>CP135573.1:6613176-7197913 GCA_032401905.1 Swietenia macrophylla
AACACGAGGACTTCCCAAGAGGTCACCCATCTTAGTACTGCTCTCGCCCAAGCACGCTTAACTGCGGAGTTCTGATGCGATCCGGTGCATTAGTGCTGGTATGGTCGCACCCGAAAGGCAGGGCGAGGAGAATCTACTTAACCGTAACGGGCGTGGTTGCCAACCACAAAGTAGCGGGAGCGGTTAACCACGCGGGACTCGCTGCTTCGCGGCGACGTGCTGCCGTTTTTTGCCAAATTCCAGCATCCGGGCCTCCGAAATTCGAGTTCAACGCGTCGAAACCGCAGCGCCGTAGGGAAACCAGCGCCGTGCGGCTCGAAAAGCACCGATCTAGCTGCTGTGTCGCCTTTGACGGCTTGGCGCTCGAGGAATATCCAAAGCGCCTTACGCCATGCTGGTAACGCAGCGTGGCCGTGTTTTTGCCATCCGCTCAGCTGACGCCCGGGCAAGAAAGAAAGTGAAAAAGTTGCGAGTACAAAAGGGGTGCAACACGAGGACTTCCCAAGACGTCACCCATCTTAGTACTCCTCTCGCCCAAGCACGCTTAACTGCAGAGTTCTGATGGGATCCGGTGCATTAGTGCTGGTATGGTCGCACCCGAAAGGCAGGGCGAGGAGAGTCTACTTAACCATAACAGGCGTGGTTGCCGGCCACAAAGTGGCAGGAGCGGTGAAGCATGCGGGACTCGCTGCTTCGCGGCGACGTGCCGCCATTTTTCGCCAAATTCCAGCATCCGGGCCTCCGAAATTCGAGTTCAATGCGTCAAAACCGCAGCGCCGTAAGGAAACCAGCGCCGTACGGCTCGAAAAGCACCGCCCTAGCTGCTGTGTCGCCTGACGGGTTCGCCTTTGAAGCCTTGGCGCTCGAGGAATATCGAGAGCGCCTTAGGCCGTGTTGATAACGCAGCGGAGCCGTGTTTTTGCAATCCGCACAGTTGACGCCCGGGCAAACTATCGTCGCAAACATTCCGCAAACGTCCAGGCGACAGGAGGGCAAGAAAGAAAGCGAAAAAGGTGCGAGAACAAAAGGGGTGTAAGACGAGAACTTCCCAAGAGGTAACCCATCTTAATACTGTTGTCGCCCTAACACGCTTAACTGCGGAGTTCTGAAGGGATCCGATGCATAAGTACTGGTATGGTCGCGCCCGAAAGGCAAGGCGAGGAGAATCTACTTAACCGTAACGAGCATGGTTGCCAGCCAGAAAATGACGGGAACGGTGAATCAGACGGGACTTGCTGCTTCGCAGCGACATGCTACCATTTTTTTCCAAATTCCAGCATTCGGGCCTCCAAAATTCGAGTTCAATGCGTCGAAACTGCAATGCTGCAAAGAAACCAGGGTCGAGCAACCATGCCGCTCGAAAAGCACCGCTCTAACTACTATGTCACCTAACAGGTTCGTCTTTGAAGGCTTGGCGCTCGAAGAATATCCAAAGTGCTTTGCGCCATCTTGGTAACGGAACGGGCCCGTGTTTTTGCGATCCACTCAGTTGATGCCCAGGCAAATATCGTCACAAACTTTTCGCAAATGCGCCTAAATGAAAATGTCTGGGCGATAGAAAAAGATAAGAGGGCAAAAAGAAAAGAAAAAAAAAAGTGCAAGAATAAAAAGGGTACAACACAAGGACTTCCCAAGAGATCACCCATCTTAGTACTGCTCTCGCCTAAGCATGCTTAACTGCGGAGTTCTGATAGGATCCGGTGCATTAGTACTAGTATGGTCGCACCCGAAAGGTGAAGCAAGGAGAATCTACTTAACTGTAATGAGCATGGTTGCTGGCCCGAAAGTAACGGAAACGATGAAACAGATGGGACTCGCTGCTTCGCGGTGACATGCTACTATTTTTTGCTAAATTCCAGCATCCAGGCCTCCGAAATTCGAGTTCAATGCGTCGAAATCGCAGCGTCGTAAGGAAACTAGCGCCGAGCGACCATGTTGCTTGAAAAGCACCGCTCTAACTGCTTTGTCGCCTGACAGGTTCGTCTTTGAAGGCTTAGCGCTCGAGGAATATCAAAGTGCTCTTGCGCCGTCTTGGTAACGTAACGGGGCCGTGTTTTTGCTATCTACCAGTGGATGCCCTTGCAAATATCGTCACAAACTTTCCACAAATGCGCCTAAATGAAAATGTCTGGGCGACAGAAAAAGATAAGAGGGCAAAAAAAAAAGAAAAAAAAAAGCGCAAGAACAAAAGAGTGCAACACGAGGACTTCCCAAAAGGTCACCTATTTTAATACTGCTCTCGCCCAAGCACGTTTAACTGCGGAGTTCTAATGAGATTTGGTGCACTAGTACTAGTATAGTCGCACCTAAAAAATAAAGCGAGGAGAATCTACTTAACCGTAACGAGCATGGTTGCCAGCCAGAAAGTGACGAGAATGGTGAAACAGACGGGACTCGCTACTTTGCGATGACGTACTGCCGTTTTTTGCCAAATTCTAGCATCCGGGCCTCCAAAATTCGAGTTCAATATGTCGAAACCACAGCGCCACAAGGAAACCAGCGTCGAGCGACCGTACCGCTCAAAAAACACCGCTCTAGCTGCTTTGTCACCTGATAGGTTCGTCTTTGAAGGCTTGGCGCTCGAGGAATATCCAAAGTGCACTTACGCCGTCTTGGTAACGCAACGGAGCCGTGTTTTTGCAATCCACTCAATTGATGCCCGGGCAAATATCGTCACAAACATTCCGCAGATGCGCCTAAATGAAAACGTCCGTGCGATAGAAAAAGATAAGAGGGCAAAAAAGAAAAAAAAAGTGTGAGAATAAAAGGGGTACAACATGAGAACTTCCCAAGAGGTCACTCATCTTAGTACTGCTCTCGTCCAAGCACGTTTAATCTCGAAATTTTGATGGGATCCGATGCATTAGTGCTAGTATGGTCACACCCAAAAAATAAAGTGAGAAGAATCTACTTAACCGTAACGAGCATAGTTGCTAGCCAGAAAGTGACGGGAACAGTAAAACAGATGGGAGTCGCTGCTTCGCGGCAACGTGCTGCCATTTTTTGCCAAATTCCAGCATCCATGCCTTTGAAATTCAAGTTCAATTTGTCAAAATCGCAGCGTTGTAAGGAAATCGGCGCCGAGCAACCGTGTCGCTCGAAAAGCACCGCTCTAGCTGTTTTATCGCCTAATAGGTTCATCTTTGAAGGCTTGACGCTCGAAGAATATCTAAATGCGCTTACGCCGTTTTGGTAACGCAACGGGGGCCATGTTTTTGCGATCCACTTAGTTGATATATTTTAATATTTTCAAACATTATCTGTAACAAGATAAACTATAAAGAAAATAATCAAATATATCATAATTCTTATAGAGAGATGCATGTGATTAGTACTGCTCTCGCCCAAGCACATTTAAATACGAAGTTCTGATGAGATCTAGTACATTGTACTGGTATGGTCGCATCTAAAATGTAGTGCGAGGAAAATCCTATTGACAGCAATGAGCACACCCATCAGGCATTCGAAAGTAAGTGAAATGGCGAAGCAAACAAGATTTGCTGCTTCTCAACGACAAGTTGCCACTTTTCACTAACTTCCAGCATTTGAACCTCTAAATTTGAGCTTAAAGAATAATAACTACAGCGCAATGTTAGAAATGATGCCAAGTGATCATGCTGCCCGATATAAATTATGCTAGTTAACTTGTTGTTTAACAGATTCATTTTTTCAAGGCTTGGCATTTCAAGAATTTCTTAATTGCACTTGTCCCATTTTTAGAATGTAATGAGCCATGTTTAGAATTGACTTGGCTAATGCCCAGAGAAATATCATTAGAAGCATTCTAAAGATGCATTAAAATGCATGTGAGTGGAGTACTAAAAGGCGAGAACGCATTCATGTTGCAAGCAATGGAAAAAAGAAAGAAAATGTGACCAAAAAAGGGGGCGCAAAATGAGGACTTCTTAAGAGGTCACCATTTTAGTACTAATCTTACCCAAGCATGCTTAGATACGAACTTTTGATAGAATCCAATACATTATTACTGGTATGGTCGCACCCAAAAAAAATCAAGGAAAATCCTCTTAACCACAACGAACATGCCCGTCGTGCACCTAAAAGCGAGAGGAACAACAAAGCTGATGGGATTTGCTACTTTACAATGATGGGCTACCATTATTCATTGAATTCTAGTATTCAAGCATCTAGAATTTAAGTTTAAGGTGTCGTAACCACGGTGCAGTGCAAGAAATGACACCATGTGATCTTATTACCCGATATGCATTATTTTAGCTAGTTTATCGTTTAACAAATTTATTTTTCAAGGCTTGTCATTTCAAAAATTTTTTAAATGTGCTTGTCCCATTTTTGGAATATAATAGTTCATGTTTTTTGGATCGAATTGGCTAATGCTCGAAAAAATATCATTATGAACATTCTATAAATGCATTAAAATGCATACTAGGGGAATATTAAAAGGTAGGAATGCATCCGCGCCATAAGAAACAAAGAAAAAAAAGATAAAAGTGAAAAAAAGGAATGCAATACAAGGACTTCTAAAGAAGTCACCCATCTTAAAAATGCTCTCCTCTAAGCACATTTAACTGCGGAGTTCTAATGAGATCTAGTGCATTAGTGCTTGTATGGTCGCACCAAAAAAAATATAAAAAAAATCATCTTAATCATATTAAGCATGTTTGTCGGGCACCTGAAAGCGACAAAAATGTCAAAGCAAATAGGATTTGCTTCTTTGTGGCTACGAGCTACCATTTTTAGTTGACTTCCAGCATCCAAGCTTTTGAAATTTAAGTTTAAGGTGTCGTAATTGTGGCACAATCCGAGAAACGATGCCAAGTGACTATACTGCCTGTTATGTATTGTGCTAACTAGTTTGTCGTTTAACAATTTCATTTTTCAAGGCTTAGCTTTTCAAGAATTTTCTAATGCACTTGTCCAATTTTCAGAATATAATAGGCCATGCTTTTAGAATTGACTTGGTTAATGGTCGAAGGAATATCGTTACACGTATTCTAAAAGTGCATTAAAACACATACAAAGGGAATATTAAAAGGCAGTAATGCATTTGCGACGCAAGAAATAAAAAAAAATGAGAACAAAGAGTGCAACACGAGAATTTCTTAAGAGATCACCCATCTTAGTACTGCTCTCGCTCAAGTATGCTTTGCTGCGAAATTCTAATAGAATTTAGTGTATTAGTTCTAGTATAGTCGTACCTAAAAGATAATACAAGGAAAGTAATTCACACACACACACACACACATATTATTTAATAAATAATTCATTTATTGAATTGGGTTATAAATGAACAAATACTATTCATAACTTGGTCAGCATTACAAGTATATATTTTATCTTGCAAATATATATTTTTCACGATTCTAAAATTGAATCCCTTAATCGAATTTTTCATCATGCTATAAATAAAATTTCATGATAACTTAAAATATATAACCAATAATGCAAAGTTTACTACTTACTTAAAATTAAGATATTTATTAAACTAAATCAAAAACTCATAGTTGCCATGCTCATTTACATCATTAGTTTTTCTACTTGAACTTTCTATTTCTATAATTAAGATAAAAAGTAGAATAATTACAATTTTATATTAAGAAATACTCATGTTATTAATTACTATAAACTTTTATAGAAGATCTTGATATTATGTTTTTTTATATTCACATATCATGATTAATAATAAATCACATGTATACTTTAAAATGTGTACTTTAGCATATACTCATAATTTTTTGTAAATAAATAAAGTTTATTAAATAAAAAAATACATTACATCATATATTTCAAGGCATTAATAATGAACACTCGATCATTAAAATTTTTTCATGTATGAATTTTTATAAAACTATTTTAACCAAAAAATATTAAAAAAAAAAAAGAGGAGAAAAAAAAAAGAGAGATTGAACACATTGATGACTCACAAAAAAAAATTAAACATTTTGATGTTTTTCAATTAATAAAATGTGAATAAGTTAAAATTAAGAGTGGTGCTGTTACAATCCTTGTAAAATTCTTATAAAATCGCACTTTTAAACTTTTACAATTTTAACTTCAATAAATATTATATTAAAAGCAGTTGCATATTCATTTAAATTTAACATATTTTTGAGTTGAATTTGTAATTTATTATTATTAAGAAATCTTACATTCATGTATCTTAATTGCTGTTGTTATATTTTAATTTATTTATATTAAACTTTTTTCTCTTTTCATAAATTTAAAAAAGATTAGTAGTGACAAAGAAATTATATAACGCGAAAGAGTTCAAATATGTAAATAAATTACATATAATAATTTATGGTGTTAATTTAAAGTAACGTACTTTAAATTTACAATTGTGAAAATTCAAATAACAAAACCAAAAAAAAACTTAAATTGAGGAAAAAAAAAAGATTGTTTAAAGGCTCACATGATTTAGCGAGAAAATAAATAGAAGTTGTTTGAGATCCTGACAATCTCAAAAATTTAGATATTTAAACCATTGTAGACCTTAGTATAATGGATGCTCAAATAGGACTTCTCAAAACTTTTCTCCTAATTGTATTTTCAAAACACAATTTAACCAAAAACTCGAGATTGCTGACGATTGGTACCTACAAAGTGTAACCATACACTATAAGAAAACCACCCGTTATGTCAAGCACCCAGTACTTTGTAATTATCTCATAGTGGAGAGTAGTTGTTTAGTTAAACAACGTAAACATAACCTTAAAAGAAAAATCTATAAAAGGGAAGGTAACATTTTGGAAAGGGGTAAGAAAAAATTTTTGATGTTGTTATGCTGCCATTTTGATTCTTTGATCCTATTAGCTTTTTTTTTTTTTTAATTATTGAACACTAATTGTCCATATTCTAACTTAAACATTAAAAAGCTTTTATCAAAAAAGTCGGCATCTATAATTTATTGGTGTTTTGCAGTGAAAGTTTGAAGAATTGAGAAGAAATTTGTGAGTTAGCATTGAACGAAAATTTAGTGTCAACAGAAGTGAAAGAATATCTATGAAGGGCTATTTTGAATTATGGTGGATTTTATAACAAATTTAAAGAAATTTTAGTAGCATCACTCTAAAATTAATACTATAAATTCTTTTTTAAATGGAGCATTGCCCATCTTATAAAAAAATACAAGCATACGTGACTCAGTTTTGTGAAAGCACAACAATATATTACACATGGATAGTGTTTTTAGATGTTGAATTTAACGGTGCAAGTGGTATTTGAATGTTAGAATTAACGGGACAATACCATGATAGTTAAATACCATTTTTTTTTATATATAAGTTCCCTTAAAGTTCACATTTTCTTAAAATCTCAACTAGTAGTTTATTCCGTTCACAAATAAAAATGAACACAAATTGTTTTTATATATATATATATAATTTTAATATTTCTTTTGCACGTAAAATTATTAATTCAAAGAGGATGTTCGGGAGATTAAAATTATGGAACAAAAAAAACTGGATAGGCCCAGTTCAAGAATTGATGGTTTTCTAGGCTTGTCCATTAGCCCAAAATCGAACCCAAAATCTAGTTCTTCGAACGTCAATCTTATTGGTCCCACACCCAATGAATTTTCATAAAACGTGTCGTGATTTTTAAACTTCTCTGCCCCGTTCACAGCAGAACCGATTGCTCACAAAAACCCTACCGAACAAAAGACAGCGTTGAATTTGCAGAAAAAATGAGGAGAAATTCAGTTATTTTCCTTCGATTTCTTTTTCGGCGCCGATTCTCAAATCTTAACTCATCTAATTTCGTAGAAACCCTAATTTCTCCTTCAACAAGTGCATCAGCAAACACTATAATTCCCAAATTACCCTTGTTCGGTAATTATATTTCCAACGGCTCCTCAGAGAAGTTTCCTAGTCTTCAATTCCGGAGAACCCTCTGCTCATCCTCAGATGGTACCCTTCTTCTTTGTTTTTCTTGCTGCTGCGAATTTGTTAACCTTTATTCTCTTTAATTGCAATCAATACTAAGGAAAATGATTTCGATGCAATGCATGTTTTGCAGTAATGTCTGTTTCCCTGAATAGGCTTAGTAGTTTCGAACTCACTGCTTTCTGATAATAAGAATCAGTCTGTGACAGACATTTTCTCAACAAATAATTTTTTTTTCTTTTTCAGAATAGGGTTTGGGTCAGAAAATTGAGTTGCTTATTGAGTGTTTCGATTTGAATATTTTTTAGTGATTTATTGCTGAGTTAACTTCAGATTTTTTTTCATCTGTTAGGCTTTATGCTTAAGGCTTTGTTTGGGACTGAGTTGCCGAGAAGCACTAGATGTTGAATAGAAATGGAAAAATGAGTGGGTCTCACTAAAAAGTGGTGTTGCTAAACATTTAACTACTTTGCTTCCAAAGCAATATAGAAACCGAAATCACTATAAGTGTAAAAATGAATGGTCGTCACTAAAATTTAGTGTTAGCAAACACTACTGTGTTGTTTTCAAAGTTAAGTAGCCTAAGTTTTTTTCTCTCTCTAGTTTTTGGTATGTGCTATTGCTACAAACTTTGACAAACAAGTTTTTTGTATGATGATGAAATCAGAGATCATGTTTATAATTTGTACCAAGTCAATGATTTCATTTCAGGTCTAGACAACATTGTCCTTATTAAGTCAGGAGAGGAGCTCAATAGCTCACTTGGCAAAGTTAAAGGTATATTGTGCTTATTTATTTTCTTTGGAAACTTTTATTATTCAGCATTATTTTATTGGCAAAGTTGCTCTCAAGTCTTGTGAAATTCATTGATTAGATGAATCTTTGCCGGCGATATTTTACTTCACTGCTGTATGGTGTGGGCCCTGTAAGTTCCCAGTATTTTTTTTTTTTAAATTTTAGTTCATGATTGCTGTAAAATGATATGTGCTTTGAACATTGATTTAAACTATTTATCTGTCTTTTGAACTTGGGTAATAAGACATTTATACTGTGCAGGCAGGTTAATATCTCCCATCATTGAACAGTTGAGTGCAAAATACCCTCATGTAACAACATATAAGATTGACATTGATCAGGTAGGAAGGATTTGTTGCATTCGAGGGCAGTTTCTTTTTTTTTTTTTAATTAGATGGACATTATATATTTTCTGTAAACCATTCCAGGGGCGTTATACATTACCTTGTCTCTATTGAATCTTATGTAATTCAAGTAGCCAAAAAATATGACTTCCAAGTCCAAAAGTTTGATATTCGGTGGGTCTCTTTATTTCTAATTTGGATATTTCATTTTGAATTCTTTTCTTTGGAACATCAAGTTATCAACTTTGTTTCTGATGTCTTAATAACCAATAAGCATAGCGACATCTAATCCAATGGTGCAGATAATTTTGTAAGAAAATTGAGGTTGCTGAAGAAACATTGTTAGTTTCCACCTCTCTCTCTGATAAATCATTCGCTCACTTTGCTCCTCCTACGCTCCCCCCTTTTCCTTTAATTCCTTGTTAAGTTTTTACATCCAGTTTCTTTGAGGAAATTTTCCTCTCTATGTTTTTATGTTAATTATACTTGATCATTTTGTCAATTATTTTTGCTTCACAAGAATAAGTAACTTTTTCCTTTCATGTTTCAGTTCATTTTGTCTTTGACTTTTATTTGAAGTCTAATATTTTCAAGGGAAACTTTCACGTAAATTATTGGTTCAATTATGTAAACAATGATGATAACGTAATCATGTAGTTTAGATAGATATACTGAAAAAATGTTATGACTAAGGAGTGCACGTAGCATGTACCAAATTTCTGCTATTAGTCAACATTTACCTGCAACCTTTAATTTTCATATCTTATTCATATGTCTGAGATCTAGCATGCTATTAGTTCATGAGATTCCAGTTTCTTTAAAGAAATATCAATTTGATTTAGGTGTTTTACGTTAGGAGAGTTAATTTGAAACTAGAGCTTATCAGCAGCTTGTGTGATAAGCGTGAAAAGGGAGTGCATTGTTAAAAGTATTATCTTAGTTGGATTTTTTTGCCATAATGTTGCAAATAGTAGCTTTCTTGAATGTTATAGCAAAGCTTGTTTAAAGTTTCTGGCTATTAAGTAAATCTTGGTTCTGGTCTAAGAATTAAACACATTTTAGATTGATGATAAAGGCCGAGAATCAGAGGGAAGGGGAGAGAGGATTATAGAAAGATTTGGTTCTCAAGAAGTGATATCTTCTATTTTCCAGTCCTTTACATCTTGGCTGGATTGAAGTAGAAGACATAACAGTAAATGCTTCTGCCCTTGGGCTTTAGCTCAATTGATAATTGGGAGGGAGGAGTTGGATAGGTGTTAGGTTAAAATCTTACAAATTAAGGAGGAACAAAGGAAAGTGTACTGAAAGTAATCTATGATGCTGGCCGGAAATATATAGTATACTTAAAGCTAAAGTCATATTACGTATAATGCACTAACAGCTTGGTTGTTTAGTTTCTATCTTTCTCTCCACCTAACATTTGATCTAAAGCTGCTCATTCAGTATTTAAAGTTCATTTTGCTCGATGATAGTACAACTGCCCTCAGAAAAATTGTGGGACCTAATGTGGTCATTCTATGGCAGGAAGGCCTGAAAAGCACATTAAGCAAGTTAAATATCGGAGCTGTGGTAAATTGCATGATTCCTTCATTCAGACTATTTTTTTAATTTTGTTATGTCCATATAAGGTCAGAAAGCAAATTGCATGCTGTGAGTGTGTATATTTGTTGTTTTTATCCTTAACTGTGGTATTATTATACTTTCATTACATTGTTATGTATCTTCTAATTATCTGCTGATTGAAGTTCTTCTCAAAGTAAATGGATAATATATGCTTCAAGGTGCATCCTTCTTATTAATGTTAACTACTAAAACTATCAAATATCTTCTAAGGTCACACTGAGAAGGGAAATTCTTTTTCCTTCTCTGTTTACTATCTGGGATGTGAAGACTCAGCCTGTATGTATTTTTATGCTTCTTGTATCCCAATTTTTTGTCATTCTTATCACTTTTTATTTTTTCTCTTGAAGAGAAGCTAGCAGCAGTGGCTGGCTGCTGCTTTAATCTTTTCGTTAATGTGAGAACCATTTATTAAATCATTTTGTCTGCTTTTATATACAAAGTTTTTGAAATATGACCACATAAATACACTAAAATTAATAAGAATGCCCTGACTATTAATTCAAAGTTTCATTTTGGTCAAACTAGTCACTTTCATTTCTCTCTCTCTCTCTTTCTTTTTGTGTGTTTTTGGGCTGACGTGCTTCTTATGGTGCAGCCAACATTTTTTTTCTTTCAAAATGGGGAAAAGGCAGCTGACTTAGTTGGTGCCGATGTTTCAAGCTTGAAGACTACTATGGAAAAACTTTACAAGTAATTCTTCACTTGTTATCTTTTCATTTATATTTATGCATTGGCATAACTGCAAGTTTTTACCTTTTTGTCTTTGTGAACCAAATGCGCATGTTGCTCTTTGTTGGACCAGAGTAGTTGGCATAGGGCATTATGGTTTCAGTTTTAGTCCTGTTCAAAAGTTACAGCTCTTTCAAACTTTGAGATACATTGCCAATCCAAAATAACTGTTATAGTAGTAGTTAATATATACTATTTTGAATTTTTCCATGTTTTAATGAACTTGGCTTATGTTACATCAATGTAATGACCGGCTTACAGCTGATATCGCAAAACTTGAAACTCTTTCATAAAACTTGAAAACTCTGGTACTAAAATTAAAATTTATCTTAAAGCTCTAGTGCAAAAGTGGAAACCTCACTTAAAAAACACAAATTTGAAACATCTAACTCAGAACTTGAAATCATAGTTCTGTAGTAGGAACTCTGCTTTCATTATGATTATGTGTTTAGAACATTTACAATTGGGCCTGACGTTGCAATGTCAAGAAATGTCATTATGCTTATCATTTGTGGTATAACCATTCATTGGTGTTTTTCATAGATTGCATAATTGGATTAGAAGCTAGAATGGTACAAACTCAACTCTGAATTATATTTGACTAATTGTTCATTTGCTAAATTTTGTGTTGCCTTCTTGCATTTTTAAAAAAATTAAACTTACTAAATTTTGTAGATAGAGTCATTGATTTTTTTTTGTTTTCAGCTTGATGCTCGACTGTCATATTTTAGTTTTGAATGAAAAAGAAAAAACTATTTCTTGTTGTATTATAGCATTCTAGCTATGGGTGAATGTTGGTTTCAAGCATTTACTCAAAGTCTTCAGCATGTAAAAGTAAAAGATTCTGAAATTGTTTGGCATCTTTTAAATTCTGATAGACATTTATCAACTTCAATTCCATTATTGGCATAGAAGCAAAGCAGAAAGAGATTTTAGGGGAAATGGAAAGGAAAGAGAGAAAAAAAAAAAAAAAAAAGGCACAGGAGTCTTGTGGATTTGAGTGATTTTGCTGTTAAGCAGTTCAGGATTTTATGTGAAAATTTACATCTGCAAGACTCTTCCCTCCTCCCTCCTCTTTTTCAGCCCTTCTTCGGAGACTATGAACTTAATTTGTAGGTTTGAGGTTCACATCAGCATAAATAGATGATGATGATGGAACCAAGCATTATTTCTGTCTTATATATGTCTGCTTTTGGCTTTTGTTGTAGTATTTTTGTGACTCTTTTCTTTTCCAGGAAGGATTGAATGCATATAAATCCAGAGGACATTTTATGTTCTTGCAAGACTTTCAAGATGAAGATTCAGGAAATGATGGTCAAATTGCTTTTTAAGGTTGCCTTTCCTTTTTGGCATTGCATTCCATGTTATATGTCCATAATTGTACTGTTTAAGACAATTTGAGAAGTAAGAAGTAATAATTTATTATCCGCATCACTAGAGATGTAGATTAAAGTAAAAAATTCTTTAGGTTTGATCTTTCTTCTTGAAGCAAACATCAGGATTTTTTTAATTCACTATCTGCACTGTTAGATCACAATTTTTTTTTTTTTTATCAAGGCAGAAAGAAAACAAATTTCAGGGGATACCAGCCCTCATGAAAATGCTACGTTGCACTAACTGTGATGTGTTTATTAATTTTTAGAATTGACTCAGTTTATGGACTCGTGCTGCTTCTGGCAGTGCAAGTTTTGATCTCAATTAGTTAGAATATGATTGTTTGCTTTGGATCTATTTTCCAATAGATAACTTTCTAGAATGAGTGATGATGATATTGCAACCCTTCCAAAGTTGTCTTAAGATTCTTTTTCTCTATTTGCTCCATTAAAATATATTAAAACTAAAAATTTTTCCTATGGCATCCCGTTCAATTTCGAAAATAGCCTTAGTTGTCTTCCTTCTCTAGCCGAATTCTTAATATTTTTATTTCTCACAAATTGTTGTGGGTTAGACTGCATTCCTTTTTTCTATGTTTGGAGCTGGGAGTGTTGCTTTAATTCTTCAATTTTAATTTTACAAAATAGAGTTAAAGAGTATTGTTTCAATTCTTGAACTTTGATTTCACTTTATTTCCTTTTGAGTTTTAATTTTACTGTATTTTTCATCTTCGATGGTATAATTAAGAGGTGACAACCATGTACAATAATAAAAGGGGGTAAAGAGTGTAAAATAGGTGTAAGTTTAATTAGATACGTATTAGATATCTTCTTCTTCTTTTTTTGTCTTTTTATTTAATTTAAACTTTGGTTAAAATTGTAAATACAAAAAAGATATTTTAGGACGAGTTTGAAGGGTTCAATAGCACCACTCTTTCTTTTCTAATGGTAATAATTAGATGCACATTCTCAATTTAATACAAGGCTGTGATTTTTTTTTTTTTTGTTCCTTAATTAACAAAATTACAGCATCAAAATTTAAAATTTTAGATGATATAAATCTATTTTTTTTAAAAAAAAAAAAAGATGTATATGTTAAAATCATTGAATTTCTACAAGTGTGTGTGCGTGTGTGAAATGAAAGATATTGGTTCCCGAGCTTAAATGGAAATGTGGGCTCTTCTCTCGGAGGAACCTTCGTCCTGCCTGCAAGTGTGGCAATATTTTGTTTTTCGAAACTGTACTAGCTCAATATGTGATAATTACTATTTTGGTATGTAATTAAACATCAATGGTATATATTGGAATATGAAAAAAATAAAAAAACAACAACAATGATAACACATTGGCAGAAGCATTTTCTTTAGTGTCAATTTAAATAAATCAAATATCACTAAACAATTGAAATCAAATAGCGTATACAAGCAATCTATGCAAATTGGCAATCAATTCTATTGTATTATGCGCTAAATATGTATGGAAATAAGAAGAATAGATTGAAATGTTAAGTAGCACATGAGAAAAACATTGATGTTAAAAAGGTATATATTAGCTTAATTGATAAAATTTCTCCTTTTACGTGTAAATATTGTGTTTCATAAGAGGAGGACATCAATGTTGTAAATACGAATATTATATTAACTAATTCAATTGATAGTGTTCATTAAATCAATAGAGTGAGTTTTATATTTAAATTTTACTTGTATCGTGATAAGTATTTGATTCATCATATTTTTTAAAAAATAATAATTTATATTAGATATTTAATATTTGATTTTTTAATAACTATTTTTTATTTTTTATCCTATTTTAAATATAGTCGATTCTCTTGTTTGATAATTTCTTTTATTTTAATAATTACATCGTACCAAGTATGGTTTTGTAATAGAAGTGTAATTTATTCAGTTAATTACCTAAATAGTTTAGGAGTTGTTAAGTTTAATTTTATATTCTAATAAAAAAAAATTAACTTCTTAAAAGAAGTGGGAGATAAAGTAAAGTTTGAATTAAAGATATTAATTTCATCCCCCAATTCACTAATACCCAATGGGTTTAGCATGCCTTATAGCAAATTTAAAATGAGTTTGAGAAAAAAAAAAATCTTAGTACGGATACATATAAAATATTCGTGGGTATTCCTTATAAGTACTCGCAAATATTTAATAAATGAAATATTATACTATTTTATAAAAATACTAAAACAACTTTGTTTTTATGTTAAACCATTATCTTAGCATTCATAAAATTTTTTGAAAATATATTTGTATGTTTATAAAATAAATTTTTTATTTTTTTACAATATTATTATTTTTTAATTAATCTATTTATTCTAATGATTTGCTTCAAGTTCATAGAAAAAGTCAAAAGTTGCACAAAGGATGTTAATGTTATTGATGAGATAAATTGATTGCTTTTATTACTCATAAAAATATTTTTTTATTCACTTATGTATTGTTATTCATTGACTAATTACCACCTTAATATTGACTAGAGATTTGCAATGTTACCATTGAGTCGGATAGAAATGCGAACTCGGTGACAATTATTTTGATTTCGTGAGTTTATTAAATTTTATTTTAAATTTATAATGTTTTAGTATGAATTTATAAAATAGTTATGTCCTTTTATTTATAAAATTGATATGATTAATTTTATTTTATGTTGAACAATTTAATATTTTATGTGAGTAAGATATTTTATTTTGAATTGATACTAAAAATTTATTATTTTAATTGCACAAATTCTAAGTATAAATTTGATATTTAATAATAGTATAGGTTTAGTTAACAAGACTAAAAAAAAAAATTTAAAGTTTGCACATATTTATACAAATTTGATAAAGGTTGATTATATGCTAAAAGGAGTTTAGTAATTATACATTGAACTTGCTATGAATTTAAAAAGAGTTTAGTATTATTTTTATTTTTATTTTTTGTAACAGATGCCAACATGTACCTGGAGGTGCCATGCCAAAGCCTCTTGCGATCCCTAGTTTGAACTAATTGGTTATTTATGGTGAATACAAAGATGATGGGAGATGAGATGAACAAAAGCCTACAAAGTAGCAGAGTGACAGAAAGTTGTCTGAATGAATAGTAGAACTGAACCCACATAAAAAATAAATACATAAAACAAACTGATAATGAATTGAATGAATGAATGATAGCAAGTTGCAGGAGTAGATGCACAGACTAAGTCCAAAATGGTCAAAGATAAAGGACAATCATACACTTGGGTAGTATCTCTGATGATCAAAATGGGTTGGTGAAAGGAGGTAAGAAGGTTAGTAAGAAATACAACTAGTCTTCAAAAACTTCTTAGTTATATAAATGCATCATGCAATCTTCTTTCTTTCTCTTTCATTTTCATTTGCGTGTATATGTTCCACACTCTCTCTTTCAAAATTTAAGTGAGGTTATCATAATTTTAGAAAACAATAAAAATATGTACAGTAATAAAAGAAAGACTGACAAGTTAAAATGAACAGAGTAGAGTAGAGAGTATTTTATCTTTTATATATATATATATATGTACGTATGTATCTGTGTGCATGCGTATAAGCGCGGGTACAAAATTTACAAGGAAGACAAAAACAAATAAAATGTGGGTATTTTGTAGTGTGCATGTATATTTTAAGGAAGCATGCATGGTCCTTCCATTGCAGTCCATTTCATCTGGTAGTAGTTCAAGCCTATGCTAGATTCCCTTGTCAAAAATCTCTGGTCGACAAAATAATGCTATATTTGAACTAGAAGAAACGAAAAGAGAAAGAAGGTAATGTTAAATATCCAATGGTCATAAGAATACATGGTTAAATTATAAAATAAAATTCAACAATGTTTGTCAATATTCTTTGACAAACCAAGTTGGTTTCATATTCATGTATTATTATTATTATTATTTGCCTTAATTCTCAAGCAAAAATTGGAACATACATACATACATACATACATTACGTCTGTTAGACCGTTGGCCATATTACTGTGACCAATTGTAAAATGCTTCTCTTCCCTCTATTCAATTCGGAGACCTGTAACTTTGTAGAGTTTCAAACAGACTGTCGATTTGGTTTCTGTTTTCTGTTGGCTCCCAGCAAGTATAAATTAATTAAAACAAAAAAGCACAATGGTATATTGATTTGGGCACTGCAAAAGAGAAGAAGCCCACCGCAAATTGATTGGCTACGGTGAACTGCATCACGTTTAACGAGCCTCATTTTTGATTGGCTGAATTTTACTTAAATTTAATTCTTCATGATGACAAAGACAAAGTCTCGTCTGAGACCGTTATACTGTATCAACTATTGGTATCCTATCAACTATTACGTAAAATTATTTAATTAACAAATAAAAAAAATTATAATTATTAATAAAAAATTAAAAAATTAAAGTTTATTTTATTTACAAAATAAAAAATAAACAATATAATTTATTTTAATTTTTTAATAATATTTTTTTATTAATTAAATAATTTATGACATTATCATAAAATAACACATAATACTCTCTTAAAAAAAAAATCACGATAAACAAACAACTCAAATCATCTTTTAGATGAACTTCTTCTACCTTTAAAACCACACTCTATTCTCTCTCTCTCTCTCTCTCAAGTATATATATGCATGTATGTATGTATATATGTGTGTGTTATTAATTATTAAATATAAATTGATAATTCAGATTCTTTGGAATGCCCATTACAATTGAAATTCTGCATGGAAGCCCATCCTTTAGGCCCATGGGCTGTGTTTCTATCACTTTTATTTATCTGTTTAAAGGGCAGCTTTACGATGCGAATTCATGAACCTTGCGTGCAACTGTACAATGGCAGTACCCTTTGTTCAATAGTGTTGATTTTTGATACATCCATTCCTTAATTTTGATACATGTCCCTCATGTGATATGACGTATGTACCCTTTTGGATTCTTCCCACCTTGTACATTGAAACATGTAACAAATTAAAACACGGGATTTTTAATCTTGTGTCAGTATCTCCTTGTACGGCAGGATGAGATACAAAACTATTTTTAAGTACCTGTTGTTTTATACGTCATGCTACATGCGACATCGTTTGGGTATTTTAATTTTATTATTTATGCACCATTTTATCCCTCTTATTTTGTTATAAAGTTTGTTGTATCAACTAAGAAATAAAATCTTCTTCCTTTTGAAATGCAAAACCATCATTGAGAATGGAAAGTGTCCAAATCAAATGCCATATCATTTCATGTCTCGAATATTTGTTGGAGTGTAAGTGGGAACGGTTAATTATACTTTATTTTTAGATATATCTAAAATTTTTAAATTTTTTATTTGTATTATAAATATTTTTATTATACTTTTTAAATTTTTTGTTAAGTATGTTGATTTTTTTTTATATTTTAAGTTATTTTATAAATTTTTTAAAATTTTAAACTAATTATTTTTTGTTATCTATCATATATTTTAATTTTTATATAAAAAAATATATTACACTGACAATATATTAACCATTCCCTCTCTAAGTATGGATTTGCACAATAGTTTAGCTACGCAATATATATTAATACCTATATTGTCACGCTTCCAAAATTAGAGTTCGTGAATTAGAGTTTGATAGGAACATTTCGGCAGAGTTTTTACTATACATAGGTAATACTGACTAAATCTGTAAGTATAAAACTCTACAACACTTCCAATAGTTTACATGGAATCCCAATCACTGCCACGCAATATCCATTACAACAAAATTCAATACATTCATTCATTGATAACAACTATCTTCTTACAAAGTTCTAATAACATAGCATACACATATACTCATTAATCCAAAATATTTCAAGCTAAAAGACAACATTTGTTCCACGTCATCTACTTTCATTTGCTCTCCATAAACCTGAAAAGTAAGGGGGTGAGTTAAAACCCAATAGGTATTTACACATATAACTTAAATTTTTTTAAACAAAAATAATAATATGCTTCCACTTTATCACATCACAAATAAAAGTCATTAAGTATAAAAACTGATCGTTTAACAATCATATATTTTGGTCATCACTATGTGTCATGCAGAGTTTTGGGGCATTATTTTCATGGACTGCAGTTCAGGAAACGTGTGGCCTGTGTACTTTAGGGGCTCTATACCTAGGGACCGCCGCCTATGATTTCAAGTTTACGGGCTTTTACCGTGGGACTGAAATCAAGTCCATAGTCACCGGTACTAATAAAAAGGCCATACACTATTTTACTATTTAACAACACACAGTAATAACAGAACAATTTATGCATACTGCTCACAACAGTATCTACATTAAAAGTATGATTCAATAAAAATCGC
Source organism: Swietenia macrophylla (assembly GCA_032401905.1). Classification (NCBI taxonomy): domain Eukaryota; kingdom Viridiplantae; phylum Streptophyta; class Magnoliopsida; order Sapindales; family Meliaceae; genus Swietenia; species Swietenia macrophylla. The sequence continues at coordinate 6,632,216 of CP135573.1, forward strand.
ATTTCTAAAATTATAGAAAAATTTACATAAAATGAGATAATATCTTACTTTTCAGGTTGAAAATATTGAAATACTCAATTATACGTGAAATACCCACCTGGTCAAGTCAAAGTTTGTACTGTTTAAAATTTTAATGATCTCCGTTCTGTTCGTTGTCACCACCTAACAATATTTCACAAGAATCGACGAAATTTACTAAAATAAACTATTAAGTCGCACTGCTTATAATAAAATATAAATAATACTACAGTTTCAAGTTCAGCTAAAATTTGACTTAAAAATTCTGAAATTTTAAATTTCTAAAATAAAAATATTATTGATAAAAAATTATAAAAAAATTTCTATAATATAAATAATTACAAAATACCTTAAAAATATATACACCTACGACCCATAATTATTAAAAATTATTGCTTTACCTTAAAATTTTTTGAAATTCTATTTTGACTCTAAAACTAATAAAAATTTCATTCTTACCCCTTACTTATGAAAAATTTTATTTTTACTCTTACTCAAAATTCTACAAATTTTCACCTAATTTTCAATAATTTCTGAAAAATCTACCGATTAAACTATGTTATTAAACTCAAAATGAGTCGATCTAATGCCCAAAAAGTCAAATTAGTAATAATATTAACTATAATCTTACCATAATAAATCTATTTATTACACTTAATTTTTAACAATTTTGCACTGAATATACAAAATTTTTCTAAAATAAGGAAAGTAAAAATATCCGAACTTTTTACCCCTTGTTTTTTTCTTCTTTTTCTTCGTCTTCTTCTTCGTCTCCTCTCTGCCTCGTGCCTTCTTCCTCTTTCTTTCTTTCTTTTTCTTCTTTCTCTTTCCTTTTCTCTCTTCTCTTCTTTTCCTTTCTCTTTTTTCCCTTCTCGGATGTTCTACTGTCTTCTTTTTCTTTAATAAAGAAAATGGGCCAATATATATATATATATATATATATATATATATTTAAAACACAACTGGGCCTAAGGAGGAAAAATTTGGGCCCAGATGTTACATATATTCTGTTTTGTCTCGTATCATATGCCAATTATATTACGAGTAATGTAATGGAATAATCCTAAATTTAAGAAGATATACAGTATATTCGTTATAACATAATTTTGTAAATTACAAATTCATAAAGTCATTAAAGAAAAATTTATAACATTTAAATTATGACCCTTAAATTAGTTATAACTCTCTATTATTTTTTGTAACTTCAAAGTTCAAATTTCAATTTTACAATTGCAGCATTGAATAATCATAATATTTTTATAAATGTAAGATTTATTTAATAGAAAGAATTCTATAAATTGAGCGATGTTTTACTTTACTAAAATTTCTAAATTTAAAATTCTTATTATACACTATTTTAAAAAAGTTTAAAGAGTTTAGAAGGTTTTGATAGTATACAGAAATCATTAGAAACGACAATAAAAGTAACAACAAGTGATCGGTTATCTATAACTTCTGCATTTAATTTCTATAATTTTAAAACATATCTTACTATTCTATGCTAATATTTGGTATCAGACTATGTTAATAATCTTTTCTTTACTTATTTTGTTGAATTTTTCCGAAGAAAACATGGAAATCTTGATTATGTGATTACAGAGTTTTTAAAGTTTTTTTTTAAGTGTTTCATGTAATTAGTTTTAGACTGTTTTGTTGAAAAATTATATTTTAAATTATTAGTAAATTGAATTTAAAGTAATTTGGACATAAAAAGACATTGAAAACTGCTTAAAAAAATGGCCAAAAACCATGGCGAGTTTCATTTGGATCTGGAACGGGTTGTATTCGGATCAAGTCGACCACGGCTGGAGGTTGAAGATGATTAAAACCAGTAGATGACGTGTCATACACATGCTTGTATAATGTATGACAAGTCAGTTTTTTAAAAAAGAGAATATATGATAGTGAAAGGCCTGCAATTCAAACCGAGGCCCAGGTCTTAATGGTTTAAGCCCAGGCCATTGGACCACAATCTGTGTTGTGGTTATTAAAAGCACATTTATTTGCCTTTAAATAATCTTTCATTAGTTGTATGAAAAAATCAAATGGCAAAAATTAAATCCATCACCTGCGAGGAGTTTTTTATTGTCTAAGCCACTGGGTCTTGCGCTCGTTTTTTGTAACAAAAATGCATTTATTAATTTTAAATTCAAGGCATATTTATTACCTTATAAATGTTTTAAGTTTATTATATGTAAATTTAAATTCAATTTTAAATGTTTAAATTTATGCATATTATTTATGTTATATTATATGCATAGTTAAAATTTAATTTTAATATTTTATCTAAATATATAATTTATATTTTATATATGCTATAATATAGTTTGCTTAACTTATATATTTTTATATTATGCATACATTTTAAGAAATAGTAGTTAGTATGCTAAACTCTTTTAAAAGTATTATTGTTAGGTGTAGTTATAGTATTTTATTTCTTTTTAATTGTGTGTCTAGAAAATTTTTATCTAAGGAGGTTGAATTTTAAATGGGATCACTTATGATTCTTTTAATCTTTCCTAAGAATTGATCTACTATAATTTTTAGCTAAATAAATTACTCTCTATTTATCTGTACAATAAATGTAAAAATATTTTGGAGAAAATTTTTGTAAGGCATGAATATTATAATATATATATATATATATATATATTAAAATATCTAAGTGATCTATAAAAATTTAATCAATTAGGAAATAGTCATATTATCCCTAAGTAAATTATATTAAGATCATATATAATTTAAGATATTAATTAAAATTAATTATACTAGACATAATAAATTTTATCTCACAAAAATTTTATTACATTTACATGATTAATTAAGATAAAATATTGTATTATTTTTTTAATTTATCTACAAGAGTTAAAAAATTAGATATGATATAATAATTTTATCACAAAGATATATAATTTTATTTGAATAAAATATTTAATTCACAGGTCATATTTTATGTTATATAATTTATATTTTAAGTATATTTTATATTAATAAAATATGATAAAGGTGAAATATTAATAAAATTTATTATAAGGATGCATTTTTGCATAAAGTTTAAATATCAATAATGGTGAAAAGTTAGGCAACCAACTCCCCCCAATTCTTGATGGAAAATTAAATGAACTGAGTTGAGAATAAATAATGAATCGAATATAGTAATTGATGAAAATGAATAGTGAAATATTGGGTCAAACTTTCACTTTCATTGACAGCAACAAATAAGAAAGCTTTTGCAGGTTAAAAAAAAAAAAAAAGGGATTAAAAAGAAATCTTCTATATATGCGAAAGAAAACGGCTCCAATAAGTGGAAACTGGACGGAGAACCATTTACACGAAATTAATTATAAAAATTAAATTGGAAAAGAGAACAAAAGCATTAACGATTCTTGGCAGAAGTAAAACTATAACTGAAAGAATTAAGGAGGTAGTAGATATTAGATCAATTTTAGTCAACAAGAAGAAGAATCACCTGTATGTAGAAATTCTGACAAAACCTAACACTAGGATAGATTTGGATAGCTGCTCCAAAGATTCTGAGTAAATTTTGCTGAAGAACAAACAGTGCATTCAAGAAATTGAGAAAAATTAACAAAAGGGTTGAGTTTGATTTCTGTAAATGGACAAAATTCATCAGGAAAGATGAGTTGGAACATTTTGAAAAAACAAAAATCATCGGGAATGGTGAGAGAGTAGAAAGATTCACTAAATTGCCACTTAGAAAAGGAAAAATCATAGAAACTAAAGAGATTCTTATTGAAATCAAAAGAAAACACCATAAAAATTCAAAGGTCAAATGGGTTAACTCAAACCAAAACAGAATTCTAAGAAGAAACTGATTATTGTAGTCTAGAATCCAAAGGTCAAAACCCACCAAAATAATTGAAGATGACAATCAAGAAAACAAACAGAGTGTCATAGAATTCAAAGAATTTCCAAAAGCAAACACAAAAAGAAACACTAAAAGCATATGTATGAATGGTGTAAGACTGAAAATTCAAAGAATTTACAACGACTCAGTAAAGCATTGGCATAAAAGCACACTTTTTTTTTTTCTTGGCATACAAATGGTGGAGAGTTTACCTGAAGAAGAGGATGAGAGCGATGTGAAGGAAGACAGTGGAGGCAAATGCTAAGGCAACAGAGCAAGCAAAAACATTTTTCTCATTCTTCCTGCGATTTTCATGCACCCCACAACCTCCAAAGAATGTTTCCGCCATTAATCCTTGAAGCCATGCAGGTTTCTTATTCGTATTCATCAACTCATCATTTTCTCTGCCCATATTGCTTTTCCTTCAACGAATTTATAGTCTTTTTCTCAGGTTTTTATTTATCTATGATAAATAAATGTTATCTAAGTTGAGCTGCGGTGGCACAGAGAAGAAAACCCTACCGAGAAAATGAAAGAAAATAAGAAAAATTTCTTCTCTGGCATGAACATTTGAATGTTGTTAATGGCTTCAGGGATTCTTCAGCTACTCTCTATTTATACCGGACTTTCCAGAATTCTTGTCGTTGCTACAGAGATTGACTGGCTTGTTGAAGAGAGAGAAAGAACGACAAGAGAGAGAGACTGCATAAATGTCGTTTTGGAGAAAATGATGAGTAAGCAAATACAAATTAAACCCAGAAAAAAAGAAAAGGGAGAGAAAGGAGGAGAATTTGTGTGGTTTTGGGGGGAAATTACGAAAAAAGAAATTGGAAAACAAAAGGACTCTTACAATTCAAGAGAGGAACAAATGCAAATTGGAAAAATAGCTTGCTTTACAATTAATATTATTATGCAAGAAGAATTGTTGAATCTATTAATATCAGCAGATATTATAGTTTAAGTTTAGTTTGGCAAAGTATTATATACTTTTTGGGCATTTACCTACAATATTTCCCTTATCACTTGCAAATTTTTGTTGACGATTAGTAATGTACTAAAATAGATACTTTCTTTTTGGTAACAAAATTTTGCTACAAAGTTTTTATGTTTTTTTTTTTTTTTTGGGATTTGATCAAATTATAAATAGATATATATTTTTTTAAAATTAAAACATAGTACTCATTAATAATAATATTGTTGTATTTGACTATCAGTTAATTAATTAGAATAATCAAATGATTAAAATAATTTTATTTATATAAATTTTATATATTAATAATATTATTTCTTTTACATATTTTCTTTAAAATTTTAAAGATTAACATAAAATATTTTTAAAAATTATTTTTTAAATTTTAATATTTAATTTAATTTAATAAGATAAAATAAATAAATTTAAAATAAAGTACTCTCGTTTTTGTAAATTAAGTACCTAAATTAAATTATTTCAGTTAAATTAAATTATCTTATCCTATCAATTAAATTAAATTGAATATTAAAATTTAAAAAATATATTTTAAAAAATTCATTATTAATACATAAAAGAGAAATGATCAAAAGTACTTTTATTTTATATTATTTTTTAACCGTTAGATTAATGCACATTCAATAGTCGATATTAAATTTAAATACATCATAATTAATGTATATATTAAATTTAATATCAATAATTAAAATTGCATTAATCTCACGATTAAAAAATTAGTATAATATATTATTTAAAGTTAAAAGACTCTTAATTATTTTTTTATATAAAATTTATACATATAAAATTATTTTAACCATTTTACTATTTTAATTAAATAATTAATTAATAATATTATTACTAAGAAATACTATATACTAATTTTAAAAAATTTTAAATATATGGGCAATTTTATCGGAACATTAAAAGAGATACGTGAAAGTAGCCTGATACGTAACACATGAAACTGTCCACCGTCACCGAATTCTGTGCCTACACTACACTACTCCATGTCTACCTCCTTCCTGGAGCACTTCCCCCAAATTCTTCTTACCATTTCTTTTCCGTGCATTGAGCAACCCCATTGTACAAAATGACACAAATACCCTTCCCTTGTTTTTTCAATTATCTTTATTCATTTCTTTTTTTGGGTCACTCTTATCTGTGCTTAAAACAACTTGAACATCAACAATAATATCATTTCAAATGTGATAGTTTCATTGTTACAATTATTATCAAAATTTACAATTTAAAGCGTAGACATAATTTATAAAATACAACATTAAACTTCATAAATAAAACATGAAACCAATGGATAGAATAAAGGGATACAATCAAAATGTTTTCTAAACTTCAATTATATTATCCAATCCTTATAAAATTTTACAACCTGTGCAGTTGTATTTCCTAAAGTAAGAAATGTAATGTTTCTAATTTATTTGTGTCATGTTAAGGTTCGGTATGATTTCTCAACTTAATTTTTTTGTATTGTTACATATAATTTCATATTCTTTTTATAATTTTTAATTATTTATTATTTTATTTTTTTAATTTTATTATTTTTTAATTTAACTTTAATTTTTCATTCATAACTCGTAAGTTGAGTACTTCTATGAAAATTATTGAAAATTATAATCGAAGAGCAGGACGGACATTGCGTGGAAAAAAGTTAGGTAATTCCTTGTACACGTGATAACAACGAAAAAGTTAGGAAGTCCCTTGGCTCTACCAAAATTATTTATATTTATGACAATTTTTATTCAAAATTAATAATTTTACAACTTATTACAAAAAAAAAAAAAAAAAAATCATATGCTCCTTATATTTGGAACGAAGAACTTTGATCGCGAACCTTTCTATTTTACAGGCCCATAACTTACCCCTCCATCCATTCCAATTATCCAACGTATTAAACTTAGAAAGTCCAAAATTAGGTACATTTTAATATAAAATAATTTGCCCTTTTGAATGTACAATATCAAATAATAGATTGATTATGAATACTATTTATGAATGTGATTACTGTCTCATTTAAGTGTAGGTACACTAGGCTTACCTCGATTTTAAAACTTGTCATATGAATAGAAGTCGTCCTTTATTTGTATATAATGAATAATGTTTGGTACATCTCCAAACATTATTATATTTTTTTATTTTTAATTTTGTTTTATTAAAACAAACTCGGCATTCTATTTTAAATTGTTTAATTTCATTCCAAAAGATATTATTTTTTTATGTATCGAATTACTCAAAATACCAAATTGGAGTCTTCATGTCTTGAAATTTTGGGAGGTGTGTCAATTAATTTTCTATTTTAATTGTAACTAAAATTTAATTAAAACCTCTTTTAAACAAAAAATAAAATAAAATAAAAAAAATAAAATCCCTCCCGCCTATTAAAAAGAGTATTTTTACCTACATTTTTTAAAATTTATAAAAATAATATATAGAAAAAGACTATATAAAAACTAACACAAATCACTTTCAATGATAAAATTATTAGACTTATTTGTTAGTTGATTAATCATTAATACAATTTTCTATCTACTTTACTTTTTTCCTTTGACGAACAAACGTTGATTTTTATTATTTAATTTGATTCCTTGTAATTAATAAATGAATCATCAAAGTAAAATCTACTAAATTACACTACTTAATTGAGCATAACAATATGATAATAATGCTTGAAGAGAGATTTAAATAAGACGGTCTTACTATATCAGTATAATTGATATATTAAGACTCAATCAATGAAGAAAGAAAAATTTATTCACTAATGGTGGATGAAAAAAATAAAAAATAAATTCTACTTTTAATTAATACAGTAAGATAAATTTATTACTCTTATTTTTGATTTTTTTTTCATTCAGCACAAATAAATAATTTTTTTTATTAATTAAATGATTTTATCACATTATCTATACTAATGTAATAATACTGTGTTACCTAAAACTTTTTCTAATTATCTAAATATACTAAAGAAAAGAGAGATTGCATTTGTTGGCAAAAAATAATAATAAAATATTTCAATATTGTATTTTTTCATAAATAACTTTATTCTCATATTTAAGTATAATTTGGAAATATAATCATACTGGTGGAGAAGATGCGAATCAAAGAAAGAAGAGAGTTTTATTAGAAGTAGAAATTCTACACTTTTTTTTTATTTCAATTTAATTATTACTTGTAGTCTTCAAGTAAAAAGCAATTAGAGGCAGTTTTAACTGCCACCAGGTCCTATGATAGTGGATAGTTATTATGGTTGTAAGTAGTTACTATGTTTAAGAAAGTTATTTACAACACGTGTCCTTACTTTAATTTGACATGTAGAATCGCTGAAAGGCAATCTTAGTTGATGCTGATAAGACATTGTGGAGTGTTTTCATTAATATCATAATACATTATGGGTGACGTCACAACCATGAATAGCACATCGAGATTAGACATTGTGGGGAGAGGTCTTGACCATGAATGGCACACTAAGATCAAACATTGTAAGGCAAAGTCTTCACATGAATAGAGCATTTGGAGTTGACATTGTGAGAGAAGATCTCGGCATAAATGTCTTCATTAGGATAAGATATTGTGAAGCGAAGTGTGGACATGAATAAAGCATCTAAATCTTACATTATGGGGCGAGGTCTTAACATGAATGCCATCGTCAAGATCAAACCCCAAGGTCGAGCTGAATATGTACTTCAAATAATAAATGTTTGTTTTGACTAAGAACAAGTAATAATTTGAAAAATCACCCCTTGTAAAGACATATTTGTCCTTATGTGACTTTAATAAGGATATGGACCTAATTTGGTATGGCAAAATTTCAAGAGTTGCATTACATAAATGCGAAAAACAAAAAAAAAAAAAGAATGAAAAAATTGGCAAAATTTAGATGGTGAATCAATAATGGCCTAACGACAAGCGAGTCAGTTTGGCAACAGTTAATCGACAATGTTTGTAGCGTGAAAAGATGGGTGATGGTTGCAGTGTCTGAGGAGGATACGACAATGAATTAAATTAAAGTTTTGCTTTTTTAAATTTTTTTAATAGTAGAGTTTAGAATTAATGGATTTAAGTATTTTTAGTCCTTTTGTTGAGGACCTGAGAAGGCAGAAGAAACGCGAGAGTTAACGACGATATCGAGAGCAGTGACAAGCAGCACGTGAAGCCACGAAGGCTAGCATGTGCGGAAAAAGTTTAGTACACTAAGATCTTACCGTACACACAGGCATGCAGCAAGCAACCCATGCCACCAGCAATAATTTGCCGTAAGCCATCAGCATGCACGTATCAACATGCAGCTGCTAATATTTGCGACAACTATGCAGAGTATTACGGACAAATGGGCACACTAAACACAATATCAACCCACAATCAAGCCTGCAATGAGGCCCAGCAAGACCTTGACCTTGTCCGCAAAAGAATTCCGCACCAAATAAAGTTTCAGCATTATTAGAAGACTGAAAACCAACAACTTTGAGTTTAAGTAGTATTTTCTTTTTTTTAGTTCTAGATAACTTAGGAATTTTTTTTATACGTAAATTCGGAGTTTAGTTTAGAATTGAAGAAGGGATGCTATCACTATAAACACAGCCATTCATCATGTAAACATTCATTCATATTCATATATTCGAATATTATAGCATATTTTACAACAAATTGCTTGCATCTTCTATCATTTTTAGTTATCTTTCAAAAGTCGTCTTAGGATAGCTTGGGCTTAGGTCAAAGTTAAGAGTTATCTTCTTTGCTTAAGAGTTGCGAGAGGTTTAAGAGTTGTCTTGCCTCTCCAACATATTCGTGCATTAACAACTATGTACGAAAGGGGCAGAAAACACAAGAAACTTAAGAGGATTGCATCTAGGCAGCAAGTTAAATGAATTTTGAGTGATAACCACACCTTTAATTACCAAAAAATTTGAGGTCAAGATTTTAGGCACCAACAACTGGTGCTCTCGTTGAGAGACGTAGCTTGATCACAAAGGCATCCCAGCAACAACAACAGCATCAACAAACCCCACAGCAGGAATTCATCGGAGAAGATTTTTCTGTAACCAACTGTGGAAGGATTATAGTTTTGGAAAGAGACTAACGCACCCTTAATGAGCAGGTAAGCAATTTGGGACAGCAGCTTGCATCTATAATTCATTCTATGGATCAATTGAAGAAGGACATGTCTCGAGTAACAAGTGTCATAGGCAAGCAAAGTCAAGAAGAAACACCAAGGAGTATTGGTCCGCCCCAACAAACTAGAAAGGTACATTCGGAGATTGTAAGACCTCATGAGTTAGAAGAAGAGATTGATCATGAGCGATTTTCTTCCCAAGAAAGGGGAGACCGCAAGCAAACCTTAGAGGCTTAAGAGAAGTGTCACCTGTCTTTAATCGACTACCCGTCCACTATGAGGAACACAGTGACGAAGATATTATAGATGAAGGGCTATTATCTTGGCAGCCACGAAGGCCGAGAGGTTATCACGAGGCATTACGTTAGCAACTACCACGAAGGGACAGTAAGCAACAACCTTTCAGCCACGGAAACTACATCAAGCCGAAGGTAAAAATTGAATTTCCCACATTTGAGAAAGAAGATCCTATTGAGTGGATTTCTAAAACTGAATTTTATTTCGAGAAGCATGGCATTGAAAAGGATGAACGAGTTGAGTTTACCTCATACCATCTTTATGAACGTGCTAACCAATGGTGGAGATGGTTAAGGTCTACATATGCTCGAGAAGGAAGAAAGATAGGACAGAATAGATTCACGCAAGAATTGATCAACCGATTTGGCCCATCTAGTATGACAAATTTTGAAGGACAATTAGCCAAGGTTAGGCAAGATGGATCTCTTGAGAACTACCTTAAAGAGTTTGAACGATTAGCTGAACTTGTGAAAAATAGGCCGAATAGCACACTTATAGGAACTTTTCTCGACGGTCTTGTGCTTTGGTTGAGTAGAGAAGTGAAGATGAGGGATCCCACCTCTCTTGCACAATGCATATGCTTAGCAAGGCTCATCAATGATAGGAGAAACATCAATAGAATTGCGTTTAAATCAGCAAATTCTTTTGACAAATTCAGAAAAATACCATCCTCCACCAAGATCGCATCACCAAAACTAAAGGAGCCCTTTAAATTATCCACTGACGAAATCAAGAAAAAAATTGAGAAAGACTTTTGCTTTAGATATAATAAGAAGTGGCAACTTGGCCACAAGTGCAAAAAGGGACAATTCAACCTCATAGAAATTATGAGTAATGAAGAACATGGCAGTAGTAGCGAGGAGAAACTAGTAACATATACGGACAGCGAGGGAGATGCAGATGAAGTGAACTCCCTTGATGAGGGACCACAAAGTAAAGTCAATCTCAATGTAGTAGGGGTAGCAACCAAGCCTACTACAATGAGATTATGGGCAAATATCAGCGAAAAACAAGTATTGGTATTAATAGACAGCGGAGCCACCCACAATTACATCAACAACAAGCTTGTTAAAAAACTTTAATTATTACCCGAAAACATAACACCCTTTAAGGTAAAGGTTACGAGTGGATAAAAACTTAAGTGCTCATAAGTAATCAAGGAAGGGAAGATGAAGATTCAAGGTGTCAATATTGAAGCAAAACTACATGTTCTAGCCTTGGCAGGACTAGATATTGTCTTAGGTAATGCATGGCTTAAAGCGGTACAAAAAATTACCTTTAACTATGAGACAATGGCTATACATTTTACATGGAAGGGCAATGAATGCATTTGGAAGGCAACAATTCCAGCAACATCACATTCGTGCGAAGCAAATACCATTAAATGTTTATGCGTAAAATGAGCACAATGCTACGCCATCCTATTAACTGTAAGTGATACCGACAAAGAAACATGCCCGCAAAAGGAAGTAATCGTACTATCATTGGTAAGATTTTTACTTGAACAATTTAATGATATTTTGGGAGAATCACAAAGGTTACCACCATCGCGACATTATTATCATGCCATTCCTTTAATGGATGAAACAAAATTTATGAATATGACACCTTACCGGCATACTCACTTTCAAAAAAATGAGATCAAAAGACAAATTGAAGAAATGATACAGCAAGGTATTATATGACCAAACAATTCTTTATTTTCATCACACGTTTTGTAAGAAAAAATGATGGAACTTGGTGATTTTGTACTGATTATCGAGCTCTCAACTAAACTACCATCAAGGACCGATTTTCGATTCCAACCATCGATGACATGCTCGACAAACTTCATGGTGCCAAACTTTTCACCAAACTTGATTTAAAGGCTGGATACCATCAAATTCAAATGAAGGAAGAAGACATACATAAAACTATTTTTCGAACACATAGTGGTCACTACGAATACTTTGTCATGCCGTTCGGATTATGCAACGCACTTTCTATCTTCCAAGCTGCCATGAACGACATTTTCAAGCCTTATTTTTGTAAGTTTGTGCTAGTATTTTTTGATGGTATATTGATTTCCTCAAAGAACTTTGAAGACCATCTTGAACACTTGAAGCAAACATTGAAAGTTTTAAGGCACAACTACTTTTTCATCAAGCCATCTAAATACACATTTATGCAAGAGGAACTTGAGTACTTAGGGCACATAATTTCCAGCGAAGGAGTAAAAGTTGATTAACAACACTTAAGAAACTTAATGTAGCAGAAAATCACTATCCTTGAGCAACAAAAGTTCTTTGTCAAGTTACTTGGATATGAGTATGACACAATCTACAAACTGGGTAAGAAAAATAGTGTTGCCGATGCATTATCGAGAAGCAATAACAAACAAATATTGTGGGCAGTATGCGAACCCAATGATGTAAGTCTTATGGCTATCAGTAGGGCAGAATATGTTGTGTGGGCAGAAATTAAAGAAGCTATCTTACTTGACACCTATGGCCAAGAGCTCACAAAGAAAATCAACAATTTCGAGCCAATTGTCAACAAGTTTTCGCTTAAACATAGATATGTTTGGCGCAACTAGTAGATATATGTGCCCAATACACCTGAACTTAGAGAACAAATTTTTAACCACTTTCATAATTTAAAGAAAGGAGGTCATTCTGGTTGGTTTTGCACATACATGAGGATCAAATTATTCTTTTAGTGGGAAGGACTTAAAGTTGAAATTAAGAAAAGGGTCAACGAATGCGATATTTGTCAACGATCAAAATCCGATAAAGGCAAGACCAAAAGCTTGCTCTAACCATTACTAGTGTCAGCATGAGTATGTGAAGATCTTACAATGGATTTCATCAACGGAATGCCAAAAAGCCGATGATATGTAGTTATTTTAATTGTGGTTGACAAACTTAGCAAAAGCGCATACTTTGTACCATTCAAATAACCCCACACCACAAGAGAAGTTGCGCAAAAGTTCATCAAGCATATTGTCCAACTTCATGGCATTCTTAAGACCTTGTTATCTGATAGAGATCCCGTGTTTTTGGGCAGATTTTAGAAGGAACTCTTCACTCAACTAGAAAGTAATCTTATAGCTTCATCAGCATTTCATTCGCAAATTGATGGCCAAAGCGAAGTGACCACCGAACTTTAGAATAATATCTAAGATGTTTCTGTCATGACCATCAAAGTGAATGGGAGAACTACATACCACGGACAAAATTATGGTATAACACTGCCTATCATGCAAGTATCAAAATTTTTCCGTATCAAGCAGTTTTTGGTAGAGCACCACTAAGCTTAGTAAGCTATATCATAGGAAATAGCGTAATGCACGGAGTGAACACTACACTTCAAGCATGAGATGAAGTTATCAACAAACTCAAGCATGAGCTTGAACAAGTTAGAGAACGCATGAAGCGACAAGTCGATAAGGGACGTCAAGAGGTATAATTTGAAGTTAGAGACTTTGTTTACCTCAAAATCCATCCTAAGAGGCAAATTTGTATTGGTAAACCAGCCGCAATGAAATTGGCTAGGAGATATTTTGGGCCATACAAAATTATTGAACAAATTGGAGTTGTAGCATACCGACTAAGGTTATCTCCAAATTCACAACTTCATCCCATCTTTCATATTTCCTTATTGCGAAAAAAGATAGGAGACGAAAGAAAAATAGCTGAAGGAATACCTAACGTTTATAAAGAAGATCAAATTGGGCAGCATCTGAGAAAAGCACTAGACTTCCGCATTTTTAGTTATGGTCGTAAGAGGAGACCAGTTTGGAGAGTATTAATTTGGTGGAACCAATCACCCAAGGAAGAAGCAATGTAGGAAGATTATGATGACATCCAACAATAATTTCTCGACTTTCACCTTGAGGACAAGGTGACTTTCCAAGAAAGGGGGATTGTTGAGGACCTAAAAAGGCAGAAGGAGCGCGAGAGGCAACGACGATACCGAAAGTGGTGATAAGTAGCACGCGAAGCCACGGAAGCTAGCATGTGCGGGAAAAGTTTAGTACGCCAAGATTCTACCGCGTATACAAGCATGCAACAAGCAACGCATGCCACCAGCAATAATTTGCTGTAAGCTATCAACACGCACATGCCAACATGTAGTTGTGAGTATTTACGGCAACTATCGCCAGCAGCAGAGTATTACGGACAAATGGGCACGCCAAGCACAACATCAACCCACAATCAAGCCTACAATGAGGCCCAACAAAACCTTGACTTTGTCTGCAAAAAAATTCTGCACCAAGCAGAGTTTCAGCATCATTAGAAGACTACAAGCCAACAACTTTGAGTTTAAGTAGGATTTTCTTGTTTTTAATTCTAGATAATTTAGGAATCCTTTTCATAAGCAAATTAGGAGTTTAGTTTAGAATCGAATAACAACTGTTATCACTATAAATACAACCATTCATCATGTAAACATTCATTCATATTCATATATTCGAATATCATAGTAGATTTTACAGCAAATTGCTTGCATCTTCTATTTTTTTTAGTTATCTTTCAAAAGTCGTCTTAAGATAGCCTGGACTTAGGTCAAGGTTAAGAGTTATTTTTCTTGTTTACGAGTTGCGAGAGGTTTAAAAGTTGTCTTACCTTTCCAACATATTCGTGCATTAACAACTGTGTACGAAATGGGCGAAAAGGGCAGAAAACACAAGAAACTCAAGAGGATTGCATCAAGACAGCAAATTTAACAAATTTTGAGTGATCACCACACCTTTAATCACCGAAAAATTTGGAGCCAAGATTTTAGGCGCCAACACCTTTAATGCCCGCGTGCGTTTAACTTTAAAGATTTCACCTTTACAAAGACATTTGTATTAGTTTTTCTTTTATTTATTTACGTGAATTTAAGAGAAATTACGTGAAAATATTGATTAAATTAGGTTTATATTTATTTATTTACACACATTTAAGAAGAAGTATGTGAAAATGTTAATTAAATTAGGTTCATAATTTTTTAGTTCAAGAAAGAAAAAATATTTTTATTTAAATAAGTTATATATTTTCAACACAACAGTAGTAGTTTATTTAAGAAATTTTGAAGTGATGTTTCTATAAGTCATGGTTGGAAGTGCACATGCAAGGCAACGTGCTGTCCGACCAGGAAGCTCTGTGATTTAATGTTAAATGAACCAAAACTTCACAAATTCTTCTTCTTTTTCTTCTTATTATTTAAAAAGAGATAGGCAATCTGTCTGGCACTGTCCATTGGCTTAATGATGCTACAGTAGGGGCCGGCCTTGCCCAAGCAACACGAAACGGTGTGTTTTGTCTAAATAAATAACTGTAAATGATTGATTAATAAATACCTAGCAAAAAATATCAGCAGCAGAGAAAATTACGTTAATATAGTTTTCTTAATGTTTTATTATACCCTTTATACGTATAAGTATATTATTATTATTATTATTATTATAAATTTTTTTATTATTTAAATTTAGCCCACCCAAGTATAAAATTCTAATTATGCAACTGCCCATCCCATACATTTTTTTTGAAAAGAAATAAATACTCATTTTATTTTTATAAATTAAAATAATTGTCATTATTCGAACAAACCTATTAAAGAAAAATAATGAACATTTGTTATTGTTATAAAAAAAATATAGTCTTTTCATATACATATGAGAGCAACAAATGAAATAAATATAAATACAATAATACCCACCAAACAAAATAGTTTCAAAGACAAAGAATTAAAACAATATTACTTAATGCAAAATAATAATTAAAGATATTATATTTAAATGAAAATATTGTTTCAATTGGATATTTTTCAGGATTTAAAAGAACATTCATTAATACTTTCTAAATTTTTTTTTTCTAAAATAGCTGTAAAAAGGTGTCTAAATCAAATATTTTAAAGATTTAATATTTAATAATTTTATTTACAAAATATCATGCAACATATAAATATGTTGAGGACATAATTAATATGATTGTTCTAAATTACTTTAAAAAATATTAAATATAATTTTATTTTAAAAATTTTAAAAATTATGTAAATTTCAATATTGTCAAACTTATATAAATTTTAAAAAATAAACTAGTATAATATACCATCTTAATATCATTCTAATTACATAATGTTTAATATTTATATAACTGTATTATCTAGCAGTACATTATTCTCAAATAATTGAATTATAGTAATAATAAATTCTAAACAACTATGTGTCTCCTACTTTTTAAATATACAAAAAATAATTTTTTTTAATTTAAATATTCTGCAAAAAAAAAAAAAAAAGCACAAATTGCACATATGTGTTCTTTTATTGTCATATTTTCTTTTTCATCTATCACTCAAAACTAAATTTTACAACAAAATCAACTTCATATTTAAAGTCATTCTCTATAGCAAATTTAAGAGGTATTTTTTTTTTAATTTTTGAAATTGAAACGTATGAAAAATGTTAATAAAATGCAATTTAAAAATCTACAAAGAATTTATTAGATTACAAAAAAATATGGTTGTATATTGTAGGGATCCATATATTGCAAGACGATGTGTATTGTAATAATCCATATTATAATCAAACAAATGATATTACAACCATAATCTGTAAATGACATTAGCAAGCAACATCATTACAAACTATCATCTTATAATATTAGCTGCGAGTATTTTGTGTAAAAAAATTTTAAAATAAATTTAGATACTACTTATGATAATATATGCTCATGCATACACACATTTATACAACTCCTTTAAATTATATAAATTTTTACATTAATTATCAACCTTTAGTTGTGAGTATTTTGTGTAAAAAAATTTTAAAATAAATTTAGATACTACTTATGATAATATATGCGCATGCACACACACATTTATAAAACTCCTTTAAATTATATAAATTTTTATATTAATTATCAACTTTTAAATTAATAATTTATTAAGAGTCAAGATTAATAAAATAAATGTATAAGATATATTAATTAAGGTGACTAAATGAAAGGAGGAGAGAGAATATTTAAAAATAGAATATACTAAAGAACTTAATCAATACAATATTTAATCCATTCAATTATAATCCTTAATAGATAATTAATTTAAGAGCTAATTGATCTCTCTCTCTCTCTCTCTCTCTCTCTCTCTCTTTCTCTCTCCCTCTCTCTCTCTCTCTCTACACACACAAAAAAAAATTTTAATTATTTTTTGTGCACCCATTATATCTTGGAAAGCAGGGTATATTACAAGTAAATTTTTTAATTCATATATTTTACATAACAACAGTACCTGAATTTATCATATAACTCTTTTACACAAAATACACGTATATGTGTATGTTCACGTGTATGTATTTTATTATTTTTAACTCTTAACTCTTAATAGATTGTTAATTTAAGGGTTGATAAGTGATGTAAAAATTTGTGTAATTTAATATAAAATAATTGAATGTTTAAGATTATATTTATATGAATATTAATTGTGATCTAGTCATTACACCTTTCCCATTTGAATGCATACCGGATAAAAAAATAATTAATCCAATAGCATATAAAATGGCATAAGAAAATGTGTAAAAAATAGAAGTTTTTGATCTTAACACACACAAACAAAAAAAAAAAAACACATATACATATGTATATGTATAAGTATATGCACGGAGTTTAAAGAAAATAAAAATGTATGCTCAACCATTTTAAAATTTTACAAAAGTTAAAAATTTTAAATAATCTCATTTTAAAGGTTATTTACTTAAATAGCTAATTTTAATAAATTATTATCAAAATAGTTAGTTTTATAGGTTTTGAACAATTTTATCCTCACTAATTATTTCAAAAGAGAAGTTATTTTCATTTTAATTTCACTTTTACTTTTATAACTTTTCAACTACTTCTTTTAACTTAACTATGTGCTACGATGTATACTCAACCTTATATTTAATAATTATTTATTTATTTTATTAATAATTTATATAATCAATAAATAATATAATATTAATTAAATATTAATACTAATATAATTAATAATTAGTAATATTAATTAAATTACTTCAAATTTATAATATTAATTAAAATTTATAATTAGTATATAATTAATAATTTAGATAATTAATTATTTGTTCATATTTAATTAATAATTTATTAATTATTTATTTATATTTTATAAATTCGAAATCTTTTTAGAATTTTGGATAAATTTAAATAATTAATTTTTTGTAATTAATTAATAAATTAAAATTAGTTATTGTATTAGTATTATTTATTTTTTAAAATTTATAAGAATAAAAAATAACTAATTTTCAACACAACCTTGCATTGGTAAGTTAATGAAAAGCTCATATATGTTGGATTGAAATGCTAATAACATGCATTAAATCAAAATTTGAGTTTATTGAATTATTTTCACAAACACATGGCATACCAATTGATCATACATCATATATATGTAATTAGTAATTTTGGATGATTTTATCATATTTACTTTATGAGAAATGATGGCAAAATCTTCAATTATGTAAAAACTCTACAATTTATACCACCAAAAGAGGAGAAACAAGCTTGGCTGAAAATTTGTGAGGATGGGTTAGGTTTTTCAAAACTTAATTCATACATTTGGTAAAGTTACACACATACACACTTAATTTAATCCATCGTTTGTTACATATGTCCCCACTTTTAATTAAAAGGTGAATATATGTTATGGATAAAATGATCATTATCCGATAATTTTTATTTTATACATTTAAGTTCAAGTATTTAAATGCAAGATATTTGGTTAACTGTTAATTAAACGTAATTAAGCATATATATATAGACTAATGTGTAATTATTACATAATTATATATTTTTATTTAGATCTTTAGATAATTAATATTATCAATTTGATTATATAATTTATATTAAATTACATTTCAATGCAAACTCAAGAAAAATTATTTAAATACTTTAAAGAATCCATAAATATAGATAATGTTTATATATATTTATTTTGACTTAAATATTATATCAAAAGTGTTAGTTTTACTACTAATAATATTTTTTCTTTTAAATGCTTCTCATTACCTTTAATTATTAGTGTGACCATATAAATTTGTTGTGAAATAGTCATGAACTCATTTCGTACTTTTTAAATTTATCGAACTATTAAAAAATTTAACGATTATGGTTAATATCTACAAATATACTATAGCCTCTAATTTATAATAAAGTCATTTTTCACCAATTTTTATCTCAATTATATATCATATAGGTAAAATATTTCCGTTATTTAATTCCAATTGATTAGAGATTCATAATATGTCAAAATCCTATACCGATACAAATACAAACCATTGTTTAATATGCATTGAACTAGTTAACACGAATATTTTAGTATAATATTTAATCACTCTAACTAGAGATTTATTGTTTTAACTATTTATCAATATTCATTTAGCAATTTGAATTCGGATCAAGGAAGCAAAAACTTCGATCCTATAAGTATTGAGTCAATAAATTTTGTCTTAACTATCACACAATTTCAAATATAACTAACATATGACTACTATAAATTATTGATTATAAATGATTAATTTAACTTTATAAAAAATATATATTTTTTATATATGACACTCTTACTCTAATATTAAAACTTTAGTTCAATACCAACTATTTATTTACTGAGTGATTACTCACTTCTTTATTTTTACATTTAAAATATTTTTAAATAAAGTAGTTTCAAGGAGGATATGGCTTTCATCTTGAACAACTAGCTATTAGTGAGCATTTTGTTACGCCCAGGCTCAAAAGAAAAAAAAATCTAGCCCAATTTTGTAGCCCATTTAGTTGTTTTTTTTTGGCCCATGTCCTTACTATATATATATATATGTATGTATAGATATGCATGAGATTAGATTGGAAATTTGGAGAAAACTATAAAAGCTTCGAGAAGAATGAAAGAAAAAGAAGGAGAGAAAGAGAGAGAAAGAAAAAGAAGAAGGAGAAGAAGGAGAAGAAGCAGAAGAAGAAAAAGCAGAAGAAAGAGAATAAAAGAAAGAAAATAAGAAATTGAAGGTGGAAATTTTATTTTTCTTTATTTTGAAAAGAAAATTATTTATTTTAGTGTAAAAATTGTTAAAAATTAACAAATAGGTAGATTTTATTTTGATAGTTTAATAGTCAAAATTATTATTATTTTGAATTCTTGAACTTTAAATAAATAGATTTTAGGTTAAATTTAGTAGTTTGATTTGTAACTTTTTCAAAAATTATTGAGAATTAGATGAAAATTATTGAGAATTATATGAGAATAATAGAAAATTTTTCCTAACTACTTGGGTTTGTTTTGAGTGTGGGTAGTTTGGACATTACAAGAATTTGTGTCCATGTTTGGAACGAGCTCAAAATTAAGTGACTAGTTCTGGTTGAAGGTATACCTAGAATATATTGCAACAAACTCAATAAAATAGATAGCTATAATAGAGACAAAATGAGTAATCATCTCAAAGATCTTAACAATCACAGAGTTGTGGTAGACCAAAAACCTAGGACAAGACTTTTGCACTTACATAGGAAGTGAATAAGTCAGACCATATAATGGTAGAAGTTACCTTTCTTTTATTCAATATTAGAATTAAGATTTTGTTTGATTCTGGTGCTACTTATTATTTCATATCTTCAAATTTAGCATCTTTTTTAGATTTAGAAATTGAACCTTTAAAATATGAACTATTAGTTGAAATGCTTGTTAGGCATAGTATGAATCTTGATAGAATATGTTAGGATTATGAAATTGATATAGGGTTTACAAAATATCTTTTAGGCTAATGGTGATGAAAATGGTGAATTATAATGTAATTATTGGGATGGATTAGTTATCATTTTTGGGTACAATTATAAATTATTAGAAAAAAAAGGGTAGCTGCTACTCTTCCCTGAGTAATAAATTTAATATTTTTAGAACATAAGTAGTAGTCAACCTTGTGCTTATACTGAATATAAAGAGCATAAGGATATTCTGGGATAGATGGCTAGTTTATGTTACCAAGAAAGTAGAGAGTCAAAAACACGAGCCATTCTTGTAGTCGAACAATTTTCTGATGTTTTTCTTGATAATTTACCTAGTTTGCTACTAAAAAGAGAAATAGATTTTGTTATTGATACATACTCTATAACTTCCCCTATTTCAATAACTCCGTATAAAATGGCTCCAGCAGAATTGCGAGAGTTGAAAAAACAGTTGCAAGAAATGTAGGATAAATGGTTTATAGAACCTAGTACCTCTTCTTGAGGTGCACTAGTTTTATTTACCAAAAAGAAAGATGTCAACTTAAGACTGTGTATGGACTATAAGCAACTGAATTGAGTGACGATAAAAAATAAATATCAGTTACTTAGAATTGATAATTTGTTTAATCAGTTGTGTGGTTCCAAATATTTCTCAAAGATTAATCTTCGATTAGGTTACTATCAGCTAAAGATTAGAAATGACGATATTCTAAAAACTACTTTTCGTATAAAATATGGGCACTGTAAATTTGTGGTAATGCCATTTGGAATAACAAATGCACTGATGACATTCATAGACTTGATACACCGAGTCTTTCACCTATATCTTAATAAATTTATAGTGGTGTTTGTGGATAATATTTTGATTTACTTAAAGACACCAAAAGAGCATGAACAACGCTTGAAGTTTTCTTTACAAGTGCTGAGAGAGCATCAATTATATGCTAAACGGAGTAAATGTGAGTTTTGGGTGACTGAAGTAGAATTTCGAAGGCATGTAATGTCTTAAGAAAGTATTTTAGTTAATCTTGCTAAAGTAGAAGCAGTGCAAAACTGGAATAAGTCTAAAAGTGTGATAAAGATAAAAAGTTTTCTTGGGTGGATAGGATATGATCATAAATTTGTAAAAGACTTTTCTCGAACTACTATACCATTGACACAGTTAACAAAAAAAGAGGGATGAAGTATAAGTGGTGTGAAAAATGTGAGAAAGTTTTTGTAGAATTGAAAAAGCAGCTAATTTCTACTCTAATTCTGATTATTACTGAGCATGGTGTGGGGTATATTGTCTATTGTAATGTATCAAGAGTAGGCATTGGTTGTGTTTTAATACAGAGGGATAGAGTTGTAGCTTATAGCTCATATCAGTTAAAGACACATGAACAAAATTACCCTACTCATAACTTAGAACTTACTGTTATTGTATTTGCGTTATTTATATAGAAAAAAGTTTAAATTATTTTTTGATTATAAAAGTCTTTGATATTTGTTCATTCAAAAAGAATTGAACCTGAGACAGATTAGATGGATGAAATTCTTATAATATTATGATTTTATCTTACATTACCTTTTTGGTAAAACTAATGTTATAGCAGATGCATTAAATAGAAAGTCACTAGACATGTTGTCTGGTTCATTCTGTCATAAGCGAAAATCTATGAATAATTAGAATAATTTGATTTAAGAATTGATGAAGTAAGAGATCAACCTTATTTATTTAATTAAGTAGCCCAGCCTACAATTATCTAAAAGGTGATTGAAGTTCAACTAAGTGACCTTGAAGTTCACGTAGTACATGTTAAGTTGAAAAATGGCGAGACAACTAATAGATGGTCAATTGATTTATCTGAGAGTTTAAAGTTAATGGTGGAATCACTTAGAAATGATATTCTAAGTGAGGTCCATAAGTCTAAGTTTACCATTGATTTTAGAAACATGAAAATGTATCAGATGTTGCGTAGGCAATTTTGGTGAAAAGGAATCAAGAAAACTGTAGGTGAATTTGTAGCCAAATGTTTGGGATGTCAACAAGTAAAGGCAGAATATCAGAAGCCAGCGGGATTTTACTAACCTCTCCTAGAGTCAGGTTATTCTAGCGTCAGGTTTGCCTATCCCTTTTGTTATTCTTTTCGCAATCTGTTATTCTTTTCGCAATTCTTGATATAAAAAAAAAGAAAGAAAAAGAAAAAAAAAGAGAAGAAAGAAAAAAAAAGTGAAAAGAAAACGAAAAAAATGAAAATTTCATATTTCATTTTATCATCAACACTCTAATATTTGTATATCAAATTTTAAGATTTTTCTTGTGGTTCTCAATTTCCAAATCAGTGGGTATAAAATTGAAATACTTTGTGCGAAATTAAAATCTTTAAAATTTGTGACACAACTTTATTTTCAGCTTTTATTTTGCCGTAGTAAGTCCTGAAATATTATTGCAAGAAATTTTTGGTTATTGTTTGTTAGTTTAAAAAGAACCGAAAGAGAATTATTGAGTGGAAAAAAGCAAGAGTAGTCAGAGCATTAAAAAGATAAAAGCCACAAAATTTTGAGTGAAACACGAGTGCAGAATGATTCATATTTTTGAATGTAAACACGTAAGGGAGAGAATTGTGAGGTCTTTTTTTTTTTTTTTAACTTATCTCCTGCATAAATTATGTCTCAACACGACCACAAGGAAGCACAAACATGGATGAATTCAAGGCTATACATGAAAGTTTTGGTGGGAGAGATAAGACAGATAATGAAGCTGGAATTAGAGCAAATTAATAAACAGTTGGATAGATTAGAAAATGCCAATCAGGGGAATCGGAGGGAAAACGTTCAACAACGTTGTACAGTAGAAAATTTTGAGGAATACAACAACGGCAGTTTGGAGGAGGAAGATAGATACTCGGTAGGCAGCCGTAAGAGGGTTGAACGTGTTAGAAAAGAATAGAATCGAAAGGATAATAATTTGGGCAGCATTAAGATGAAGGTGCCTTCATTTCAAGGCAAGAATGATCCTGAGGCTTATCTTGAGTGGGAAAAGAAGATAGAGCTAGTTTTTGATTGTCACAACTACTCCGAGATGAAGAAGGTAAAAATTACAGCCATTGAATTTTTTGATTATGCTATTATTTGGTGGGATCAATTGGTTTTAAGTAAGAGAAGAAATAGAGAACGTCCAATAGAAACATGGGAGGAGATGAAAACTGTGATGAGAAAATGGTTTATTCCAAACTATTATTACAGGGAGTTGTATCAAAATTTACAAAGCTTTACACAAAGCAACCGGAGTGTGGAAGATTATTATAAAGAAATAGAAATAACTATGATCTGAACGAATATAGAGGAGGATCGAGAAGCTACTATGGCTAGGTTTTTCGGTGGTTTGAATCAAGAAATTGCAAATGCGGTAAAATTGCAACATTATGTGAAATTAGAGGATTTGGTTCACATGACTATCAAAATTGAGCGCTAACTCAAGAGGAGGGGCAGCGTACGTCTAAACCAAAGTTCGAGTGTATTTTTTTCGAAACCGAGTTTCGCAAAGAAATAAGACAAGCCGCAAACATCCTCAACACTTAAGCACATGTTTGAGCTCAAGTCTGAGAACATCAGCCACGTTTCTTAAGGTAAAATTGACACTTCTACTTCTAGAAACCATGACATTAAATGTTTTAAATGTCAAGGTAAGAGACACATTGCAAATTAATGTCCAAACAAGCAGGTTATGCTGGTACAATACAATGGTGAGATTGTGACTGACAATGAAGATTTTGACACCGATGACATGCCACCATTGGACAACATCCCCGAAGAGGAGTATTTAGCCCCTGATGCATTGATATTAGTAATCAAGAAAGCATTGAGCTTGCAGGTAAAAGAAGTTGAAGAAGTGTAGCGATAGAACCTTTTTCATACTAGGTGCCATGTCAAAGACAAGGTGTGTAGTATGATTATTGATGGTGGTAGTTGTACTAATGTTGCAAGTACAATAATGGTGAAAAAATTAGGACTGCCCACGTTAAAGCACCCTAAACTATACAAGTTGCAATGGTTAAATGATAGTGGAGAGATGAGCGTAAATAAGCAGGTGATAGTTGCATTTCGGATTGGCAAATATGAAGATGAAGTGTTGTGTGATGTAGTACCAATGTAAGCTGGATATTTGTTACTAAGGCGTCCATGGCAGTTTAATAGGCGTGTGAAGCATGATGGTTTTACGAACAAGTACTCTTTTGTATTTAATCAACGACCAATCACTTTTGTACCTTTGACACCGCAACAAGTATATGAGGATCAAGTGTGGTTACGAAAAGAGAGTAATTAAAAGAAGGAGAGAGATAAAAAGAAAACGAGTGACAATTCAAGAGAAAAAATTAAAAGAGAAAAAAAGAGTGCAGATTCAGTCGTTGAAAACAAAATAGAGAGAAAAATAAATTTTTATGCAAAAGAGAGTGAAATAAAAATAAATTTTTATGCAAAAGAGAGTGAAATAAAAAGAGCAAAATTTTTAAATTAGCCAACGATTGTACTTTTGTATAAAGAGGCATTTTTAAATACTAATGAGATTGATCATACTTTGTATAGCTTTATGGTTTTTCTTTTATAGGAATATGAGGATGTGTTTTCCGAAGAAATGCCACAGGGATTACCTCTTATCCGAGGGATTGAACATCAAATTGATTTTATACCTGGTGTGACAATTCCAAACTGACCAACTTATAGGAGTAATCCCGAGGAGACAAAAGAGTTTTAAAAGCAAGTAAGTGAGTTGATGGCGAAAGGTTATATAAGGGAGAGCATGAGCCCATGTGCCATTCCAATTTTACTTGTACCTAAGAAGGATGGCACTTGGAGAATGTGCATTGACTGCCGAGCGATCAACAACGTTACAGTAAAGTATCGACATCCTATTCCTCGCTTAGACGATATGTTAGATGAACTGCATGGAGTTTGTATATTTTCAAAAATTAATTTGAAGAGTGGATATCATCAAATATGCATGAAAGAGGGTGATGAATGGAAAACTGCATTGAAGACAAAATACGGTTTGTATGAATGGTTAGTAATGCCTTTCGGGTTAACTAATGTACCGAGCACATTTATACGATTAATGAACCATGTATTGCGTGCATTCATAGGCAGATTTATCATTGTTTATTTTGATAATATTCTCATTTACAACAAAAATTTGGATGATCATATTGTGCATTTAAAATTAATTTTAAATGTACTAAAAAAAGAAAAGTTGTTTGCTAATTTAAAGAAATGCATCTTTTGCACCAATAAACTTGTGTTTTTTGGTTTCATTGTGAGTGCACAAGGAATACAGGTTAATGAAGAGAAAATTCGGGCAATTCAAGAATGACCGAGTCCCACAAGCATAAGTAATGTACGAAGTTTTCATGGACTCGCTAGTTTCTACCGACGGTTTGTGAAAGAATTTGGTATTTTGGTCGTACCGCTCACTGAGGTAATAAAGAAAAACGTTGGTTTCAAGTGGGGAGAAGAGTAAGAGAAGGCGTTTCAGCTCATCAAGCAAAAATTGACAAACGCACCCTTATTAGTTTTACCTAACTTTAACAAAATATTTGACATCGAATATGATACTTCTGGTGTAGGTATTGGAGCTGTGCTTATGCAAGAAGGACGACCAATTGCGTATTTCAGTGAAAAACTAAGTGAAATAACTTTAAACTACCCGACTAATGATAAGGAATTGTATGCATTGATTTGAACTTTGGAAACATGGCAGCACTACCTTTGGCCCAAGGAGTTTGTGATTTATACTGATCACGAATCATTGAGGCACTTGAAAGGACAACACAAGCTGAACAAAAGACATGCTCGTTGGGTGGAGTTCATTAAGACGTTTCCATACGTCATCCGATATAAGTAAGGTAAGGAGAATGTGGTTACAGATGCACTCTCTCGCAGGTACGCATTACTCTCTACTCTTGATGCTAAATTGCTTGGTTTTGAACATATTAAAGAGTTCTATCCTTTAAACCCTGACTTTAGTGAAGAGTATATAACTTGTGAGAAGACCCCCAATGGTAAGTAGTTTAGACATGAGGGTTTTTTATTTCAAAAAAATAAGTTGTGTATACCGAATTGTTCCGTGCGTAATTTATTAGTTAAAGAATCACATGGTGAAGGATTGATGGGATACTTTGGGATAACTAAAATATTAGCTGTTTTACAAGAACACTTCTTTTGGCTACACATGAAAAAAGATGTTGAGAGAATTTGTGATAGATGTGTCACATGTAGGTAAGCAAAATCCAGAATGCAACCCAATGGTTTATACACACCATTGCCCATTCCTAATGAGCCTTGGATTGATACTTTTATGGATTTTGTGTTAGGATTGTTTAGAAAGAAACGTGGTAGAGATTCAATTTTTGTGGTTGTGGATAGATTCTCTAAAATGACATACTTTATTCCATGTCACAAAATGGATGATACTTCACATGTTGCTGATTTGTTCTTTAGGGAGATTGTGAGATTACATGGTATACCTAGAATAATTGTTTCCGATAGAGATGCTAAGTTCTTAAATTACTTTTGAAAAGATTTTGTGGTATAAGTTAGATACTAAGTTATTATTTTTTACTACTTATCATCTACAAATTGATGGTCAAATCGAAATAGTAAATAGAATTTTGTCTACTTTGTTAAGGGCTATTATTAGTAAGAACATTAAAACTTGGGAAGATTATTTACCATATATTGAATTTGCTTATAATCATACTGTTTATTATGTTACTAAATTTTCTCCATTTAAAATTGTGTATGGATTTAATCCATTAACTCCATTGGATTATCTACTTTACCCATAATTGAGCAAGTTAATCTAGATGGCAAAAGGAAAGTTGAATTTATTAGGTAGATTCATGAGAAAGCAAGACTCAACATTGAGCGAAAAACGGAGCAGTACGCAAAACAAGCCAACAAGGGACGTCGCAAGCTGGTTTTTGAACCAGGAGATTGGGTTTGGTTACATATGAGAAAAGAAAGATTTCTGATGCAAAGACATTCCAAATTACTTCCAAGAGGAGATAATCCTTTTCAAGTTTTAGAGCGTGATGATTTGAGAACAAGTCCTTTTCAAGAGGAGGGAAATGATACAAATCATGGGACAACTTCAAAGAATCCAATTCAAATTTTGATTGGTCCAGTTACAAGAGCACAAGTAAAGAAGTTCAAAAATGCACTTAACGGACTAATTCAAGAAATTTGGACCCAAGTAAATTAGTGGAAACTTATTGAGCTTGGTTCACATATCGAACAAAAATGGATCTACATGATTCAAACTCTAGAAAAGTCAGGACAAATCTAAACTTGATTTTTTAGCAAGTAAAATAGGAATATTTAGGAATGTTTGAGTTCATTTATAAGTCAAATGTTTAGGAGTGTTTGAGTTTATTTATAAGTCTATTTAATTAGTCAGTTTTCCTTGGAGTGTTTGAGTTCATTTATAAGTCTATTTAATTAGTCAGCTTTTTTTGTTTAATTTAGGCATGTAGAGCTATTTAATTGGCTGATTATTTCTTTTCTGTTTTAGGTAAGTACAAGATATGATTTTGCCTATAAAAAAGCACTTTTGAATAAGAAGCAATCAAAATTCATTAGTCAGAAAAATTGAGAGTTATTTTCTCTTTGGTTTTTTGAAAAACTATTCGAACTTCTCAAGAATTATTCTTGTGGCGTTCGTCAGTGACTTATCGAACGGACTTCCATCACCGTTTGTGGCATCTACATTATATCGAGATTCTTGTTTCTTTATAAACAATGGGTCAATGTTCCATTTAAATCTGATCATAGAACGATTTTGTGTTCCTTGTTGAGTTCGGGTCTTGTTATTCTTAGCGAGGTTCGTATCACATTTGTAAGGGGACTTCCAAAAACTCGAAAGGGGTATAATAGTATATGGGTAATTGTAGATAGATTAACAAAATTTACTCACTTTTTGCCTATTAAGAATACGAATTTTCTTGATATTTTGAGTAGATTCATTTAGGAGATAGTCAGATTACATGAAATGCCTCTGTCTATTGTCTCTAATAGGAATCCATAATTTACGTCCAAATTCTAGAGAAGGTTGCAAAAAGCCATGAGTACTAAGTTAAATTTTAGTACGGCATACCATCTCTAAATGGACAGACAATCTGAAAGAGTTAACAGATAGTGGAAGACATGCTTAGATCTTGTGTTTTAAATTCTCAAGGCTCATAAGCTAAGCATTGGCCTTTGGTAGAATTTACTTACAATAACAATTAGTAGTCTAGTCTTGGAATGACACCATTTAAGGCATTATATGGGAAACCTTATAAATCACTAGTATGTTGGACAGAAGTTTGTGAAACTTCATTAATTGGTCCAGAGTTAGTAAGGGAACTACTGAAAAGATGAAATTAATCAGACAATGACTTCTTATGGCCCAAAATCGTCAAAAGAGTTATGTGAACCATAGAAGGAGACCATTAACGTTTGAGGTGGGAGATTATGTATTATTAAAAGTCAGACCTTGACTTGATATCACCAAATTTAGAAAAGGTGAAAAACTACCTCCAAGATTCATTGTCCCTTTTGAAATATTGGAGCGAATTGGTGAAGTGGCTTATAAGTTGGCATTACCTCCCTAGTTATCAAATGTTTATAATGTCTTTCATGTTTGCATGCTTAAAAAGTACCAACCGGATCATTTTTATATTTTAGATTGGAGAACTCTTACCATAATTAAAAATGTTTCTTATGAACAAAGTCTGATTTAAATTATCGATCATAAAAAATAAGTACTTTACAGAAAAATTATTCAGCTAGTAAAAGTCATGTGGCAACATCATAGAAAAGAAGAACTACTTAAGAGCTCGAATCTGAATTGTCAAGAAAATATCTTTATTTATTTTAAAACTAAAGGTAAACCCATTAAATTTTAAGGACAACATTTCTTTAAGGGGAGAAGAGTTGTTACACCCGAGCCCAAAAGAAAAAAAAAATCAAGCCCAATTTTTATTTTTTAGCCCATTTAGTTATTTTTCTTTAGGCCATGTCCCTTACTATATATATGTATGGATAGCATGAGATTGGATTGAGAATTTGGAGAAAACTACAGAAGCTCCGAGATGAAAGAAAGAAAAAGAAAGAAAGAAAGAGAGAGAGAAAGAAAAAGAAGAAAAAAAGAAAGAAAAAGGAGAACAAGAAGAATAGGAGAAAGAAGTTAAGAAATTGAAAATGGCAATTTTATTTTTCTTTATTTTGAGAAGAAAATTATTTATTTTAGTATAAAAATTGTTAAAAATTAAAAAAATAGACTTTATTTTGATAGTTTAATAGCCAAAATTATTACTATTTTGAGTTCTTGAACTTTAAATCAAAAAATTTTAAGTTAAATTAAGTAGTTTGATATGTAAATTTCTTGAAAATTAGATAAAAATTTGTAAAATTTTTATTAGAGGTGAAAATATAAAAATTGTAATAATTTTATCTTATTTTATAAATTAAAGTTTTATATACAAATAGTCAATAATTTTAGGTTAAAATATAAATTTTTATAATTTTAGGGTAAATTGATAAATTTTAAAAATTATAGACTTTGAGGGTAAATATTTTAAAGTATTTTTTTAATTTTTTTTTTTATAAGAATTTTTTTGTAATTTTTTACTAGTAATATTTTTTATTTTGAAAATTTATAATTTTAGAATTTTTAAACCTAATCTTAGTTTGATTTTAAGTCAAAAATTTATTTATATTTTATTATAAGTAGTATAAGTTATTAGTCATTTTAGCGATTATGTATTATGTATTGATTTAAAATGTGATACTAGGTAATAATGGGGAGGAACAAAGAAGAGTAGAGAAGATATAAAGGAATACACATATTTTAATTCAGATAGGTAATTCACATGTAATTGAGTATTTTAGTTTTTAAAAACTGAAAAGTAAGATTTATATTAAATTTTTATGAAAAATTATTTTTTAATGATATGATTATTATTCTATCCTATTTTGTATAAAATTTTCAAGAATTTAGTAATTTTATTATTGTTAAATTATACTTCCCATGTTTGCAATATTGTGAAATGATATGAATAAACTGTTTTATTATTACTGTGTGTGATTGGATCATGAAATAGTGTATGGTCTTTTATTTAATACTGGTGACTATGAACCTAATTTCAGTTCCACAATAAAAGTTTATAAACTTGAAATCATGAGCGGCGGTTTCTAGATATAGAGCCCTAAAATACTCAAATTATATATTTTTTGGACGGCAATTCTTGAGAATAGTATCTAAAAATTATGCATTACATATAGTGATGACTAAATTATATTATTGTTACATATAATGATAACTAAATTATATTATTGTTTTAAGATTTCAATTATACTTATTTCTGCTTACTTACATTTATTTTGATTTAATTAATTGAAAGTATAATTATTATTAAATTTATTTGAAAAACCTCAATTATATATCAATAAATATTTATAATTGGTTGCTTACTATCAAAAATGTTATTTGAGGTTAGTGGGATAGAATTGGACAACTACCTCTTTGTACTTATAGGTATATATTGTAATATTTAGAAAGATGTTATAATATAACATGGGGCAAACACCTAAGTATCGAGAAAAAACATATATGTTCCTTCATTGTAGATTTTATTTATGTTTTATAGATCCATCTACTGTACATAGGGAAGGAGAAATATAATAAATGTTAGAGATGTGTTCTTTTCCATTCGAACAAGATATGTAGCAATATGTTAAAAAGGATGTTGAGGGTTTGTGAAAGCCTTAGAGCATTATTGATTGTGTTCATTCCTGCATTAATCTATAATGACCATTAGGTTGCTTGTTTTGTGAACTTGTGTAGCCAGTTTTTTATAATATATAACTCAGCATCGATGGGCCATTCTAAAAAAGAGATGAATGATGTGCTGTAATCATTGTGCATATTGTTACTTTATGTCATGCACCAGTGCGGTATTTATGCGAAGATGTCGAATTGGTAAAATATTCATATCTCTTTTGAATGGTTTGAACTTAGTAACTTGCCTTGACAAAA
Organism: Swietenia macrophylla; assembly: GCA_032401905.1. Classification (NCBI taxonomy): domain Eukaryota; kingdom Viridiplantae; phylum Streptophyta; class Magnoliopsida; order Sapindales; family Meliaceae; genus Swietenia; species Swietenia macrophylla. The sequence goes on from CP135573.1 coordinate 6,664,274, forward strand.
TGTAGCTAACACTGATCGTGGTATATTTATATGCAAGTTCATAGAATATGTTGGTTTATAGTGATCATAGAATTTTACCAATGAGCATGGACAATTCTTTAGAACTAAAATGGTGCTTAATTTGTATTTAGGACGATTACTTTAATATACGTAAGATTTTTACTATTGTTTCTTAATTTCTTTAATCATTGGGTTAAATTTTTTTAATCTAAATTTTAACTTTATTAAAACTTGAATTTCAATTCAAATTATTAGGTTTTAAGATATACTCTTAGAGTTTTAATATTGATATTTTTAGAGTTTGCGTTAGTATGTACTCTTCAAAAAAGTGCCATCAACTATAATCCTTATTCAATTTTATATGTGTAAGCACCATGAAGAAGTACAAAAGATGGCAGATCTTATCAATTTTATACGTGTAATTATGCTTAGGTTATTGTCTTTCAAAACATGTCAAAATTGTGGGAGTAATTTAAAATGCTTTATTAGATTCTCACATGCCAATTTATGCAATTTTTTTTAGCTAGTCGCGCCTTGTGGTAGAATATAAATACTCTAAACTCTCAGTATATATTATATCGAATATTTATTAGAGTGTAAATCCTCTTAGGATCTTTAAATTCATCTTTCATATATTCATTACTAAAGCCTACCACTTACTTAGTGGTGTCTCGGTTATAATTGATTGTTTTGACAAAAATGAATAGTCGTAATTCATTTAATTGATCAATATTCTCTATTTTTATTTGTTTTAATTTTTTGAATTTTCTATTTACATATGTCAACCACATACATCATTTTAGTCACTCTAATGTAAATTTATAAATATTGAAATGGAAATGCTTTTTCAGTGCCACCATTCCCAATGCATCTCGTTTCTTTTTCTTTGAATTGAAAATTTGATCAATATATATATATATATATATATATCTGCGGAGTTTGAACTTAACAAGGCATTGTTCACCCAAAAAAATGATGGTGAAATTGGCCACACACAATAAAAAGACTTAATGGCCTTGGCATCCTATTTTGACATCCTACATAATTGTTTCTTTGACGTTTCACATACCCAAATTTGTAGTTGCTTTGGTATCCTTGCCCTGTAGTTCATAAAAAGGGGCCTAATTTTGTCACTAGTAATGTGTGGGGATCTTCATACTGTATTGGCGAATTGAGATAATCTACATAAGTTATGTATTCACTATGGATGAATTGATTACTTTGCTTAAAGGAAACAAAATGTTGTACGTAAACTTTTTAAGTGTCGAATTGTAAAGAAAGAGTGCAAAACACTCTACAATTATTAATAATTATTTACTTTATGGTGATGTACAATAGACTGAATTGTCTAGACTCAATAATAACAATGTTGTTCTAAAAGCAAATAGATGAATGTCATTTGTAATATCCACATATATAGTGGATCTTGTACCAACGTCTATGAAATTTTTTTTGATATTAATATTAAAATTTATTGGATCAATATGAATGCTATCATGTATCATGTCCATTAGCTGTTGATAATTGATTCTTTTAGTGTGGCTAAAAGTCAAATCCTTCTAGTAATATATTGCTTAGAGCCATTTGTTGACACGTATAATCCTTTATGATGAATAATTACCTTAAAAAATTCATCCATATCTATGTAAAAAAAATAAAAATTAAAATAGTTTATTAATTTAAATTTATTTAATAGTAATAATACTAATGCAATATTTAATTACAAAATTAAAAATATCACAAATTAATAAATATTTTAAACAAAATTGAAAAATAGCTGCAAGGGCAGCAAGTTGCAATTACAACATAAATTAATTTTTTAAATATAAAAAAATTTTACTCTAGCCAACACATTATTCAGATGCACATTACACGCGTTTGCAAATCCAACATCTTCTTCTTGATTTTTTTGATCGACTCTGTTAGAATAATAGAAGTACTACTCTATTAACATATTAATTTAAATTTTGTCAACAATAATAGATAAGTAACTCACTTTTTTTTTAATGATGTCCTTACTCGTAAATTGACATAGTCAAAAGTTAAGTTAAAGAGTAAAAATTTGTAAAAGTGAAAGTAAAAGTAAATGATAATAATTTTTCGTTTAAAATGGCTATTAATAGCAAAAATATTTAACATTTGTGAAACTAACTATTTTGATAAGAATTTTTTAAAATTAATTATTACGTGAATAGCTTTTGGAATAAGGCTATTTAAAATTTTTTTTTTTTTACAAAATAATATTTGATACCTAATAGGACAAGACTTAACAGTATACAGAATTGAAAAGATTTATGGATCTGAAAATTGATATGTTGTGTATTTTTTCGCTTACACATTTGCACTTGAATGGTCACATGAACCAATATGCATTTGAAGCTTCAGCAAGGCAAGGCGATTCCATTCATTTTGTTCAATAATTTTTCATTTTTTATATTATCAAATTTGACACAAGAGTTTGTATTTTCATAAATATATTTATTTTTAATTCAAAAATTTGTTGTTTTTTAACATTAATAATTTTTTGCACGAATAAAGTGAAAATTTGTTATTATTGCGTAATTATAATTGGAAATAATAATTCAAATGAATAAATAATGTATATCCTTATTGCACAATTATAATTAGGAATAATAATTCGAATGAATAAATAATGTAATATCAATTAATATACATTTTAAAAATATATGTCAAATGCATTCAAAATACTGCAAAGAAGCAACCCCGTGCATGGTCCAATGATGCATGACCAACAACCACCAAACATTTGCACATATGATCTGCTGTATTATAAATAAATATTCTTGTGATTTGTTGTTGGCATGGGCTTGGTCTTGATCTAGTCTCTATACCATCCATAATATTTTATGTACTTACCAACAACAAAAATAAGTTGTAACTATAGTTAGTATTTTACATCCTAAGTATAAGGGTGTGTTTGATTGAAGGAATGGAAGCAACTATAGTTAGTAGTTTAAAATCATATAAATATTATAATATATTTGATTGGAGAAATGGAGGGGGATAAAAAAGAAATCCTCATTAAAAATAAGGATTCCTTTGTTTGGTTGGAGAAATGAAAAGGAAAATGAAATTCTTCAGAAATTCTTATTGTAATTTATACGATTAATTATATTTATTTAGTTATTATTATTATTATTATATTTTTATTTTTATTCTTTTAAAGACTAACTAAAATCGAATAAAATAAGAAAGAAATAATATCCTTGATAGAGACAATAAAATTTTATAAATATTATAAAATAACTAAAAATACTTAAATATATAATTATCAAGTTAAGATCATGCTCAAGACTAATTTATCTATGAAATTCATGTATAATTGAACTTATAAATTTTTAAATAAAACAAGAGATATATTCAAAATATAAATTTTTTTAAATATTTGTAGAATTTTTTTAATCAACAAATATATTTACATTGTATAAGTTTAAATATTAGTTAATAAATTATTTATTATATTTATAAGATTTGATTGTTTTAAATTTAAAAATAAAATTTGAAGTTAATCTAATTTTTTTTTTTAGTTATAAAATGCATAAACTGTTTCTATAAAATCAATATTTTTTGTCCAAATAATAATAATTATTTTTAATAAAATATAATTTAATAATTATTTACTAGTTTTATTAAATATCTTTTGCAATATTTATTAATTAATACAATGTGTATATATGTTTTGCAACATTTAATAGTTTTTTGGTTTGTTAATAATTACTGTAATATAATTTTACTTTTAGAAATATAATAACTTAAATATTAAATAAGTATTTATTGTTTTGAATTATTCCATATAGCTTCATGATAAATAATTGTTAAACCAACTTTCTTGTAAGCTAAATGCTATCCTAGCATTTTTTTAATTCTATTTTTATTTAAAAAATAAGACAACATTAATTAATAAATATCAATTGAAATTTATAAGATTAACTATGGGTTAAATTAAAAAAATTCTCATTTTTATTGTACAATTTTCTTTACTATTGAACTAGTGAACCATTGAGATTATATCCCATACATATTAATGTATTAATTATACAATAATCATGTGTATTCGATTTACTTTTAAAATGTATATTTAACAATAAAATTATGTCATAATTAGTATAAAAAGAATATTACCACAAAATCCATCTACCAATTGATAAAATTGCCTTACAGTAGGAAACTATATTTTTAATTCACATATATCATTCATATAATGAAAACTTTTTTTTTTCTTTTTTCTAATAAAAAATGGGTATATGAATATGATTATAGAATTGTATTTTAAAATTATGATAGTTGAAGATTTCATGCAAATAGAACTCATCATTTTCTAATAATTTGTTTTACTCTAAAGATAAATAATTCATAATCAAACGAATTTAAGAAATTATGAGTAACAACAATAATCATCAATTTTAAACTATTTGTTACACGTTACTAGCAATTGTAACATATTGTTATAAGTCACTAATTTATTGTTAGTATTAGAGTCACAATAATTTTTCTCGGTTGAATGCTTTGTTTGACTGTTGAGAAAGTCAAGAGAAAATAAATTATATGAATCCATTCATGACCTATTGAAATATTTTGCACAAATATTCGAATCTAAATGAAGAACCGGTTGGGTCGGAGGCATGCATATGGACCCTCCTTCTTAATTACAAATTAAAAAGAAATTCAAGGAATTACTTTATTTACTTAGAATATATAAAATATTATTAGCTCGTATAAGTTACAATTACAAGGTAAAATTATTAAAAGGTAGTTTAAAATTAATTTCTTAAAAAATTAGTTACTCATTTTTAAAAATAATACAGGACACATTTTTATTATTTTTTACTTTAAAAAATTTATTTTTCGTAAATACTATCAAATATTATTTATTTTTTAAAAAATAAAAATAACATGTTATTTATTTTTGATAAAATCAAAATTACATTTATTGTCAATAAAATGTGTATTCAATGTACAAGGATACCACTTTCAGTCTTTCATTAAAATATATATATATATATATATATATATATATAAATTATGTGGTTATTAATTTAGCATCTACGATTTTTTATTAAAAAAAGATAAATTATGGTGGCAATTTTTTTAGATATTGCAATAATATAATTAATTTCTCTCTAATTTTAATATGAAGAAATTTTGTATTAATATCCTTGATATTTTTAAAAGTATCATTAAATAATTAAAAAATAATTTTTTCTTATTTTATAATTTTTATAATATCCTATTAAACTAGTCAACAACGTTTTATGCATGAGATCATTGTACTTGGGCTACTTTTCAAATAAAAATCTTATGAATTATCAAGAAAAATATGATGAATTCATACTACAATGAAAAAAAAAAAATTAAATTATTAAATAATATCTTGAAGAAAGTTATTTAATACGATTTTTTATTAAATAAAATAAAATAAATATTTGAAATGAAATATTTCAAATTTTACAAGTTACTTTGTTTAACTTATTTTTATTTTGTTTTAAAATAATTTATTTCAATTTTTATGTAATATAGTTTTTACCACCTATTTGGTAAAAGTAATCCGACCGGCAACATTCAGATGAAACAGTGATCTTGTAATAAAGTAACTAACAATGTGTACTCATTTTATCTTACAATCACCTAGATGCTGTCAAGTGGGTCCCATCGTCGAACGGTCAGGACTAAGAATGTACATGAAAAATCCATATATACCGAACTTAAGATATTTACCGAGATTCACCGTACCAAATTCCCAACATAGTACAGGAGAAAAGGTTTACCTACGTATAGATCCCTAATTTTTAATCAAATAACAAGCAAAAATATATTTTTATAATTTTAACAAACAAGCCCCAGTTTTAGTTGTTATCTAGTTTTCATATAGATCCTGACTATGAGAATGATAATGCAAGCTACCGGGTCACATTCATATTTGTACATGTTAAATAAAGTCCAACCTAATTTATTTAAAAATTATATTAAAAATTGAAAATCTTAATATAATATAATTATAAAATGAATGGGTAACAGTGACACCCACTTAATATACAACCATGCACCAACATAAAATAAGTAAAAATACAACTAAATAAATTTTAAAATATTGTAAATATAACTAAATATTTTTTTTAAAAAAATAGAAGTTGAATTTTAGTTGTTATCATAAATGTAAAAAAAAAAAATGTAAATATAGCTTGCTACTTTTAAAATATTAAAATAATAAATGAATTATTATAATATAAAATATTAAAATAATAAATATATTTATTAAATAATAAATAAATTAATATAATATAAATTTTTTAATCATTAGTCGTGTAATAAATAAGTTTATATTTTAAAAAATTTAAATTTAAATTTAATATAATTATTAAATATATTAAATTTATCTTATTAATTTAATATTTATAGTATTTTATATCAACTTATTAAATTTAATTATATTTATTTTGGATTAATGTTTATAAATAATCATCCTATAGACGGTTGATATAGGAATTTATTTGTTACAAATAACAAAAGCATGTCCTTATCTATTATTATGCCAAAACTGGCGACCGATACGTTACTAATACAGAGAGAAAAAGGTATAAACAAATCTGAACGAACTGACAACTACGTTGTAACTGATAACACTGTGGAAGGGAGCACGCTAAGCAACTGATCATTGATTCTTGTCTTCCTCGCTATTATTCCCTCTTGAATTTCATTCTTTAAACCGAACCAAAGCCGCGTGCCAAAACAGAAACCGACAATTCAGAGAGAGAGAGATCTAGAGAGAGAAATATAAAAGAATAATTGCAGAGCATGAGGGAACCGACGGTGGTGGGGATGGATTGCAAAGCTTCGTCGGCTGTCGAGGAAATCCCTCCGCCACCCCCACCACGGGCTTTGCTTGAGAGACTTGAGGATTATGGCCGAGAAGACGCTTTTGCCTTCTCGTCAAGGACATCGAGGTCTTTTCCCACTTCCTCTCTCTTCTATTTCATTTCCCTCCCGTTTTCGTTCATTCGATGAAATTAATGATAAATATGAAATTAATTTTTTTTTAAATTTGAATTTTGTGTTTCCAGCGTTTGGATCTTCCGAGAATATATCGGATCATTCGATGTTCGCTTCGATCTCAAGGTTGCTGCTTTATCTCATTCTCTGTGTAATTTATGTGATTGAAATCACTATTAAGTTAAATGTGAAATGATGTAAATTTGCTTGAGTTCCAGGGTTGCCGGTGGCGGCAATTGAGCCTGTGCCGGAGAGAAATGTGTCATCTGTTAAGGAGAGAACCATGGAGGACAGGGAAAGATGGTGGAATATGGGATTGAAGGCTATCTCTGATGGGAAGTTAGCTGTTTTGCTTTTATCTGGTGGCCAGGTATCTTTATATGCATGCTTACATACATACATATATATACTTTATTTATTATCATCATTATTATCTATTAAAGTATGTTGAACTACGTTGTAACTTATTACATGCTTGATGTGGGTTATTTTGGTATTGATTACTTCTGCTTTTGCTTTTTGGGTGAGTGATATAATGCGCTTCAAAAAAGAATTATTTATTTAATGATGTTGTGTAAATGTGATGTTTCCTGAAGAATATATACTTCCCTCACTCAAGACGGTTTCATTTGTTTACTTAATAATGCAAAAGCAGGGATCATATGGTTTTATAGTGTTTAATCACTATATACTTTTAGTAAGCTTTTTGGACTCTGGGGGGTGGTTACATCACGGATCTATCTCTCTTTCTCTCTCTGGTTGGTATGATCTTGTTTCTTTGGGATGTCCCCTAATGACAGTTTTCTACTAGATTGTTCACCTAAATTTGAAAAGTAGGGGCCGTTAAATAAATTTAGGATTTATAATTACAAAAAAAATGCTTTGTTGGATTCCAGTTTCATATAGTCAATTTTAATTCATTAATAGTATCAAAACCATTTTTCTGCTGAATCTGGTGTTCTCTAGCACTGGAAACCTATATTATTCCGGAAACACTAGTGCTGAATTGTTCTCTAGCACTCTGTATGTCTAATTTGTCTATATTAAACCTATATTATCTAATTTCTCCTCTCACTCTTTTGTTTTTCAAGCGTTCATAAAATGACAAGCCAACTAGCTTGACGAGTATTATGGGTATATGTAATGGTCTTTAGACTATTAATGTAGTGGCAAGTGATTTATTTAGTTTTCATGTCTTACCAAGATGCATGTGGGGAATTTGTTTTTTTGCCCCATAGACATTCACTGCTGGTGACTTCTCTATTTTCTTCATATATATTGCTTGTAGTTATTTTTGTCGTGTTTTGAAGCATATCTTTGTCTGATTCTTGTATATGTTTTCTTGTGACAGGACTATGATGCAGGGAACTCGACTTGGAAGTTCAAATCCAAAGGGATGTTTTAGTGAGTAATTGTTTCATCACTTGATTTGAAAACCATTCACTAATTCACATTTCTTTCAATGTTGTTGCATTGGCAATGCATGTGGAATACTTTTGTGGAGAAGTTGAGAATCTTTTACTGATTTCCTTATACTTTTTGTTTTCACTAAATTTCTTCAGAAGGTGTAGTTCGTAACTACAAATTGAATAGGTTACACAAAGTCTTAGCCGAACTGCTTGTGGTTGTTCAAACAAATTATATTCAATAATTTTTTTCTTTTGGTCTAATTATAGGTCCGAGCATTGGTTTTTTTTTTATTATTTTTTATATTTCCTTGTGTTTGAACCATTCTCTTGTTGATCAAATAACTATTTAATAATGCACCAGGACTTTTAGCTCTTCATAGATTTTTCTTTGGATCAGTCTATATACCTTTTTGTTTGCTCAGGAAGGAGTTGATCAAAAATAATATTTTAATTGTGCACAATATGAAAAAAAGGAAAACAAGAGTGAAATAGTTGAGACCATGTAGGTGGAATATCTTGCTTCTAATTCTTTGAAATATTATGCTGACAAAGAATATAATGTGGCTGTCCTTGAGAAACTTGTACTGGGTACTTCTTTGTTTGTTATAAATTTGAATTTCTTTGAATTGAGGAATAAGAACCCAAAAATACTAAAATTCATACATTCACCCAGATAACCCTTTTTTCTTCAAAAAAAAAAAAAAGGGAAAGAAAGAAAGAAACAGAATCTTAGTTTACTCCAAATGATTCCTCCAACTTCTTTTGAGTGTACCCTTGGAAGTCCTTTTGTATACATTTGAATCTTAGAAAATTAGTAATTCGATAATAAATTTTTATTTTTACCTTTTATGCGCTTTTATTTCAGATATTGGACTTCCATTGGGGAAGTCCCTTTTTCAACTTCAAGCTGAGCGAATTTTGCGTGTCCAAAGACTAGCTACTCAAGCAACAAGTGAAGGCAAGGTTATTGTTCCACATTGTGTGTATTTATAATTCATTTGATACACTATCTTAATTCTTCATTAGCTGAAGGTGCGGATTCCGTTAGTTCAGTGTTCATGCATTGGTACATAATGACCAGTCCATTTACCAATGATGCCACACGCAAATATTTTGAAAGCCACAAATACTTTGGTCTTGAATCAGATAAAGTAAGACTCTTTTGATAGTTTTCTTTTTGTGACTATTCTTTACACTCTTTCTTTGTCTTTACTTTGAATGGCACGTAATTGATGTAGGTCACATTCTTCCAGCAAGCACATACCGTGTGTTTCAAAGGATGGTAGACTTATTATGGAGACTCCATACAAAGTATAGTTTTCGGTTTCTAATCTATTTAAATAATCTGATATTTCATGGACAAATTTGAGTAAAATGCTGATGTATGGTACAAATAAATGTTCAAGTAAGAAGTGCTTAGAGGATTGATAATTTTGATAAGCCAATTTCCTTAGACTGTGGCATGATTTTTTCTTGCTCAATAGCATACCTAGAATTAAAGCACTACATCTGTCCTGGTGAATTTGCATCCTTATGTGAGCTTTATCACTTGGGTAATTTTGCAATGCAAGTGCCCGCAAAAAATAATGTAACAAAGGCTTTCTTATGGGATAGTTTAAAATATTGTTTTTTTAACCTTCCCTTTAGCTGTCTATGCCCTTTGAGATCTGAGATGTTCCCTTTTTTTCCTTATTCATCCTAATTCCAAGGTGGTGGTGACTTGATTAAGGGTTTCTGTATCTCTTCTTGTTGCTAACCTCAATGCTCAATTAGTATGTCCTGTTCACCTAATTTTGAATTTCTCAAGTATATTACCTCTATTGACATTAAACAGAGTTACCTGTTTGCCAAGAAATTGTATGAGAAAATGGCTGAATATTGACTAGAAGAGTTTGGAAGATCTCATGTGGCTCTATTTGAAATATTGATATAAAATTTGAATGCTTCTATATTTTGTCTTGTTTTTCTTTTAACTCTTTGTTGTCTGCATCATTTAGAAGATAAACAAACAAATATGCAGATGAGTACTGTAAATTTGACTTACCTTCTGTGGAAGTATATCACATGCCAGTTTATAATTGATTTTGGGTGAGGAACTTTATCAAATAGATTCTATTCAGAAGATAAAAATCCGAACTAGAGGCTAGATTAAGCAAAACTTGAATAATTAACCATAATGGTCATTTGTATATGAATGTTTCTTAGGATATTAGAAGGTATGTCAAAGTCCATAAAGTGTAATGTGTCTGAAAATGACTACATATATCATTGGTCAGTTTACAAAAATGTAGAGATTTACACGTATACAATTTATAGACATAAATAATTGAATTCTTGTATCGTTCTTTTGGGCTCACAAAGTTATTCCTTGAGGCAATTCTAGAAGGATGAAAATAAGATAATTGTAAACTCTGGAAAACGAAAAGTGCTTCTGGTGTTACTTAGGTGTGTGAAACAAGTTCTTCCTGCTACGTAATTTCTGGAGTGTCATCTGGTAGCCTTTCTTTTGAGGGAAGCTGTTTTATTTTCCCCCTTTTTCTGTATGTACCTTTTCATTTCAAAAGTTTCATACCAACTCTACAATTTGGTGGTTATACGAGTTTAATTGTTTAAAGCCAGGTGGCTAAGGCTCCAGATGGAAATGGAGGAGTATATTCAATTATCTTTTAATTTAGCAATATGTCAAGCATCAGTATATTGTTTGCATACTCATTGGTTTGGTTGGACATGATTTGTTGGTCAGCATTGAAATCATCAAAATTATTAGAAGACATGGCAAAGAGAGGGGTTAAATATGTGGATTGCTATGGGGTTGACAATGCACTGGTAAGTTTCTTGTTCTTTCCATTTTTATTTTATTGGTTGAAGGTTTCTAGATATTTTCTATTTAAGAAATAGTGACTAAGGTCTTGCAAGCAGGTTCGTGTGGCTGATTCTACTTTCTTGGGATATTTTATTGATAAAGGATTCGCAGCTGCTGCAAAAGTTGTCCGAAAGGTAACTAATTTTTCCATCTGGACCTGTATGGAACTTCAATTGTATTAATTGACAAATGTCTATAAATGGAAAATTTAATATGAGAAGGCTTTCCTATCGATTGTAAGTTAACTTCCATTGCTGTCATTATTCAGCTTGTGGTACGCGGCTTGTGATATTTTGTTCTTATATTTCTGTTTAGCAATAATTCATGTTTCTAACTAATTGATCTTGCATAGAGTTATCAATGAAGAATTTGACTTTTTTTTGGTCTGATGGAAAATAGAAGAAATAAACAAAGCAAACTGTCAACAGGAATAGATGCTCAAAGGTCATTTGGTTGTTTTTTCTTTTACCTTTCTAGTCCTGTTGGATTGACTGCATCTCCATGACTTTCAAATATATTTTGCATTTATATGTCAAGTTCCATGTGTACTTTCTTTTACTGTTCAGCTTGATTTTAGTGATACTTAAGTACATAAATGGAAGTAACTTGGCAATCACACTTAGCCTTGAAGCAATATCCTGTTTCCATAAAGGTTTTGGTTTGAACTTCCATATGTCACACAGTGCAAATGTAGCAGTGGCTACATTCCTTTATGCATATTTTGTTTGTATCTTCATAATTGTTGAGTCACACATTCTTATCATCATGGCTGAACATTGTGCTTAGATGTTAAGTCCACTATTTTTTAGAACCACACGCATTTTTTAAGAATGAAGATCTCCATGTTGCTGATATCTACAAAATTAACACATTTCTGTCGCTACATAATGCCACATATCAGGGCAGAAATTGTGTAAATGGAATGCATAATGCCTTAGAAACTAGATGGGAGTATATGAACCCACCCAAGTTGAGGGCAAGGCTTGGATAGGAAGAACTTATGTTACATGGGATGGGTTGAGGCCATGAGGGTCAATAGATTTGGTGGTTCAACTGATGGTCACTTCTAGAGATTTGAGGGCTCTTAAGTAGCTGTGGCAAGGTACCTTTTCGCTTTCCATAAGAATGGATTCTTGTGGCATGTCTCAGCTTTCTATTAGTCATGATTGTGATGTGGATCTTTAACAAATCCAACAATGTCATTAGGTGAGTAGAGTGTGAATCAAATGAAGAGAAAAAAAAATTAAAGTAGCTGAGACAGATCCAAGGTATAAAGGCAAAGCCATCAATTTAGGAAACCTCCACCTAAATTCTATCGACAAGAAAATTTAGGGTAAAGTTTTTTTAAAACTTGAAAAACAAGCTCAAATTGTTTCATTCCGCTTTTATAGCCGCAAAAACTTCCTCTAATAATGCATTAAAGATCTTTTTATATAGGTTTAGTTTAAGTTAAAATAACATTAAAACATATTACAAAGTCAAAGAAATAACAATTACTTAAAATATAAGACAATCTCAAAATAAAAAATAGAGACAAATGCTTTCTTGGTGAAGAAATTGTCTTCGCTTAAAATTGCAATCTTTTTAGTTATCCTCTTATCCTCCATAAATGCGTCCTTGGACCTTGTAAATGACTTGAGTTTGTTTTCTAGAACTTCTAAAGTTACATAGAAGAGATAAAATGATAAAATAAATTACTAATTAACTTAATTTTTTTAATTTTGCCACTTCTCAACTTTTTCCTCCAAAATTGACATTTTCTTAATTTGCTTCATGTAAGTGATGTGACAATCAAGCAAGTGAGGTGTCATTGGCCCAAGTGATCATGGTTAAACCGAGGGAACAATTTGGGTTTTTAAATGGAGCTTGGGTTGAATGGGCTAAAGGAAATTTAAGGGTTGGGCCGAATTGGGTTGTGGTGTTTAAATGTAGTTGGATTGGATGAGTAAAGTTTTTATGGGCTGGTCTTGGGTCAGGTTAGGATGATTGCTGATGGGTTAAGTGTGTATGGTTAGGGTTTGAGTTTTATGGATTCGGTTCCTTGATTCAAATTAGATTGTCTTGTAAAGTTGTGGCATGCAAGTTTTAAATTAGTGATGCTGATATAAGGATTTTGAGTGACTGTTCCTCATGATGGAGAATTTTGTATTTGTTTAGAGCTCATCATGAATGACGGGTAAATGTACTATGGCCCCTCCTATTGAGAGTTGTTTTCCCCTTGTCTCTGTGCGTAATCTAAATCTTCTTACCTAAGACTTTTCGATAATCAATCTGGCTTAGAATCTTCTCAATTTTAATGGACTAATCATGCCAAAGGTTTAGCAGACGGAAACTCTATATTTCCAACAATAATTGGAAACCAAGCTATCAAAGTCAAGTGGGTAAAACATGAACTGGACATGAATCAGGTTTATTCAATTGAGCTTTGACTTTGTCATTGTTAATGTTGGTAATCGATTCATATAATTGTTTTGTGATCTGTATAAATTGGTAGAATTTAATATTGTTTACAGTGCAGATAGTTATTGCTTACAATATAAGACTCTAAACAATTTATATTTCTTATTCCTCTGAGTTTGGTTGTAGGCATGCCCCCAAGAAAAAGTTGGGGTCTTTGTGAGGAGAGGTAAAGGTGGACCTCTCACTGTGGTTGAATACAGTGAGTTAGTCCTTCATTGGCTTCTGCAATCAATCAGGAGACTGGACGTCTTCATTTATGTTGGAGGAATGTATGGACTTCTGCCTTTTACTTTATGTTTTTTGACAATGCCATAGTTCTCATTGGATTTAAATTCTGCTTAGGAGTCCTGAGACACAGCTGCTCATAGATGATAACTTAAAATGAATGATAATGGTCTTGCATTCAGTAAAATTTGCTTTTCTGACTGTTTTACCATTCTTCGGTTTCAGGATTGCTTACACATGTTCACTTTGGATTTCCTGAACCAGGTGGGCAATGGCCTTGAAAAAGACAGCATGTTAGTGATGTTCTCTTGGCCTTATTCTGATTTAAATTGACGTTTATCATAACCATGTCCTTGTTGCAATATATTTAAGGTCACTTTGCTATGGATGCAGATATTGAGCCATATTAATAAAGCTCCACGTATTCTATATTTGTTGCATGATCGATACACATTTAGTTTTGTAAACGGATTTTAGAATCATTTATAACTGAACATATTGTTTTCAGCCTTTACCATTCCTTTTCAATCTCTTGATTTTATCAAGTTGAATGAACTAGTAACATTAACATTTATGCACACTTCTAGGATCCTTGAGGAAGAATTGTCAACATTGTTCTTTATGGGGTTCTGTACACCAAGAAACAATGCAAGGAGGAGTTAATTGATCTAGACATTTCAGTCTTCAATGTCTTTGAACATCTATTGTTACGATTATTCTTATCCTATAAATCAGATGGGTCAATGCGAGCATCAAAAGCAATATAGAAACTAATAGATAATTATTAAATCATCACCCCGTTCACATCATTACATGTTATATTGTATTTCTTTCAATACGTTTCTAATATTTGCTGTTATTTTAATAAAATTGCATAATGAGTGCAGTTACCATCTTGCTGAGAAAAAGATACCTTCTATCCATGGATATACATTGGGGATCAAGCTTGAGCAGTTTATATTTGATGCATTTCCTTATGCTCCTACAACTGCACTTTTGGGGTGACCTTCCTCCCATTGTTCTCACTCAGGCCCAGCATTCTCTCTCTCTCTCTCTCTTTTTCTTTGTGATGAGTGTTAGTAACAGAAAATATTACACGAGGAAGAGTTTGTGCCTGTAAAAAATGCCAATGGGTCAAATTTTGACACTCCAGACAGTGCTAGACTGCTTGTTCTTTGACTCCACACACATTGGGTGATAGCTGCTGGTGGCTTTTTGACACATTCAGTTCCACCATATGCAACTGGTAATTTCATGATTTCTTTTCTGTGCCTTTGCCTATCAAGCTTCATGTATGACTACAATATATTAGCAAGTTGCAAATGCCAGTATATTGGTTATTAACTTAGCCGGCCATTGGCTCAATAGAAGGCTTGATCCTTTCTTCTTTTTTTCCCTGAAATATGTAAGTCATCAAGATGAGGAGGATTAAGGTCTAACTGAATTGCTTCAGGTTGATATGAATTTTGCAGGTCCTTTAGGAGATTGTCCAATAAACTTACAAACTAAGAGATAAGTCCAGCGGAATGTCAATTTTCCTTCACAAATTGCTTTGAAAATCATGACTAAGAACAGGTCTAGAGGACCTCATGGGAGGCGAAGATCTTTATGTGAAAATGGATTAGGAAAAGAGAGCTACTAATTCTTGTTCACCTCCCTTCTCCCTATCTTTTCAATTAAAGTAGCTACTCGAGGATTCTATATTGTTCTCAGTATTTGGCATGCTTGCTCTTGAAATCAGGTGTGGAGGTGTCGCCACTTTATTCTTACACAGGAGAAACCAAGAAGCTATATGCTGGGGAAGAACATTTCATGCACCTTGTGAGATTGCGTTCTAGTAGAGTTTTGTCCTCGATTTGTGGGGCTCTTTTAGTTAAAATGAGATCCATCTTTCCCGTGCTTGTATTGAGATAGATAAAAAGGCGATACCCTTATGTGTGAATAATGATCTTTTGGGATATGTTGAGATTGGTGCAATTTCTGTAATAGTGAATAACCAAATTATTGAATAGCAGTGGTGCCCCTTGATAGTCAGATTTTGTGTGGGGAAAAATGCTAGATCTGTGATTTGGATATCAATTGAAAACAATTTTTATTAATTCTTTACTTTAGTTACAGCCTTCGCAGATTTATAGGTGGCAATGAGCAGGGTCCGATTGTTAGTGTTGTGTTCGGCCTGGACTCGGGACACGGTGAGTCAAGTCGTATGGCTAATCAGAATCAAGCACGGATCACGTCTTACAGTGATTAATTTGTAAGTAACAAATTACGAGTACCTTACACTATACTAAGAGATCTTTCAAACTCCCCTTTGATAACATAAGAGGTAGTAGATATAGTTGAAAAATAGAAATATTGGTAGGAGACAAAAAAATATTGAAGAAGAGCACATTTTACTAGGAATAGAGTATAGTCGTCTTGAGGAGAAGGATTTTAGGTCAGAGTGATGGGGAAAGCATTTGAGTATGCCTTTCCTTGAACAATAATTGCCTTGCCTTGCCTGCATGAAACTACTTAACGAAAAAGATTCTCTTACTAGCCACGCTATCTCGGTTCTGCTAACATGAAAGTTTGACTGGAGAAACATACAAATTTATGGTTCCGTTTACATTTGCTATACTTTAATCAATGCTACGCAAATCATGCAGCAGAAGATCAAGTGTCAAAATTTAACCTGAAATTGGGAGCACGCTCAATGTTTTGTACAAGATTTTAATTTAATGTATTGTGTTTGTCTGTTACTAAAATTTTATTATTTTTCAAAGTATTTGGTTCTCAAAAGGAATAATTGTAAAAATTTTAAAATGCCAACCAAATAGTTCAACAAGCGGCACTTGACACGGTAATGCCCAACAAAATAGATGCACTGATTTAATTGCAACTGGAACCTCAATGCCCACTTCTTGAAAAAGTCCTACGGGTAAGAAAACTTTATGATTGATTACAGAGATTTGATTTTTCATTTTCAACAATTAAATCAAATGGTGCTAAAAAAATGTTCCTGTATATTCTGCCATTTATAAGAGATTACCAAGTTCACAATTTGGCATGGTGAAGGCAGCACATACTTGTGATCAAATGGCTTTAACCAATGCAAACTACTTGGTATAGTATTTAAGACCCCCATGTGCTATAATTTCTTGCAAAATTTAGCACCTAAGCGTAATAATTCCACACGAATGTAAACTGTCAAGCCATAATGTACAAACTGTTTTTTTTAAAGGCCAAAACTGCTACTTCCGTTTTCAAGAATATGGCGATGCTCCCAGCAGTGGCTCCATACCAGCCAGTTGATGCTGCAGAAACCTGTATACTGATTCAGTTGTTGTGGCAGCTATTCGAACGACAACACCTATTCCCTGCAGACAGAAAGAACAATTGGATAGCTTGCAACTCTAACAAATCTTGAAACATGTTGTAATGACTTAGCTATATAGCCCTGAATCATTTTATTTTCAAACAATCAATAAGTAAAGAAAAGATGCATTAGTGTTTGAAATGGAAATCCATATTCACTTTTTAAGTAATTATAATTAAGGCCGTAAGCTATGGAAATACAAAGAGAGGGATATCAAAGGCAAATATGCATAAAGCTTTATCAAAACAAAGAGAGACTCATGACCAGGTGTTTGAGCCATTTTAATGGACAAAATATAATTTTCTATACAATAACAATAGTGTTAGACTATACTCAAAATCAAAACTAGAAAAAACAAATGAGCTTTCAAATATTATTGTGATCAATGAAGAGATTGATCAAACCAGGAAACTTCTTAAATCAGTATCGCAAGATCATGGGTACAGCTACAATATAAAAACTATAGTGGCCTTGTGGCAATTATATCTTATCTGTGACAAACATACCTTAGGACCAAAGACACTACAAGAAGCAATAAAGGGTGGTTTGACAAGATAATGATTGGACAGTGTTTTCCCGTGGGGCCGCAAGGCTGCAGAAGGAATGCATAACTGCTCAGACATCATCCTCTTCACGTTTTGTTGAACTTCAATTTGAATTTGCTTCAGCTTTGACCTAAAATGAAGCAAAAAGTAAAAGTGTTAAATTTATTAGTCATCCCTTTCACAACTTTTCAGACTAATTAAGATAAAAAATACACTGGAAAAATATAAAATTGTTGTGAAGGAGAAAAGTTTTAGTACACGATGAAGTATCTACCCCCAGAGTATGATCATTGCAATGACTTGGTATTCCTGCATTCGTTCTGCAATGTTGCCAATGCTTCCTTGTTCTAGCAATACCTGTGACACAACACTAAAAATCTTTAATGACAAGAAGGTCAAACAAGACTGTTAACAAAGACTATATCAGTTGAGACCTTCAGTAGGCAAGGCAAAACTGTTGACAAAATTTTTGCAATCCATTTAAATATTGACAAAATTTTTGCAATACATTTTATTAGATAAATGGTAGAAATTTTCCAATGAAAAAATGAACAGAAAATTTCAATAGAGTATGATATGTGTTTTGCAGTTCAAGTATTTTCAAAAGATTCATGTGAATAATTAAAAAAACCTATTGCATAGCCCCAAAAAGAACAAAATTATTGAAACATTGTAACTTGCAAGATAGCATTAACATCAATTGTTGAGCATTAAAATTGCAACAATCAAAAGTATATTACCGTATCTAGGAACAAAGGCTGATGGCCTTCTAAGAATATGTGGTTGGTGCTCTTATATAGCTCAAAATCCCATTTCTCCCCGCTTTCATGGCGCCCACTGGTAATCCAATCAACAACTAGCAAACTTGAGTCTGAAACCACTCTGAAGATTTGTTTCTGAGAATATCTAGCAGTGGAAAAACATGTCACCGGATCTGGAATTACGGCTAAAAGGGCATCACTCCCAACTTTAGCCTACTGCAGGGAAATAATTACCCACCGTCACTTGAAACAATTCACCAACAACTCGTAAAGTAGAATTCACCAACAACTCGTAAAGTACAATTTCTTCTGAATTTTGCTCTGTTATTTGATAAAAGTCATTTGACGATTATACGCCAAACTTTGAAGAATTTGTTTAGTCACAAGTTCTCTCTCTCTCTCTCTCTCTCAGAGATCAAGTCATTAGAATACAACGTGCAAGTAGAAAACATGATACTCATTATAACAAATACAAAAACAAAATACAAAAATATTTGAGCACTAAATAGTGTCATCATAAAATTCGAAAAACAACGAGATAGTCTTTTAATTTAGAGAATGTTGTTACCGCCAAGATTTGCTCAGAAGATTTAGACCCCAGAGACTTGTAAACCTATAGTGGATTAAACTGATAAAAATTAATAACATAAAACATAAACTGCAACAAGTACAAAATCACCATAGCTACAGAACCCAAAATTCAATGCAATAGAGTTGAGATTTGACCTTGGTGGAAGCTTGGGTTGTTAAAACTGCTGTACAGCTATCTCCTATGCTAAATTCACATGAAATAGAATCCCCCTATAATACCCAATAACAATTATTTTTTATAAAAGAGGCATAATAAAATGAAAAAATAGAATTGACGAAAGCAAAGAGTGAGATATTGACCCTACAGAAACAATCCCACCACCATAAGTGATTGTGTAGATCCAAACAGCATCAGTTTCTGAAGAACCCACCTGAGAATTCATCACTCAAAAATGTATTTTCGTATGGCTACACAAAATATAGTTGCATATATATATATATATATATATTTCCTTAAATTAAATAGTCAATATAATGAAAGAAAGAGAAGGAGATATAGAGAGGAGAATAACCTTATTGGGATTTATAAATTTAAGGGGATATTTAGAGAAACATCTTGTCACTGTTGATTTCCCACCCACTTTCTCCACTGTCAGCTTTCCTGTTTGTGTTTCCATCTCGTTCTTTCTCTCAGAGTCTCTGCGGTGCATCTTGGCTAAGTAATTAGCACAATTGGGCCAGCCGGGCCGAATGTCTTACTTTGGGCGTGAACGGATGGATCAACTATTACCCAAGGGTAAAAATAAATTATGTTGTTATTTTTTAATCATTAATTAACTGTTAAAAGATAAAATTTAAAATCATGTGACCGTAAAACTTATTTAAGATTAAGTCTGTGACGAATAATTATAAAAAAATTATTTTATATCATTTTATTGTAAAGTTAGAGTTTTATAGATAATTTATTCGAAGTTTGTGTGATAATTTTACTTTGAGAAAACTTATTTAAAAATGTACAGGTAGGAGTGTTGCATCCATACCTTTAATTTTAATTTGTATTTTGGTAGATTAAATATTTTTAAAACATTTAAAATATGTAATTAATATATTAAATATTTCTAAAAGAGTTTCTATATCACATTATATATTGATATTGAGACAACGTATGCTGATCATATTTTCATATATACAAAATTTTACAAGAAATTTTTTTGTTGGAAAGCATCTAACTTACTTCAATAATTTTGTCCTTTGTCTTACTAAAATTTAAAATGTTGGAGTGAGCTAATACTTAATAATTATATATAATAAAAATTTTAAAAATAAAAAATAAATAACAAATCATTTCTTTTTCAAATTTAAATAATTTTGTAGTAAAAAATATTCAAGAAATTTCAAAATAAAATTTTATATGAAAAATCAAAATGTCAAAACATATCTCATTTTGCTACTTCCATGTGTATTGTACGAGTATTATTCTAAGAACTACCATGTCAATAGTTAGTGTACTTTAGGGATTATTTTTAGGGCATGTCATCCTACTTGATTTTCTATTTATGAACTTTCATCAGAGATCAAAAATTACGTCCATGTCTAACTATTCACTAACATATTTTCAATTTATATTTAATAAATAAATCAATTAATAAAAACAATAATATTTAAAAAATTTTAATAAAATTATAAAAAATTAATTTTATTAATTTTTAATAAACAATTTAAAGAATTCCTACTGAAACACAACACATGCAATTTAATACTTATTGTTGAATTTGTACTAACGAGACTCTTATAAAAAATATATAAAAATTTGATTCAATAAATAATTAATTAGATCAACATATATATATTCAAAAAATATATTTGTATGTGTAAAATTATTTTTAAAAAAAGTACATCTTATATTTTAGTTTTTAAAATTAAAATTATTTTAATTGTGTATAAATACCTACCTTAATACGCAATAATTAATAATTAATTTTTTAATTTATCTATTGTTCAAGAATCACTCCTTAACATTAAAATAATAATATAAATACTAATTTAGATACTAACAAAAATTAAACTATTAAATCAATATCCTAAAATTATATCCATATCATAATTGAATTTCTAATACCTAGATTACTATAATAATTAATATTCATCTTATATCTAAAATTAATTACTAAATTTAATAAAAGTAAATTAATACAATTATACCGGCAGTAAATTTTTTTTGCTTTTTCCTCTTTTCCATTGTCTTTTTTTTCTATTATTCTTTCTCTCATTTACTTTCTTGCTCTCCTTCTCTTTTGGTTGCTATCTCTCTTTTTTCCTTAATTTTGTTCAAAACTAATACAAGCAAGCGGCTACATGTTACACACACACACAAGTGCATGCGCACAAACACACAAAATTGACATCTACCACTTAAATAAAAAGGCTAGCAGCAATTTAGCTGCCTGTTTCATGGTTTTTTCCTTTTAATTCCTACCCATGTATTACAGTGCATTTATTTTTTTATATTTTTTAATTGTAAATAGACTAAGTAAAAAATTAAATATTATTTATTCTTTTTAAGTAAAATTTTAATTTATTTATCCTTATTTAATTTTATTCGTTCTTTTACTCTAGAGATTTTATCATATATTTTTTCTAAAATTTGTGATAATTTTATTTTGTGACAAGTTTTGTGAAAATGTATATTTATCACTTTTTCAAACCTAAATTAATTAATTGAAAAAATAATTATGCCTCTAATTTATTTGTTCTTTATAATTAAAACTCTAATATACTCATGCTAATATAATTTTTGGTTCTTAAATTTATTTATATGAGGAACTAACTTATATTCTAAACTTTTAATAATATAAAATATAAATTAAATTAAAATAAATAATATTGATATATTATTGTATTATTTAAAAAATAATTTAAACTAAACTCTTAACATTTTATAATATAATTATTTAGTATAAACATGCTCTATGTAATAAAAATTAGAATATTTTATAATTATTAATTAAAATTATTTAAAAAAATTTTATAATAAAATTATTTTTTCATATAGATTATGAATTTTATATAGAGTAGTAAGTAATTCTAAATTAATCTATTAAAGAATTAATATGTATATATATAATTTAAATTTTTTAAATAAATATTATTTTATTTATTTTTTAAAATATATCTAACAGGCTCTAAAATATAAATAAGGCTAACTATAGGTTTTACTTATAAAGAATAAATAAATAGAGTTATATTTACTTTTTAATTAGTCAATTTAGAGTTAAAAAGGAGGCAAATGTGCTTCACAAAATTTAATACAAAATAAAATTACCACAAATTATAAAGGAGGTAGATGACAAAATGTTTATATTAAGTACTAATCATATTATTTTAAATATAATTTATATTAAATTTTAAAATTTTATAATATAATTATTATCGTATAAAAATATTAAATAATAAAAATTAGAATATTTTGATGTAAGTTGTAAAGGAGGGTTACGCATATAACTTTTTTAAAAATTTAAAATGTATAATCAAAATATTTTTTTAACACTCTCAAAAAGGTTTTCAAATTCAATTACTTCACTTTAACATTAATATATAACATTTGATAGTTTATTATACATATAATAATTTAAAACTATGTATATATTTTTTTATATTCGCACAAGTATAAAATTCTACAAAAATTCCTTTTGTTGAATAGCGTCTAACTTGCTTCACCAATCTTCTCTTTTGCCATATTCAAAACTTAAAAAGTAAAGGTAAATTAATACTCAGTAGATATTTATATGTAATAGAAGTTTTAAAAATTAAAGATAAACAATAAATAATTACTTTTTCAAATTTAAATAATATCACAATAAATAATATTAAAGAGATTTCAAAATAAATATTCACATAGGATGTCATTACAATATCAAAAATAAATTTCAATATCAAAATTAATTTCATGCATACTTTAAGGGCATTTATTCTTACAAACCGTTACCTCAATAATCAGCACCCTTTAGAGGTATTACTTTTAGGGATTGTCATCTTACCTAATCTTTTATTTGCAAACTTTTACAGCATGATGACATCACTTCCATGTCACTTGATTTCTCATTTACAGACTTTTGCCGCAAGATAGAAATCATATCCATGTCAAATCATTTACTAATATATTTTAAATTTACATTCAATAAATCACTCAATCAATGAAAATAACAATATTTAAAATTTTTCAATAACAAATTATAGAAATTAAAAGCATTGATTTTAAATAAATACTTAATACAATTCCTACGAAAACATAGCACATGCAATTCAAATCGTTGAATTTACAAAATTAAGACTCTAATGAAAAACATATATAAGTAACGTGTATCTTGTTAGTTTCAAAATACTAATAAAAATAAATCATTAAATTAATTTTCTAAAATTATATTTTAAAATTAAATTTTAAATACTGAAAATATTACAATAAGTAACATGTATCTTGTTAGAGTATATCTTAAAAGTTATTCGTGTTATCAACTTCAAAGATATATTTATCTCGTATATACATTATATATTAATGAAAGGAAAAGCTTTTTATTTACAAATATATGTTGCTTCTTTTGGTTAATTTTGCATATAAATAAAGTATATTCATAAATTATCCAGATAATTCATTTAATAGTTAAATGATATTATTAAAAGTCATTCTCTACAGAAATAATATCAATTAGACAATGATATCATATAGTAAGCATACTAAATTTCTTCGATGAATATCGTAAGATAATATTAATATAAGTAACATGATGGTTGCGTTATTAGAATATTAGTATGGATTAAATAGTTAAAAATTATTTTTTTAAATATGACCATATAATAATAAATTACATGGTATTATATGTAGTTAATGATTTATTATGTAATTATATTAGTGTGTGATATTTTTTTTTAACTTAAGGCATCATTATTGAATCTGATATAAATACATATGGCTTATATGGTGTATAAGTACTAGACTACCACATTTTATATAATAAAATCAGTTGGTCATGTGTTATTTATATTTAAAAATGTATAATGATCTAGACGAGATCTATTGACTCGATAATTGTAAGATTGGAGTTACTACTGATTCGATCCAAATTCAAATTCTTAAACGAACATCGATAAATGGTTAAAAAAGTAAAAATTTGACTAGAGTGATTAAATATCATACAAAAGAGTTCATAGTAATGAATTCAATGTATATTGATTGATGGTTCGTATTTATATCGATAAAGAGTTTAGACGCTTCATGGACTTTAAATTGATCTGAATTAGATGACAAAAAATTTTTACTTATACGGTATATGCAATTAAGATGATAATTGATAAAGTATAATTTCACTGTAGATTAAAAACTATGGCACATTACTAGATGTTAACTATAATCGTTGAATAATTAAATAGTTCAATAAACTGAAAAAGTTTGAAATAAGTTCATGACTATTTCATAATGAACTACATGATCACATTAATAACTAAAGATCAGAAGTATTTAGGAGAAAAAAATATTATCGGTAGCGAGACTAACACTTTTGAGATAATATTTAGTTCGAAATAAATATAAAAATGGTTATATATATTTATGAATTTTTTAAAATGTTTAAAGAATTTTCTTAGGTTTGCAATAAAATATAATTTAAAGTAAATTGCATGATCAAAATGATAATATTGATTATCTAAAGATATAAGTGTAAATGTGTAATTATGGGATAATTACACATTGGCCTATATATATATGCTTAATTATATTTTGGTTAAAAGTTAGCCAATAATTTGTATTTAAGTACTTGGACTTAAATGTGTGAAATAAAAATTATAAAATAATGTCCATATTATCATAATACATAATCACCTTTTAATTAAAGGTGAAGATAAATTTGGAAATACATGGATAATTCAAGTATATATTACATGCTTATTTTACCAAATTGAATGAATAATTTTTGCCATAAATCCCAAAATTTTTCCAAGTTGACCAAGCTTCTCCAAAAGTTTTTGGTGGTGCAAATTGTGGTATTTCCACACAATTTGAGGCAAGTAATCATCCATTATTATTTCTATATTGATTAAATTTATACAAAATTTGATTTTATGCATGTTTTAAGCATTTCAATCCAACATATCTAATATCTAAAATCAATGTCTAAAACTAATAGAAATAAAATCAACATACACTTCAATCCACCATATCTAATATCTAATATCTTCTTTAGTTTTTCTTTTTTTATTTCCTTTTCTTCTTCTTTCTCTCTTTTTTTTCTCTCCTCTCTTAGTTGCTTTCTGCTTTCTCTTCTCTTAATTTCATTTTAACTTTTGGAAAATCAAAATAAAGCAAGCATGAGAAGCTAACTATATATATATATATATATATATATATCAAAGTGTGTGGTGACCATCCCTTCGTAAAAAGGCAAGTAATTGAATTGCTATTTGCTTCATGTTTTTCTTTAATTAATCATTACCCATACGTTACATAAGTATTATCACTATTGGTTAACACTATTTATATTTATGTAACAAAGTTGTTTTCAAATATAGATTAATCATTTTTTTATGGATTATTAAGCATTTCTATCTTAATTTGTTAGCAAAGACAAATATAGTAAGACCTTTTTATAGTGATTCTTTTTACATGAATAATTTCCTTGTACTCAAATATTTTTGGTCTTAATTTGAACTTGTTATAAATAATAATAAACTCCAAATTTTAATGAGTTATAATTTTTTTTGGATAAGTTATAATTTTTTTTTGGATCCCATCTAAGGAAACTTACCTTCATTAGTGATAATTATTTATATATTACAAAAAATATATGCTATGTTATATTATTAAAGAAAGGAAAAGATGGAATAAAATATATTTATTATTTAGAATTATTATGACATCTTTGAAGTTATAGGTATATAAAAACTCACTAGTATAGATACTTTTTTTATTTAAGTTAAAACTCACTAGTATAGATACCTTAGTCCCATCATCATGACTATAAAGAGGCTTTACTATAGTGTTAATTAAGATAGTTTTATTATTTTGAGAAAATTGACAATAAGAAGGCAATGCATTCCATATATTTTTTCTTTTATTTTATGATATATAAAAGAATAATTTTTACAATTTGATATATGAAATAATGAGATTATAGTCGCAGTAATATTCTGTAAAGAATTCTCCTGTACCACACATGATTATGATCATCCTTCATTTCCAAAAATTAATTTATAAAATAACATTTTGTGATTATAATGGTTTTTTAGGAACATAATGTTATATTTAATATGCCCTAAACGCCTTATTAACTTAACAATTAAATAGGCAATGGACTTAAAAGTCACATCAACATCTTGTAGAAACCAAATTCTTACTTAGTTCTTACTTTATAGAATTATTTTTTATGCAAAAAGTATCAAGATTGTATTTTATGTTATCTTTTACATTCCTATAGCTTTTATTTTCTTATTTTTACTTTACACATGTTTATACATAAAGTAAAAGAAAGTACAATAAAAAATAATTAGAAACGTATTTTGCTATTCCTAACTTTTTAGTTGACACTTGTACTTGATTTATAAGCTTCTTATCTTTAGATGAGGTGTTCTCTTAAGTGTCAATATGTGACAACTGTTGTGCACCCTTAAGATGCATGTAAGTCTTCAAAGGGTCTGTTAGACTTTTAAGAATCATGCATATTATTCAAATAATTAAAACACATACGTATCATTATACTTAAAAATCAGTTATAGCATTTGTACTTATAAAAGTCTCAAAAAAAATTTCAAATAATATCAAAGATATATATATTATAAAATATCAAAGTATAGTATGAAAACGTTTTGCTAGTGGACCACAAGGAATATAAAATCAATCAAGGCACCAATTGAAAGAATGATTTATAAAAACACATACAATAATGAAAAACATAAACCATTCACACATTTCATCATATATTTAGTGTGCAAATGCTACATATATCATATACATGTATAAAATCAACCAAAAGATGAGTTTTTCACTTATTTAGGTTGTAGACTGATGAACAAAACTTCTAGATATATGAAGATCAAATAATCTACAACACCAAAGGGAGATATTAAATGTGGCCTAATGGAAGAGAAAATGGATCTAGGATTTCCTACATATATCTTATGAATTTGGAAAATTTAACCCTTTATATACTAAGTCCTTTATGCAAATTTATAAAATTAACCTTTAATTAAGTAAATAAGAAAGTGTGAACAAAGGGTAAAATAATAACCATCCAATAGTTATCAATTATTGCACGTAGGTCCTCGTACTTGTACAAAATTATATTTACTTAATTATTAAGAAAATAACTAAATATATGTTTAAGGGCTTATACATAATTTTTTATAGCTATTGTAAATTTGTATTTAGGTCTATTGATAATCTATATTATTAAATATGGCATGTAACTTACAATAAATCACATGACAATGTAAAATTATGAAAATTCTTTAAACACCTTTAAAAAAACATAAAAACATACAACGATTGTATGTATTTATTTAGACCGATATATTATCTTGAAAGTATTAACTTTTTTATCGATAATATTTTCTCTTTCTTGGATATTTTTTACTATTTTAATTATTGGCCTGACCATGTAAATTCATTGTAAAATAATTGTAAACTTACACCAAATTTTTGGTGTTTGAACTAGTCAAAAATTCAAGAGTTATGATTAATATTTAGTAATGTGCCATAACTCTTAAACTATAATAAAGTAGTACTTCATTAAACTTCATCCTAATTATATATACCATGTATAGGTAAATTTTTTCATTGTCTAATCCTAATCAATTTAATGCTTATAGTATGTTAAAATTCTATACTGATATAAATACGAATTATCAATCAATATATACTAAACTCATTATTATAAATTCTTTCATATGATATTTAATTACTCTGGTCAGAGATTTAATGTTTTAGCTATGTATCGATATTCGTTGAAGAACTCGAGTCTAGGTCAAATTAGCGAAAACTCTAATCTTATGTATATCGAATTAATGGATCCTGTCTTGACCATTATTTATTTCCAAATATAAACAACACATGGTTAAACCAGTTTTATCATATAAGACATGATTAGTCTCATAATTATGCATTATATAAATTATGTGCATTTATACTAAAATTCATCCATGATACCTCAGGTCAAAAGATAATATCACATACTAGTATAATTATATGATAAATCATTGACTATATATATTATTATGTGATTTATCAATGTATTCTCATATTCGAAAAAAATAATTCTTTAACTATTTAATCCATACTAATATGTTAATAAAGTGACTTTTACGTTATCCGCACTAATATCATTTCATAATATTCATCAAAACATTCAGTATGTTTACTATATAATATGGTTGGCCATTAAATATCACTTTCGTAGATAATAACTTTAATAATCTTATTTAACAAGTAAATGAATTATTTAGATAATTTATAAATATACTTTATTTGTATTCATGGCTAAATAAAAAACACAACTTATAATTATGAATAAAGAATACTTTCTTTCATTAATAAATAATAAACATGTACAAAATAAAAAAATCTCTGAAGCTGACAACATGAATGGTTTCTAGAGTATATCTCAACAAACTCTTATTTGCACTAAAGTTATTCGCTGTTATATCTTATACTCATTTTATCAAGATGATGGTTCAGCTATTTTTATGTTATCACTTTAGTCAATAGGTTAGTAATATTGTTCACTGAATATGTTTAGACTTCTAGTATGCTCTTGGTTCTTTTGCTTGTACAATAACTCCAGTATTATCATAATACATAGTTATCGGATAAGTCATGTTAAAAATCACACCAAATTCAGACACAAACTTACACATCCAAATAGCCTTTTTTGCTACTTTTGAAGTAGTAATATATTTAACTTTTGTGATGCAGTCTATTATAATAATTTGTTTAGAAATTTTTTAACTAACAGTTACTCCATTATATACAAAAATAAACGTTAAGATAGACTTTCTATCATCAATATTAGACTAGAAATTCAAATATAAGTATCTATGAATGTTCAACTCTTAACATCCATAACTCAAAACTAAATCTTTAGTTCTTCTCAAGTACTTATGAATTGATTTTATAATTGACCAATATTTCTCCTCTAGATTAGCCTGATATATACTCGTAGAACTTATGGTATATGTTATGTCAAGTCTTATACATAGCATTATGTACATTAGACTATTTATAGTCAAAGCATAAGGTATGTTATACATCTACTACTATATTTCATTCATCTTTGGACCTATATCTTTAAAACAATGAAGATTATGGTTGAAAGAAAAAAAAAAACCTCTCTTAAAGTTCTTTATGTTAAAATTTGTCACATTCTTTCTATATATAATTTCTAGGATAACCCAATTATTCTTTTTGCTTAATATCTATAGACATGAATTCTAAGGGCATAAGTCACTTCTTTTAACTCTTTCATAGAGATATTTTAAATAACCATATTTTCACCTCAATCATCATGCCAACATCATTACTTATTAACAAGATGTTATCCATATACAATAGGAGGAATCATTAAATCAATAGGGAATATGATGACATGATCTTTAACTTATTTATAAGTACACGATTCAACAGGATTTTTCACAAATCTAAATGATTTGCTTACCTTATTAAATCAAATATTCTAGCTTTTTAAAGTTTATGTCAACTCATAAATAAATTGATGCAACTTGCATATCTTATTTTTATTTTTAATGGATACAAATCCTATGGCCTATTCCATATAAATATTTTCCTCAAGATACCCATTGAAGAATGCAATTTTACATATATCTACTAGATCTCATAATTATAATATGCAACAATGACTAGCAAAATTTAGATGGACTTAATCATAGCCATTGGTGACAAGGTATCTTCATAATCCAACCCTTATTTCTGAGTATAATATTTTACCACTAGTTGAGCTTAATAGGTCTCTACTTAGACATATTTACCAATCTTTCTCTTGAAAATCCATTTGCAGCAAATAAAAACTATTTATTTTGGCAGATTAATAAATGTCTAGACTTGATTAGCATTATGGATTGGATCTCATATCGCCTCTAGCTATTTACTTGAATCTTTATTTATAGCTTTCTTATAACTTTTATGATTATCACCATGATCAATTTCTCCCACTAAGTATGAGTTACACTTATGCTTATAGAGAAACTTATATCGTTTTGAAGGTTTTGATACTTTAGAAAATATCTGAATTGGAATCGGTACTAAAGTTTGCTAATTGAACAATCTAGTTATAGCAGTATTAGTCTGAAGTTCTGAGGACTCTTCCTCAAACTCAATATTTCTACTTGTACATCTTATATTTAAGAACTCATTTTTTAAGAATGTGGGCATTTTTACTGATCAAAACTCATTGATCATAAGGAAAGTATAAATAATATCTTAAACTATTTTTAAGATATATAATAAATTAATCCTTCTATGATTTTACTTTCAATTTATCAGTATTAACTAACTTAACATAAGTTAGACAATCTCAAATTCTCATATAGTTAAGAATGGGTTTCTATCCACTACACATCTCATCTAGAGTTTTTTGGACTAATTTTCAGAAACTTTATTTAGGATTTGTATAGTGAATTAAAGTATATATCTCTACAAGTATATTAGCAAATTTGTAAAACTCATTATTGACCGTACTATATCTAATAAATTACAATTTCCTTATTTTGCAACACCATTGAGCTGTGGCATATAAGGAGAAGTCAAGTGATAAACTATTCTGTTATCCCTTAAAAATTCACAAAATTTTATACTTAAGTATTTTTCCACAAGATTTAATTATAAAACTTCAATACTCTTTTTAGTTTGTTTTTTTACTTTATTTGTGAATTCTTTAAACATTTTAAAAGATTGAAACGTTTAACTTTCTTACCGTTACATATAAATCATTTGTATTTACTATTTTGCCTACTAATACATTTATCAAATATATGAAAAATTCATTTCTATTAAATTATATAGCGTAACCATATGTATATAATACAAAAATAGAAATAATATTTCTAATGACTATAATAAAATACAACATCGAGTCTAAACTCAAAATATGC
This sequence comes from Swietenia macrophylla, assembly GCA_032401905.1. Classification (NCBI taxonomy): domain Eukaryota; kingdom Viridiplantae; phylum Streptophyta; class Magnoliopsida; order Sapindales; family Meliaceae; genus Swietenia; species Swietenia macrophylla. The sequence goes on from CP135573.1 coordinate 6,695,581, forward strand.
CTCGTAGCCAATCTAAACTAAGAAGATCTTCTGACTTTTGCAGCAACTGTTGTTCCATTAGCCATTCTCAAAAGAATCTTACCTTTTTGCAACGTAAAATTATTTGACAATGCCTGCAAAGAGATATAAATATAGATAGTAGTTGCTGAATCAACTATTCAGGATTGATTATTTGAAATAACATTTATTTCATAGTCAATCATACATCAGTTATATATACTTGCTTTAGTATTCTTAAGACTCTTTAGATACTGAAGATAATTTCTTTTGTAATATTCAATTCTTTCATAGTAGAAATAGTTTCTTTTTTCTTTAGCCTTATCTGTCTTGGATTGAATTTTCTTAAAGTTTTTTTTTAAGATTAACTTTTGGCCCTTTCTTCTACAGCTTCCTTGACTTCCTGTTAGTTATACTAGCAAAGGCCATGTGGATATTCTCTTGTCCTTTTCCTTTCTTGTTTTCTCTATAGAACTCTTGAAGTTTATTGAATAGCTCAGTAATAGTCCTCCCAATTCTATTTAAATTATAATTAGTTATAAATAATTTATAACTATAAAGGAGAGATTGAAAAATTAAATTCATTTTGATGCGATCAGGTATGACTATGCCATATTTATCCAATTGCCCCAAATGATTTATTATCTTAATGACATGAAAATCTGATGGCATCCTTTCCCTGAGCTTCATATTGAAAAGGGAAATGCGCAGCTTGTACTCCAGTTCTCTTGTAGGGCAATGAGGATATCATAAACATTATAGAACTTCTCATGTTTGGTCTAAAGTTTCATGTTCATTGAGGCTGACATGTAACCTCGAACCTCCAATTATCATCGTGCCATTTCTTAAATAATTCATGTTCATTACATGAAGCATCCTCACCTATTTCAAGTGGTAAGGTTCTTTCCAAAATAAAACCAAGTTTTTCAAAATTGAGAACAATTTTCAGATTTTTGATCAATATTTAAAGTTTTACCTTGTCAAAACATTATTGCCTAATATTCTTAATAGAGTATTATTTGATATTTTATATATTTTATTTCACAAATATGATAAATTGTGAGAAAAAGTATCAGTTAGTGTCATGTATATTTCAAATAATTTGAACAATAGCAGTCAAATAATTTGAATGTTAGTTCCCACTATTTAATTTGAATTTTATATTTCCTAAGTCAAAATTCAAAAGTTTTATTAGAAATTTAATAAATTAATATTCTTGCAGGGAATCAAATTTTTATTAAAATAAATCAATTTTATATTTTAGAAATTTTAATTAATTTCAGTAAGTAGAAAACATTTTTCTTTTACATCTTATGAAAGGTTTGATTCATTTTATTTGTTTTAACTTTGAATATCTCATATAATAAAAATCTTGGTACCTCAAATTACTGAAATTCGAACCATTGTACTTTCTCAAGATGTACTTGTTATCTAAACCTCACATAATAGAAATATTAGTTCAAATAATAATATACACCTAATAACTAGATAACTGAATTTTATAATATCAATACTATATCTCTCATATCATATAAATCTTGAAACACAATATTAAGTCATAGAATCAATTATTAAGGAATCATTTTTATACGTTTATTTTATATGTATCACTTGCATATTTTAAACATATAAATTATTATTATTATTATTTATCTCATGAATAAATATTCACTAACCAATATATATGTGCATATCACATATACACGTGTATATTTTATTAATATTTTGTTGCATGTTTTGTTAACAATTTTCTAATTATTAAAACACGTATAATATTTTACACGTTATTTTTAGTTTTTATTGATTTGCTTGATTATTGAAATTTCTTGTCTTATAAGAAAATTTTCGGATCTATTATGAGTTCATATGTGGTTTTACAATAACTAAGCAAATCAAAAACTACATGTTTGCTCGTTTGTTTGGTGAATTAATCTAATATTTTGTTTCTAATTAGTAAAACATTTTTACACAAATTCATATGCATAAACATATTTATGCATATAAAGAAATGTATATTAAGTAATATATATATATATATATATATATATGTGTGTGTGTGTGTGTGTGTGTATCAAATACACATACATAACATATATGTATTATATCATGCATAAACTCAAATTTCAATGCATAAACAAAACATTACCATACATGCATGCATTCAACCATTTTAAACACATATTTACATGCATGTAGTTAATTCCACCAACTATAAGTTTATCACATAAATTTATACATACATATATAAATAATCTCATTACATATATATGCATTAAATTAAGTATCAGCAATAGACACATTTATGTGTCTAACACATTAAACACATAAAACTACCATGAAAACTATTTTCATTAACCAACTCCTAATGGTTAACACATGAACATATGAAATTAAACACTTTTAGTTTCCAAAATATAAACGCACATATATATCACATACATATACATGTTTAATATTCATGAAAATAATTTTTCACAAATGTACATATTCGGTCAACTACCATGAATGCCATATACATGCATAAATCATCATTATACATGTTTAACATTGATGAAAAACAATTTTTTTACCAATGTACATATTTGGCCAAACACCATAATAGGCTTATACATGCATAAATCTTCATTATACATGTTAACAATTGAAGAAAAGCAATTTTCATTTTTTAACAATTGAAACATTTGTGCAATTTTGACGAAAACCAATTTCTCATCAAATTCATCACTTGGCCAAACTTGTGATAACCCATATCAACTTATTTCAATTCCATTTAACCATCAGTACATCAAAAGGAACATATATTGGTGAATTCATTCACGTCTCATGCAAACAATTCACCATACATCATAAACTCATCCTTTTATATTATAATCATATTAAAACATATTTTTGTATTCAAACAACATTACCATGGGTTTATAATATCATAATAATGTATCTAATCTCATTAGATTTACATTTGAAATAATTTTCAAAAGCAAAACCCCATTTGGTCGAATACTTCCCTTTGTATTCCTTTTTGGTTTTTTCAATCAAAACACATTCAATTCAACCAAACAACACATCCATGGTTCAAAACATTACTATGTATCATTTAATCACATTACAATGCATTGGAAAATAATTTTTCACAATAAAACCCACATGGCCGAATGATACATCTATGTGCAATTTTTCTATTTTTTTTCAAGCAAATCAAACCATAATTATCATTATAATCATGCTTTGAAACCATTTGAAAGAATGATTTATGGAAACATACACAACAGTGAAAAACATGAATCATTCATGCATTTCATAAAATATTCAGTGTGCAAATTCTCTATATATAAAATATATATATATATATATCATACATGTATAAAATCAACCAAAGTATGAAATTTTCACCTCATTTAGGTTGTAAAGTGTTGAAAAAAACCTCCAAATGTATGAAGATTCAGGAGAAATTCAGTGTGGCCTAATGGGAGAAAAAAGGTAATTAGTGTTTCCTACATTCATCTTATAAATTTGGTAAATTAAGCCTTGCTATACTAAACCCTTTATGCAAATATATAAAATTAACCTTTAATTAAATGAATAAAGTAGTGTAAACTAAAGGCAAAATAGTAATCATTCAATAACTGTTAATTATTACAGTTAGGTTCTTATACTTCTATAAAATTATATTTACTTAATTATTAAGTAAATAATTAAGCACATGTTTAAGAGCTTATACATAAATTTTCATAACTATTATAAATTTATATTTAAGTCCATTGATAATCTATATTATTAAATATAGCATATAACTTGTATTAAATTACATGAAAATGCAAAATTATAAAAAAATTTTAAACATCTTTAAAAGATTATCAAATATACAATAATTGTATGTATATATTTGATTGATATATTATCTTAGAGTTGTTAACCTTTTTACTGATAATATTTCTCTCTTCTAAATATTTCTTACTATTTTAGTTATTGGTGTGACTATATAAATTTACTGTAGAATAACTATAAACTCATACAAAACTTTTTGGTATTCAAATTATTCAAAAATTTAACAACTATGGTTAACATTTAGTAATATGCCATAACTCCTAAACCATAATGAAGTGAAAATTTATCAAACATTATTCCAATTGTATATATCTTGCGGATAAAATTTTTTTTATTGTCCAATTTTAATCAATTTAGGACTCATGTTATGTTAAAATCCTATACTGATATATTAAAATCAATAACCAATATCTTAATTATTGGTGTAACTATGTAAGTTTATTATAGAATAGTTGTAAATTCACACTAAATTTTTGGATATTCGAACTATTCAAAAATTAAATCATTATGGTTAATATCTAGTAATGTGTCATAGCCCTTAATTCACAATGAAATAGTACTTCATCAAATTTTATCTCAATTAGACATATTGTATGGTTAAAATCCTTCTATTGTCTAATCCTAATCAATTTAGGACTTATAGTATATCAAAACTTTATATCGATATAAATACGAACTATTTATCAATATGCACTGAACTCGATACTACAAACTCTTTTGTGTAACATTTAATTACTCTACCTAAAAATTTAATATTTCAACTATTTATCGATATTCATTAGTAACTCGAGTGTAGATCAAGTTAGCAAAAACTCTGATCCTATATATATTGAGTTAACAAATCTTGTTTGACTATCATTTATTTTCAAATGTAAAGAATATATAATCAAATTGATTTTATCATACAAGATGTAATTAGTTCTATAATTATACGTCATATGACTCAGTGTATTTATATTAAATTTATCTATGATGTCTTAGGTCAAAGGATAATATCGTATATTTATACAATTGTATGATAAATCATTAACTACTTACATGACCATATGATTTATTGTGGTGTGATCATGTTCAAAAAAAAATTCTTTAACTATTTAATCTATATTAATGTCTAAGTGACTTTCATATTACCCGCACTAATATTATTTTATGATATTCATTAGAGATATTCAATATGTCTATTATATAATATCATTACTCCTTCGATGTCATTTCAGTAGAAAATGACTTTAATAATCTTATTTAATAAATAAATAAATTATTTAGATAATTCATAAATATACTTTATTTATATGCATCGGGAATAGTTTATATTTGTGAATAAAGAACTATTTTTTTATTAAGAAATAATGTGCATATACAAGATAAAATATACTAGTGGGCCGGTATAATACATACAACACGCACACATATACACACATTGAATATTTCTATTATAACATGTAACTTATGGTAGCTTTTGAGGTGCATAAGTGAGTGAAAGTTGAGTGGAATAAGAGTGGTTAATGGATATTAGTGCGCATTCCTAGTATGTTTTGTATTGGCATGATTATTATGATTTGATATGATCTTAGGCCAAGTATTATGAGGACAGTCACAAACATTGCCATGTGACTATTCAAACCAACACCAATGATTCAGGTAAATGGTTATATTAAAAATAATTTTTTTTATAAATAAATTTTCTAAATGAAACTTAAAATAATATTTAAAAATTTTTTGTTAAAATTATATTTTTTATAATTAATTATTTTATTAAAAAATAATCACTGGTGGTCTTGGAAGTTTTTTATTTATAAATATAAACTATTTCTTTTATTTAATTATGCATATAAATAAAATATATTTATGAATTTTTTTAATAATTTACTTAATTATTGAATAAAATTATTAAAATTATTCTTTACAGAGATGATATTGAATGGGTAACAATATCGCATAGTAAATATACTAAATATCTCTAGTAAAAAGTATAATATAATGTCTTCAACTTTAAAAGTCGAATAATGCTAAAATATTTACAAAAATTTATGACTATAAAAAATTTCTTACAACTTATAAAAAAACTCGTAAACAAATTAATTAATTAAATATTTCTAATTATGAATAACTACAAGTCTCTAAAATAAATTTTGAAATAAGACAATAGAATAAAAAAAATTCTAAAAAATTCTAATATTTAGGGAATCTAATGACAGTAAAAGCTAAGTCAAATTTGTCTCTTAAGTGCATAATTATTTAATCATCTAAAATCACAATAAATAATAGTGAATTTTAAACTCAATGAATATATTAATTTTTTTTATACCTAAAATACATAGATGCCTATATATACAATACATGCACGTGATATTGCATGGGATGAAATCATATTACTTTCAAAAAAATACGTAAATACTATATAAGTTTCTTTTAAAATTTTTTAGAAATTTCCTTTCAATTACTTTTTATTAGGACTTTATATATTATTTATCACTGAATGAGTTAATATCACTCGTCGATAATATATTGTATATGAGGTAAGTGCTAGTGAGAAATATAATTTTTTTTAAAAAAAATAAATACTCATGCTCGAAGGTAAGAGCCACACCTTTACTTTAATTATCGGTGAGTCTTCCCACATGCACAAATATTTTTTTTATATAAATATAAAGACCATTATACTCAGAGGTACTCCTAAAAGTTTTTCTCATATTATATAAAATAATAATAATAATAATAATAATAATAATAATAATAATAATAATACCAAATTTGAAGAAATAGTTACACTAAAAAGTAAAGGCTACATATAACTTATAATTGCCTAATAAAATAGTAATGAAATTTGATATTCTAACACAGAAAATTTAATTTTTATATGTACCTTTTTACAAAATTAATTTATTATTACTTTAAACACAATGCACATATTATGTTTAAATACTAATACATGTAACATAAAAGTCATCACAATAACATAATCATGAATAATTACAATCACAATAAAATATATACTTATAAATAGTCACATAAATATATAATAATATCAAAATAATACTTTCATAAAAATTTATAACTAAAAAATATTCTTGAAAATATATTCAAATATATATATTTATTGTGATTCTCTTTTAAAAAATTTAGTATATTTATCTCTTGATGATTACAATAAAAGTTAATTTAAATATTTTGACCTACAATTTAAAAAAAATTAGCATCAATAAGGGTCCTATACACTTTTACAGAACATATATAATCTCATTAGATCTTAAATTCCTCATAAAATTAAATTTTTTTAATAGTTTAAGCCTAATAACTTATTTTGATAATATTATGTTATATATAAAGTAATACTCAATCATTTAATTTTAGAAAATCTAATACATTTTCAAATGTTATAAGATTTTATAGAGATAATAAAAAATATAGATAGCAAGTTATTAAAATTTTTAAGTTTAAATTCATACTCTAATCATTCAAAATAAATTTTATTTTTAAAACGTCAAATTCTGTCAAACAAAAATCAGTAGTGAGTTATTTTTATTCAAAATTTTATAACAAAGTATAAATATAAAATTTTACCCTCAAATTTTAATATGATAAACTAGATATAATTAAAAATTAGTATATAAAATTTCATAATTTTTTAAAATATTCAATTAATTAAAACAATTTTGCTATTAATTAAAAATAAGCAATTTTCTCCATTCTAGAGTCAGATTCGAAAGTTTATTAAAAATTAAAAATATAATAATTTTTAAACATACCTCATTCATACATTCAAAAGATTTTTCTATAAATACACCCTTCATTTTCAGAAATTTCAAACATACCTCATCTTTCTCTCTCCTCCTTATTCTGGTCATTTCTTTGACGAACCCATTTCTAATCTCCGATCGATATCATTTTCAAATCACGCATTTTTCTCGACATTGCTATTCCACCGCGAAAAACTTTATCACAATCTGACTTTCGACGATGGATAAATAGGCATTATCTCATAATGTCCATTTCACCCATTTAAGTCCAAGTACTTAAATACAAATTATTGACTAATTTTTAATCAAAATGTAATTAAGAATATATACATGGGTCAATATATAATTATCTCATAACTACGTATTTACATTTAGGTCCTTAATCAATATTATTGTTTTGATCATATAATTTACTTTAAATGACATTTCATTGCAAATCTAAGAAAAATCTTTTAAATACTTTAAAAAACTTATAAATATATATAATTATTATATATATTTATATATTGATCTAAATATTATCTCAAAGATGCAAACATCATCATCGATAATATTTTTTTCTCTCAAATGCTTCTCACTATCTTTGGTTATTGATGTGACCATTTAGATTCATTGTAGAATAGTCATGAATTTATTCTAAATTTTTTGGATTTATCAAACTATTTGATTATTCAATAACTATGATTAATATCTAACAATATGCCATGATCTCTAATCCAAAATGAAGTCATACTTCATCAGTTTTCATCTCAATTATACATATCATATGGGTAAAGTCATTTCGTCGTCTAATTCTAATTGATTTAAGGTCCACGTTATGTCAAAATATTTTATCGATATAAATATGAATTATTAATTAATGTGCACTGAATTTGTCACAACGAATTCGTTCGTGTGATATTTAATCACTTTGACTAGAGATTTACTTTTTTAATTATTTATCAATATTTGTCTGAAAACTTAAATTCGAATCAAGTCAGTTGTAACTTCGATCCTATAATTATCGAACTAATAAATCCTGTCTTGATTATCACATATTTCTAAATGTAAGTAACACATGATTAAACTAGTTTTATGATACAAGACATGGCTAGTCTCATACTTATACATAATATGAATTACCTATATTTATACCAAATTCGATAGTAATGTCTCAAGTTAAAGAATAATATCACACACTGGTATAATTAGACGATGAATTATTGATTACATGCAATATTACGTGATTTATCATTGTGTGGTTATGTTTTAAAAAAAAATAATTCTCTAATTATTTAATCCATACTAATGTTGTAATAGTATGATCTTTACATTACATGTACTAATATTATCTCATAATATTTATCAGATATATTTAGTATACCTACTATATGATATTGCTGCCCAATCGGTATCACCTTTGTAAGAAACAATTTTAATAATATCTTTTAACTATTAAATAAATTATTTGTACAATTCACAAATGTATTTTATTTAAATGCATGACCAAATAAAGAAAACAACCAATATTTATAAATAAATAATTCTTTCTTTCATTAATATGTAACGTATATGCAAGACAAATGTGTCTTTGAAGCCGATAACACGAATAATTTTTAAAGCATACTCTAACAATTTTCTACTTGCACTAAAACTATTCACTGTTATATCTCATACCCAACTTCTTAAGACGTAGGTCTAGCTATTTTTGTATTATCGGTTTAATTAGTAAGTCAATCACATTGTCCGTTGAAGATACTTTTTGGATTAATATTTCTTTTGTTCCAACGAACTCTCTCAAAATATGATATTTATATTAAATATATTTAGATTTTTGGTGTGCTCTCAATTATTTTGCTTGTGTAATAACTTCTATATTATCACAAAATATAGTTATTGGATAACTTATGTTAGAAACATACTAAGCTCATATGCAAAATTTTGCATCCAAATAACCTCTTTTACTACTTTTGAAGCAACAATGTATTCAACTTCTATTGTAGAGTCTGCTATCTTAATCTGTTTGGAACTCTTCTAAATGATAGCTCCTTTATTACATATAATGATAAATATTAAGATAAACTTTCTACCATCAACATCAAAATGAAAATCTGAGTCTAGGTATCCTTGAATGCTTAACTTTTGACATCCATAACTCAGAACTAAATTTTTAATCCTTCTCAAGTACTTAAGGATCGATTTCATAACTGATTAATATTTCTCCCCTAGATTAGCTTAATATCTACTCGTAACACGTACAGCATATATTATATCAAGTCTTGTACATAGCATTGTACACATCAAACTAGTTATGATTAAAGTATACGGTATGCCATGCATCCACTGTTGCTCTTTACCAACCTTTGGACTTATATCTTTAGAAAAATAAAGACCATGAATAAAGGGTAGGAGTCCTTTTTTAAAGTTCTCTATGTTGAACTTCTTCAACATTCTTTCTATGTATAGTTTCTAGGACAATCTTATTACTCTCTTTACTCTATCTCTATAGATGTGAACTCCAAGGACATAGGTTACTTTTCCTAGGTCTTTCATATAGAAGTTTTTGGATAATTAAATTTTCACCTCAGTCATCATACTAATATTATTATCTATCAATAAGATATCATCCATATATAATATAAAGAACAAAATGGCATGATCTCTAACTTATTTATAAACACATAGTTCATTTGGATTTTTCACAAACTTATACAATTTGATTACCTCATCAAATTGCAAATTCTAACTCTTGAAAACTTGTTTCAATCTATAAATGAATCAATACAACTTGCATACTTTATTTTTATCTAGCAATAAATACAAACCCCATTGATTATTCTATGTAAATATTTTTCTCAAGATATCCGTTAAGGAAAGCAGTTTTACATCCATCTGTCAGAACTCAAAATCATAGTATGCAGTAATGGCTAGTGTAATCTGAATGAAGTTAATCATAGCTACTGATGAAAAGGTTTCCTCATAATCCAACTCTTATTTCTGAGTATAACATTTTACTATCAGTCTAACTTTATAAGTCTTTACTTGGCCATTCTTTATGGTGGATTCACAAGTGTCCAAACCTGATTGGCATACTGAATTGAATCTAAGAATTCATTATTTTTATCCATTTACTTGAATCTATATCCAAAATAGTTTCCTTATAGCTTTTAAAATCATCACCATGATCAATTTCTTCTACTAAGGACGAGTTATGCTTATGCTCATAAAGAAATCTATATTGTTCTAAAGGTTTCGATATTCTAGAAGATTTTTAAACTAGAATCGGTATTAAGTCTGCTGACTGGATGATCTAGCTACAACAATATCGATCTGAGGCACTGAGAACTCCTTTACAAGATCAACATCACTACTTGCACCTCCTTCTTTCAAGAACTCATCTTTTAAGAAGTGTGCACTCTTACTAGCCGAAATTATTTAATTAAAAGAAAAGTAAAATAATATTCTGAACTATCTTTAAGATATCTAATAAATTGATCCTTTTCTAATTTATGCTTTAACTTATCAGTGCTAATTAACTTAACATAAGGTGGGTAACTCTAAATTTTCATAAAACTGAGACTAAATTTCTTACTATCTATATCTCATATAAAGTTTTTTGGACATGCACAGTGGTCTGCAGGGCATAAAATACAACTGCAAATCTATGAAAACCATAATTGATCGCACCATATCTAATAAGGTACAATTCATCATTTTTGCCACACCATTAAGTTGCAGCATATAGGGAGGAGTCAAGTGGGAAACAATACCTTCTTTCAAAAATTCTTAAAATTTAGTGCTTAAGGATTCACCTCCATGATCTGATCGTAAAAATTTAATACTTTTTTATTTTTTATTTTTTTTTGCTTCATACTTAATTTCTTGAACTTTTAAAAGATTCAGATTTGTATTTCATCAAATATACATACCCATATTATGACATATCATCTGTAAAGATAACGAAGCAGTCAAACCTTCCGTGAGCTTGTTTATTGAATGTTCACACACATCTGTGTGTATGAGTTCCAATAATTCATTAACTATATCCCTTTTACTTTTAAAGGCCGATTTGATTACTTTGCCTCGAATACATGATTCACAGTTAGGATAGGATTTCGAACCCAATAGGCTTAAAATCCCACTTTTTCTAAGTTAAATCATGCATTTCTATCCAATATGACCTAATATATGATGCCACAGGACTTTAGGGTTTATCTCATTTCGAGCTTTCTTTTTTACAATAGATTTAACAGAACATGTACTGTATAGTTTAAGTACATATAAACCATTTGTATTTACTATTTTGTCAATCAATACATTTCTCAAATATATCAAACATTTATCCTTATTAAACTTTATAGTGCAATTAAATTTACATAATGCAGAAATAGAAATAATGTTTTTACTAGTTTTAGCAAAATACAATACAAATTCTAAACTCAAAATGTGTCTAGTCATTAATCTGTAAAAGCATGATCTTCTGGCTTTTGCAACAATTGTTGCCCCATTAATCATCCTTAAAACTATCTCACCCTTTTACAATATAAAACTATTCTGCATTATCTGCAACGAGACACATACATAAGTTATAGTTGCTGAATCAATTATCCAAAATTGATTATTTAAAATAATATTTATTTTATAATCAATTACATAATAGCTATACATACATGCTTTAATTTTTGTAAGACTTTTCAAGTTTTGAGGATAGTTTCTCTTCCAATGTACAAGTTTTCCATAATGGAAACAATTTTCCTTGTCTTTAACTTTTTCTATTTTAAGCTGGACTTTCTTGAAGTTCTTCTTCTTTGGACCAACCATTAGCCCTTTCTTAACTGATTTCTTTGACTTCTTTCTAGTTTTACCAAGTAGAAGCTATGTAGACATCCTTATATCCTTTCCTTCTATTCATTTGCCTGTAATATTCTTAAAATTATTTAGCAATTTAAAAAGAGTTAGCTCAATCTTATTTAAATTATAGTTAGTTATAAATGATTTATAACTATAAAAGAGGGATTGGGGAATTAAATTCGCCTTAATGCGATCAAGTGTAATCACATCATATGCGATCAAGCATAACTCATATTCCACCACTCGACGATTGTTGCCACAAAACTGTTGTAGGGTGGTGAGAATATCATAAGCACTATAAAATCTCTAATGTCAAGTTTAAAGCTCTCTATTTATAGACACCAACATATATCCTTGAACTTTTTGGTTATTATTGTGCCATCTCTCATATGCTTCATGTTCATCACGTGGAGCATCACCGTTTATCTCAAGGGGAAGAGAAGCTTTCAAAACATAACCAAGTTTTTCGAAATCAAGAACTATTCTGAGATTTTTAAGTCAATTCTTAAAATTCTACCCTGTCACAATATTGCTATCCAATATTCTCAAAAGAGCATTATTTGACATTTTTTATGATTTTATATCACAAGTATGAAAGACTACGAAAAAAGAAAGTATTTGTTAGTGTTTTATAAAATTCAAATAATTTAAACAATAACAATCAAACACTTTGAAAGTTATCAAATAATGTTAATCATATTAACTTTCACTAGTAAATTTGAATCATATACACTTCTTAAATTAAGGCTCAAAAATTTTATTAAAAATTTAACAAATTTAATGGGGAATCAAATTTTTGTTAAAATTAATTAACTTCACATTTTAAAATCTTAGTCGACTAATTTTAATAAGTAGAAAATATTTTTATTATATCTCATGTAAAATATGATTCATTTTATTTTCCTTAATCTCATTTACCTTACATTTTAGAATTTTGGTATCCTAAGTCAGTTAAATCCAAACCATTATATTTTTCTAAGATGTATTTTTCATCTAAACCTTGCATATTAAAAATTTTAGTTCAGACAATAATATACACTCGAGAATTAGATAACTAAATTCTATTACATCAATATTGCACCTCTCACATCATAGAACTCGTTATTATCTCATTATGAAAGGTATGGATTTAATAATTTTAATAAATCAATTTATATGTTAATATTATATTTATTAAATGCATATCTTAAATATGCAAATTATTATTTATTTGTTTATTTATCTTATGAATAAGTATATGCTAACCTTTATATTTATATCATATATATATATATATACATGTTTTATTCTTAATAACATATTTTATGCATGTTTTATTAATAATTCTCTAACTATTAATGCACGCGTAATAATTTACACATTATTTATGATTTTTTATTGATTGCTTGATTTTTTTGAAAATTCTTGTCTCACAAGCAATTTTCAATATTTATTATATTAGTTTTGTGATTTTCCAATAACTAGTGTAACTAGTGACTACGTAATACATGTTTATGTTGTTGAACTAGTCTAATGTTTTGTTTTGATGTTGTTATGCATTTTTTTGACACTCGAATGTATACATATATATATGCAAATATCATATATAAGACAATGTACGTCATCATTGTGTTCTATTTAAATAAACACAAATAAATGCATCCAATGCATATATATATGTTAAGAAAAAATGCATAACACCATAAATAACCAATATGCATCATATCATGCATGAAATCCAATTTACATACATGAATAAAACATGATGCATGCATGTTTGTATTCAAACATTTAAACACATACATTCACATGCATATGGTAGATTCCAACAATAAATAAACATATCAGAACATATACTCATGCATACACATGCACACAATCCCATTATATATATGTATACATTATGTATCATATATCAATATTTAACATATGCATGTGTTCAACTAATTTAAACAAATAAACCACCCACAAAAATAATTTCCATCATTAACACATATTGTGTCCCATATATGAAAACATAAAATTGAACACATTTTGATTTCCGAGATGCATTCACACACACACACACATATATATTTCATATACATGTATATGCATCATTTATGAAAATCAAATTTTCATAATTCCATATATATGTATAAACCACCATGACACATGCATGCATGTTGATAAAATCAAATTCCAACAACATGGAATCACGGGTTGAATTTTTAACTCTTTGAAACATAATGCATTTTCTGAAGAAAATCAATATTTCATCAATGCATCACATAATCAAGTATCATGATATCATATACCATCATATATGCTTCCATTATAGCCATTAGCACATCAAAAGGAATCCATTTTGGTGAATGAAAATCACAACCTATGTGACCCTTCGACCATGCAACTCAAACTCATCTAACATATTCTAATCACATTAAAACATATTACAACATTTAAACCACATTATAATGCATTCAAAATAACAAGTTGATGCATCCAAATGCATCCAATTGAAATGGAAAACCATTCCCCAAGCATACCTCTCATTTGGCAATTTCCCTCTTTTTGAATTTTTTTTAATTTCCAACCAAAATCAACACATATATAGGTTTATTTCATCACCATAAAACATTCGAGCAAATTGGAATTGTTTGAAAATGATTTTCAATCAAAAATTTCCACTTTGACCGAATGTATCCCATATACATGCAATTTCAATTTTTTATCAAAACCATCACACTACACACCCAATTAGCATACTCATGATCCAAATACATCATTATGCATCTTTTAAATTAGAATAAATTGGAAACATAATTTTCTTGGAAGGAACATATGGAGGTTGAATGGTGTACATTTGTGTAATTTTATCGATTTTTCAAGCAATCAAGAATGCATACTAATTCTAATATGCTCTGATACCATTTATTGGATTGAAATACTACAAACATGTTTAAAATCAAATTTTGTATTCATTAAAATATTTTCAAAAATACATAGTGCGCCATATGTATATATATTTCATATATGCATAAAATGGCATTTTGGATGAGTTTAATCAATATAAAATTGATTAGGGATGATTACTTATCTCCAATTGGAAGCATTATAATTTGTACCACCAAAAATCTTTGAAAAAGTATGGCCAACTTGGGAGAATTCTGGGATTTATCGCAAAAATTATTCATTCAATTTGGTAAAGTAAGTATGTTTATATACTTGAATTATCCATGTGTTTTCAAATTTGTCTTCACCTCTAATTGAAAAATAATTATGTGTTATGGATAATATGGATATTATTTTATAATTTCTATTTTGCACATTTAAGTCCAAGTATTTAAATGCAAACTATTGACTAACTTTTAAACAAAATGTAATTAAACACACACACACACATATATATATATATATATAAGCCAACGTATAATTATCTCATAATTTAACATTTAGACTTAGGTCCTTAGATGATCAATTTTATCATTTTGACTATGTAACTTACTTTAAATTATATGTCATTGTAAATTTCAAAGGTGCTAGTCTCGCTACCGATAATATTTTTCTCTCTTAAATACTTCTTACTATTTTTCATTATTGGTGTGACCACGCGGGTTCATTATGGAATAGCAGTGAACTTATTATGAACTTCTTGAGTTTACTTAACTATCGATTATTCAATGACTATGGTTAACATCTAGTAATGTGCCATAGTCCCTAATCTATAATAAAGTCATATTTGATTAATCCTTATCTCAATTATATATACCGTATGGGTAAAGTTTTTCTGTCATCTAATCCTGATCAATTTAAAGTCTACAGTATATTAAAATTCTTTACCAATATAAACACAAACTATTGATTAATATGTGTTGAACTCATTACCATGAAATTTTTCATGTAATATTTAATTACTCTGACTAGAGATTTACTTTTCCAACCATTTATCGATGTTTGTCTGAGAACTCAAATCTGAATCGAGTTAACGGTAACTCTGGTCCTATAATTATCAAACCAATGATTCTTATTTTGACCATTATACATTCTTAAATGTAAACAACACATGATCAAATTAGTTTTATCATACAAAACGTGGCTAGTCAAATACTTATATACCATATGAACCATATGCATTTTCACCAAATTTGATAATAATATCTCAAGTCAAAAGATAATGTCGCACACTAATATAAATAAATTATTGACTATATGCAATATCATATAATTTATATTTTGTAGTTATATTCGAAAAAATAATTTTTTTTGTAGTTATATTCGAAAAAATAATTTTTTAAGTATTTAATCTATACTAATGTGCTAATAACATGACCATTACGTTACTTGTACTAAGATTATTTTATGATATTCACCGAAAATATTTAGTATGCATATTATGTGATATCATTGTCTAATCGATATTATCTTTTTAAGGAGTAGTTTTAATAATATTATTTAATCATTAAATAAATTATTTGGATAATTTACAAATATACTTTATTTATATGCATAACTAAATAAAAGTAACAGCCAATATTTGTTAATAAAAAACTCTTTCTTTCATTAATATATAATGTATACATAAGACAAAAGTATCCTTAAAATCGATAACACAAATGGCTTCTAGTGCGTACTATAATAAGCATTTACTTCCTTATCGATTTTTTTCCATTAGCTTAAATCTCGTCCACAATAGCATAGGCCACAATTACCTCGATTTATATATGACTTAGTTTAAAATTTTATTTGGTTAATTTGAGTTCACATTTGAATTCTTCTCATCAAAATGAGTCCAACAGATATCTGCGGGTTAAAAATGATATCCAAAAGGTCTAAAACTAGAAGGTTGATTGAGAATTGATCGTTAATCAGTCAACTTGCCAGTTAACGACGATGACAATTTAGAATCTGATAATTTGGGCAATGACTCCTTATGGATTTTATAGTTTTCAACATCTTAAGTCTAATGGCAGTGTTCTCTTCATTTGATGCATCGTTTGTCAGAAATCAAGCTAGAAAGTTGTGGCTTTCGTAATATTTTTAGGAAAAATTTGATAATTTTTGGGTCTAAACTTTTTGATTATTTTATTCTATTTATCGAGATAAGTTCACTAGTATACTTGATTTTTCGATAAAGGTTAGAGTTGGCCAAAAAGTTAAATTAAAAAATTTTTAAAACTTTAAACAAGATTTGGAGACTCGTCGAAAATCAAATAAAGGTAAGGTTTGCAGTAGTAGAATGGTGATGTTGAGGAGAATGTTTGGCCTAAAAATCATGACAATCAAAGTCAAAATGGTGGTGATTAGAGAGATGGCCTAACAAGTAAGGAGAGAAAAATGGGTGGAGTATGTTTGAAATTTTTGAAAATGAAGGGGTATTTATAGAAATTCTTTTAAAAATTATATAATGACCCAAAATCTCTTTAAAATTATACTTGAACTATAAATATTAAAAAAAAATCATTCAATTTCATCAAAATTTTTTAATACTCTCAAAAACCAATAATATTCATATATTTATTTGATATTTTTCAAAGTGTTATAAATTAAATTCTAATAAAATGCTCTTCAACTACCAATATAGATCTCTAAGTTGACCTATAAATTAAGGCTCGAATCAATACATAATAATTTATAATAACTAGGAAAGGGTTTAGTCAAAATTAGTAATTTCGAAACTGACCAAGTTAAAATTTTGAAAAGTTTTATATTTAGAAAAAAAATTAGACTTTTTAAGTTTTCTAATTATTTTTGAATTACTCAATTTGTATATCATTTAGGAGTTCAAAAATGACTTAGAAAATCTAAGGATGTATTGCTCAGTGCCGCAGGGCTCTACAATAGATGTGTTATAGTATCTATGCTACAGTAATTTGCCATAGTATTCAAAATTTTGTAAATATAAGCTTCAACACCACAGCACTGCATCCCAAGACTACAACACTAACTCAAAGATTTGCACAGTAAAAAATAAGAGATAGGTATTTTTAACATAGCAATTAAATTCTAAATTAGTCATATAAGTATTAGTTGGAAAGCTTTTTAAGAATACTATAATTTTGTCTTGAAAGGATTTGCTCAAAAGTGCTTCTATTTTTTTTAAAACAATGAAAACTATAACAGGATCAAAATTGGCAAAAATTTATTTTACTCCCTATCAATACCAAATTCGATCCAAATCAAAATGGTTTAAAACCAAACTTTAAACATAAGTTGAGCCTCAAATATAACAACTCTAAACATAAAATTAAGCTTCAAAATAGCTCTTAATCTACAATTCAACTTAAAATAAACAAAAACCCTAAAAATTTGTTTTAACACAAAAAATTCTCATAATTTAACCAATTTTCATGCAATAAAATCTCATGACAAGGTCCCTGCATTCTCACACATCTCATTATCATTCTCCAAACATCATAATTAAGTCCAATCCTAAAGTTAAACAATAATCCAAAATACCCAATTTATATAATGTAAAACCTGTCGCGAAAATTCTTAAAACTACTTTAATACATTATATTTCTATCCTTAGCATGTTTATAACATATCATGTATATAGAAGCGTTTAATCGAGCATATGTTTATTTAGCCAATATTAAATCAAGACACATAATAAACATTAAATCAATGCATATTTTATATGTTCATTTAATCCATATATGCTTAATTATTAAATGTATATTTTATGTATTATTTATTTAATTTATTAATTTTACTTTCTAAAGGGATTTAGAATTTTTTAACTTTAAACAATGACATAAATAAAAATGTTGTAAATTTCAAAATTGTTTTAGACAATTTATCATTAAACCAAAGCCAAATTAGTAATTATCTTAACAAGATAATTTTAAAACAAATTGAACAATTACATATATGTCTAAATGACTATTATTGGTGGATAAAAAGTTCAAATTAAGCCTTTTTGCCTTGAAATCTCTACTTGGCTAAATTCTTCACAATTTCATTTCTTCTCCAAGTTTTTTCAAGATTCCACCACCTTCCATCACTTTCCTCTTTCATTTCCCTCATCTTCCACCACTGATAAACTACCAAAATACTTTAAAAAAATTGTAAAAAAAATTCTATAGTCATAACAAAACCTAAATCAAGCCACAACCACCTAGAAAATTATTTATTTCTAATTAGTTTTCTTGGTGAAAAAATTAAAAGAAAATTTAAGAAAGGGGAGTTTTAAACTCAAAAGGCTTTTAGTGAGTAGATGTATAAATTTTTAAATATTTTTAATGATATAAATTAATATTTTATAAATTTAAATTTATTTACAATACTTTTTAATATTATGCAAATTTAATTTATGAATTATTGTATGAATATGAATTTAAAATGTCAGTGTAAAAGTAAATTTATAAGAAGTTATGAGTGGAGAATTTTGTATGTTAACTATGGATGTATGTGCTGAAGAATATGATGTTGAAATATGTTTACAATTTCATAATTTATGATTAAGTGTAAGTGTCTGGTTGCGAATACATCTATGCACAGATATTGATATATAATGCATTGATATAAACACTTTTCTCTTGTATGAAAGATAGAGTATAGGAATGATTATTTTTTTTTTTATCACCTATAAGGAGATAAATGAGTGAAAACTAAATAATAAAGTGTCTGACATTGCACTCTTTATCTAAGTTATGCTAACGAGTAGGTTTAATAATTAATTTTATTATATATAAATATGTAAAAATTTTTGTTAGTAAATATTAAGATGTCAACTAGAAAGCTACTAGGAGATGTCATAGAAAATAGTTTTTAGGTAAGTTCAGATTTGATTAAAATATCCACATAAATAAATTTGAGAATACTTTCTGTGAATTATTTGAATATAAATGATAGATTGAATTTTATAAATTATATATATATAAATTATATATATTTTAATATAATATTATTACTCTATTGTTGAAATTTTAGTTTATTACCATTTATTTATTCACTAAATGATTACTCATCCCTTTACTTTTATTTTTTAAAAATATTTTAAATTTAAATAGTTCTGAAATGGTCATGCTTCCTATATTGAACAATTAGTTGGTGGTGAGTATTTTATCAAAAAATTATTAGGTATATAGTTTTCTTTATAATTATGTATAAAAATGTTGTAAAAGGGATCCAAAATTTTTGTAAATACTATTAGAATTTTTGTAATATTTTAATTATGAATGTTCTATATGTCATGTGATTTTATACATATACGTTATTATAAGCCTTACATATTCATGTGAGTTATCGGTGAAAAGTTATTCTTACGGGTCAATGACAATTGTTAAGTTCTTGAATTTATGGTCCGAGATGTGACATACAAATACTATAAATTTTCAAATAAAATCAAAATTACTAGAATTCGAGATTAAAAAATATAAATCTAAGCTCCATACAAGCGATGAAAATGAATTTTTGATGGTAAAGCTCCATTATTTGAGTTTTGGATACTTGAAAACTTATATACTTTAACTTGAAGATTTATAATTAAAATCAAAGATTTTCTTTAATTTTTCTAAAAATTTATGAAACTAAATGCTTGAGCAAAGATTTTGTAAAGTTTATTTTATAAGAACAAAGTTCATTTTATAAGATCATGGCTGCAAATATTGAAATTTTAGAGAAAAGAAAGGAGGAAAAGGGCAGAAAAAGAGAGAGAAAATAAAATATCAATTATCATTCAAACCCTATCTTTTAATATTACAAAACTATTAACACTTTTTTTTACATTTAAGTCTCCCAAATAAATAAATATAAATAAAAACTTCAGTTACATATTAACTGGTTATAAAATATACATATGCATGAAAATATAACTCAAATACAAAAAGATCAAATTACCATTAGAGTTAAAAGTATAGGTTTTACAAAAATCATGATACGCTATGTTATCTATGACTTTAAAGTCGTCATCTAGTACTTCTTTAGCTTTCTCATGTTTCTAGATTTAATTTAAAAATTCATTCTCTTATTGTGACAAACAAATCCATGAAAAATGGTATTTAAAATACTATTCTAAGCCTTGTAAGAAAATTAACATGTTAGGTGTTTGTGCCACTAATTTTTAATCTAATAAATTTATACAATTTTAATATTTTTGGGCTCAATATCTTTGTAGATTAGTGACATTATACTCATAAGAGTTTGCTTCTAATTTTTGGGTGTAAAATTCTACTTTATTATTAAATTGTACCAATGAAATGTAATGATAAGTTGGTAGAATTTGTAGCTTTCCATTCCATGACATTGCATAAAATCAATATTTAGGCAATATTCATAGAAGTC
This sequence comes from Swietenia macrophylla, assembly GCA_032401905.1. NCBI lineage: Eukaryota > Viridiplantae > Streptophyta > Magnoliopsida > Sapindales > Meliaceae > Swietenia > Swietenia macrophylla. The sequence goes on from CP135573.1 coordinate 6,717,219, forward strand.
ACTGTGGTATTAAATAATTAACTGAGCGTGACACAAAATATCAAATATTATTTAAAATGCAATATTGAACCTTAGTAAGTATTACTTTCAATGTATGTAATGAATTTAAAGAATTAATAATTCACAATATTTCTAGATTTATACTAGGCTTTATACTTTGCACTTTTTTAAAAATATTCACTAGTGTATAACTTTATTTCTCCTTTGGCTTTAGAATTATTAGGCTTTTGTAATAATATTCCTATCTATCCTAAACTACTTGCATCTATTTGTACAATTTTATAATAACTATATATCAATAAACTTAAAGGTCTTAAATTTTGTACAATTGATTTAATTTTTTGAATTAATTTCATATCTTCATTATTAAAAAATATTTGACTATCCTTTTTAAATTAATTATATAAAAGTGCTAATAACATTCTTAAATTTGGAATAAACTTTCTACTATAATTTAATATTCCTAAAAATTTTTATTAAAAAAATTTGTTAATCTTTTGTTCATTCTATCTTATATGAAAAATCTAATACTTTTGTAATAATATGCTTTTTAGTTTATTTTTTCTTCTTTTATTTTTATTCCTAGAAATTTTATTTTTTATTTAAATAACTCTAACTTTTTTAATTTTTTAGATGCTACAATCCTTCTATTTCTAAGGCTTTTAATATTTTTGTGACATGATTAATATGACTAAACTTATTCTTACTAAAAAGAAATAAAAGAGAATATCCGATACTATTTCTATACAATACAATAGGATGCCATCATAAAAATGAATAAAAAAGAAAGGAGGAGGCAGTGCCTTCAATGTATTTTGTTTCTTTTACAATATATAAAAAGGATAATTTTAATAATTTGATATATATTATGATAAAATTCTAGCCATGGTAGCTGATTTGAAAAGAACTATTTAGATTTTACTTTTAGAAAATAATTTTTTCTTTATATGAAGAATTATTAAGATATTTTTTTAATAGTTTTTGTGATTAGATCCTAATATTGAGCCAAAAAAATTCACAATTGGAACAAATTTTAATAATATAATTCAATTTTAAAATTTAATCCAATAATAAATGTATTTTTTTTAAATTATTTTTGTAATAAAAGTTTGAGATTTATAGTTAGAAATGATAATGAAATTAAAAAAAAAAAGAAAAAGTAAAATGGTGATAAATTATTAAAGATTAAAAAAGGGTATTAGAAATACAATTCCTAGTAAAGGTGATATACTTAAGCCAAAAATACTCAGTACTGTGTTAATTTTAAATTTAGACCAAATAAATGTTATTTTTTTAAAAGAAAATTATCCATTTGATGTTAGAGTCATTTTTCGGAATAATAAATGTAACAAGTTTCAATTTTAGGAAACTCTCCAAGAAGATAATAAAAGAAAATATATCAATAATTTTTTGCATAAAAAAGAATTTTTAAAAGTAAAAGCTAAGTAGAGATATGATTTCTATACACTGTTAAGGTATATTTAGTACCTATAAAAATTGTTATGGATCTCGAAATATATTGTTTCATAAATTAATTTGAAGGAATAAAATATAATTAGGTCCGTTTAGAAGAATTCTTTTTCAAATTGACTCTACCATTGCTAGAATCTCATCGTATCATATATTAGTTTAATTCAAATTGTTCTTGTAATAATACTATTATATTAAGTTAGAGTTGGTGAAAATTGAAATGAACATTTGTGTGCTACATGCAAAATTTTGGTTGAAAGAATTGCCAAATGTGGATTACTTGTTGATGGTTAAAGGCTTAGGCATACGTGGCAAAGTGAGAAGGAAGCATGGAAATTGAATTGTCGTTTCTATCTTTAAAGTCAGAAACTTGTTTTTGTCACGCCTCCAAAATTAGGATTCGTGAATTAAAGTTTAATGGGAATATTTCGGTGGAGTTTTCTCTATATATGGATAAACCTCTAAGTACAAAACTATTTTACACTTTCAATAATTTTATAACATCCCAACCACTGCCATACAATATCAATTACAAAAGAATTTAATACATTTATTCATTGAATAACAACCATCTTCTTACAAAATTTTGATAACATAACCTACACAAGTAGTTATTAATCCAAAATATAACGAGCCAAAAAGACATCATTTGCTCCATGCTACCTATTTTTATTAGCTCCATATAAACTTAAAAAATAATGGGGGATGAATTAAAACCCAGTAGGTATTTACACATAAATAAAAATAATAATAAATATGCTTCCACTTTATTACATCATAAATAACTGTAATTAAACATAAAAACTGATCGTTCAACAATCAGATATTTTGATCATCACTATGTGTTATGCATGGTTTTGGGGTACTATTTTCAGGAACTGCCGTCCAGGAAACGTGTGGCCTGCGTACTTTAAGGGCTCTATACTTAGGGACTGCCGCCCATGATTTTAAGTTTACGGACTTTCACCGTGGGATTGAAATCAAATCTATAGACACCGGTGCTAACAAAAGGCCATATACTATTTCATAATTTAACAACACACAGTAATAACAAAAAAATTTATACATACCACTTACAATAACATCAACATTGGAAGCATTATCCAACAATAATCGTAGTTCTAAAATTATAGAAACATTCGTATGAAACAAAATAGTATAATGAATACATTTTTGAAAAATAACCTTTTTTCTTAAAATTTAAATAATACTTTACTTTTCAGTTTTTTTTTTTAAATACTGAAATACTCAATTATATGTAAAATACCCACCTAGTCAAGTCAAAGCTTGTACTTGTCAATATTCTAATAATCCCCCTTCTTTTCGCTGTCACTACCTAGCAATATTTCACAAGAATTATCGAAATTTATTAAAATGAACTACTAAGTTGTATGCTTATAATAAAATATAAATAATGTTGCAATCCCAAGTTTGGCTAAAATCTGACTCAGTAATTCTAAAATTTTGAATTTCTAAAATAAAAAATTATTAATAAAAATTACGAAAAAGTCTCTATAATATAAATAATTATAAAAATACCCCAAACATATTTACACTTATGGCTTAAAATTATTAAAAATTACTACTTTGCCTTAAAATTTTTAAAAATTTTATTATGACCCTAAAACTAATAAAATTTTTAATCTCACCCCAAAATTATTACAAATATCATCTTTACCCTCACTCAAAATTCTATAAATTTTCACCTAATTTTTAACAATTTTTAAAAAATATACCTATTAAACTATGTTATTAAACCCAAAATTAGTAGATTTAATGTCTAGGAAGTCAAAATAGTAATAATTTCAACTATAGACCTATCATAACAAAATCAATTTATTACTCTCAATTTCTAATAATTTTCACACTAAATATTATAAATTTTTCTCAAAATAAGAAAAAGTAAAAATACTTTTCTGATTCCTTACCTCTCTTCCTTAATTTTTTTTTTCTTCTTCTTCTCTCTCTGCCTCGTTCCTTCTTCTTTCTTTTCTTTTCTTCTTTTTCTCTCTTTTTCTCTCCTCTTTTCTTTTCTTTTCTCTTTTCTCTACCTTCTCCCGTCGTTTCTACAATCTTCCACTCAATTCTACATTTTCACACACACACACATATATATACACAAAAATGGGCCACAAAATAAAACTACAACTGGGCCTAAAATTTTTTCTTCTTTGGGCCCATATGTTACAACCCTTCTTCCTTAAAGAAATTTCGCCCTCGAAATTTAATAAGCTTACCTTTAGTCTTGGAAGAAATAAGGATATTTCCTTAATAACTCCGACTCGAGCTCCCAAGTAACTTCTTCTTTTCCATGATGTTGTCATACAATCTTTATTAGCGGAATAATTCTTCTGCGAAGCACTTGTTCCTTATGGTCGATAATTTGGATTAGACATTCTTCATAAGAAGCATTTTTAACTAGAGTAAGAGTTTTCCAATTTAAAACATGGGAAGGATCTGGTTGGTACTTTTGAAGCACAGAAATATGGAAAACATTATGAATATTTGATAATTGGGGTGGCAATGCTAATCTCTATGCCACTTCACCAATTTACTCCAATATTTTGAAAGAGCCAATAAATCTCGGAGCTAGTCTTCCACCTTTTCTAAATCTGGTAACACCAAATCGAGGTTTAACTTTTAAGAATACATGATCTCCCACCTCAAACTCTAAATGTCGCCTTCTGTGGTCCATATAACTCTTTTGACAACTTTGAGCCGTAAAAAGCTGTTGTCTGATTAATTTTACCTTTTCAGTAGTCTCCCCTACTAACTCAGGACCAATTAACGAAATTTCACCAACTTCTGTCCAACATATTGGTGATCTACAAGGTCTCCCATATAATGCCTCAAACGGTGCCATTCCAAGACTAGACTGCTAACTGTTGTTGTAAGCGAATTCTACTAAAAGCAAATGTTTAGCCCCCAAGCCTTAAAAATCTAAAATACAATATCTGAGTATATCTTCTACTATTTGTATAGCTCTTTTAGACTGTCCATCAGTCTAGGGATGATATGCCATACTAAAGTTTAACTTAGTGCGCATGGCTTTTTATAAGCTTCTCCAAAATTTGGATGTAAATCGTGGGTCACTGTCAAAAATAATAGACAGAGATACCCCATGCAATTTAACTATCTCTTAAATATATAATATACTTAAAACATCAAGAAAATCTGTATTCTTAACAGGTAAAAAGTGACAGATTTTGTTAATCTATCTACAATCACCCATATACTATTATATTCCTTTCGAGTTTTTGGAAGTCCCACCACAAAATCTATAGTGACATGCTTCCATTTTCATTCTGACACTGGTAAAGGTTGGTGTAATTCCACTGGCCTCTGGTGTTCTGCTTTTACTTGTTGACATACCAAACATTTAGCTACAAATTCACTAACGCTTTTCTTCATTCCTTTCCACCAAAATTGCTTACATAACATCTAATACATATTTGTGCCTCCCGAATGAATGGTAAACTTGGACTTATGGACCTCCCTTAAAATATTATTTCTAAGTGATTCCACTGCTAGAACAAAAAGTCTGCTTGCAAACCTTATACCTTTAGACAAATCAATTGACCATCCATCAACTGCCTCATCACTTTCCAACTTATCGCGTATTGCATGCATCTCATGGTCACTTTGTTAGGCTTCAATTACTTTTTGAATAATAGTGGGTTGAGCTACTAAATCAAATAAATAAGTTTGACCTCTTGCTTCATTAATTCTTAAATCAAATTCCTTCAACTGTCTGGAGATTTTTCACTTACGACAGAACAGACTGGCCAACCTGTTTTGAGACTTTCTACTTAATGCATCTGCCACAACATTAGTTTTACCAGGATGATAACATAAGGTAAAGTCATAATTCTGCAAGAACTTCATCTATCTAATTTGTCTCAGGTTTAGTTCTTTTTAAATGAATAAATATCGAAGGCTTTTGTGGTCAGAGAATACTTCAAACTTTTCTCCGTATAAATAATACCTCCATATTTTTAATTCAAATACTATTGCGGCGAGTTCCAAATCATGAGTAGGGTAATTTTGTTCATGTATGTTCAATTGACGTGAACCATAAGTCACAACCCTGCCTCTTTGCATTAATACATAACCAATGCCCACTTTAGATACATCGCAATAAACAATATACTCCACACTATGCTTAGGAATGATCAGAATTGGAATAGAAGTTAGCCGCCCTTTCAATTTCATAAAAACTTGCCACATTTTTCACACCATTCATACTTTACTTTTTTTCTTGTTAACCGTGTCAGTGGTGCAGCAATTCAAGATAATATCCTGCCAACCCAAGAAAACTTTTTATCTCTGTCATACTTTTTAGTCTATTCCAGTTTTGCACTACTTCTACCTTAGCAGGATCAACTGAAATAATTTTTTCAGAAACCACATGCCCCAAAAATTTTACTTCTGCATCTAAAACTCACATTTACTCCGTTTAGCATATAGTCGATGCTCTCTCAACACTTGTAAAGAAATTCTCAAGTGTTCATGCTCTTCTAGTGTCTTCGAATAAATCAAAATACCATTCACAAACACCACTACAAACTTCTCAAGATATGGGTGGAAGACTCGATGCATCAAGTCAATAAATGCTATCGGTATATTTGTTAATCCAAGTGGCATTACCACAAATTCAAAATGTCCATACCTTGTATGAAAAGTAGATTTTGAAATATCTTCGTCTTTAATCCTTAACTGATGGTAACCTGACCGAAGATCAATCTTGGAAAAATAGTTGGAACCATGTAACTGATCAAACAAGTTATCAATTCTAGGTAATGGATATTTATTTTTTATCGTCACCCGATTCAACTGTCTGTAATCCACACACAGTTTTAGGCTGCCATCCTTCTTTTTGGCGAATAGAATTGGTGCACCTAAAGAAGAGGTACTAGGTCTTACAAACCCTTTATTTAACATTTTTTGCAACTACTCTTTCAACTCTCGTAATTCTGCTGGGGCATTCTATAAGGAACTATTGAAATAGGAGAAGTTTCAGGGTATGTTTCAATAGCAAAGTCTATCTCTCTTTTTAGTGGCAAACCAGATAAATCATTAGGAAAAACATCAGGAAATTTATCAACTACAAGAGTAGGTCGTGTTTCTGATTCTTTATATTCTTGGTAACATAAACTAGCCATACACCCCAAATAATCCTTATACTCTTTATATTCAGTATAAGCACAAGGTCGACTACTATTTTTATTCCCAAAGACATAAAACTTATTACCACAAGGAAGATTAATAACTACCATCTTTCTCTAACAATCTATGATTGCACAAAAGGATGACAACCAATCTATCCCTAAAATTACATCATAATTTACCATTTTCATCATTACTAATCCAAAAGATATTTTATGACTCCTTATATCAATTTCACACTTCTGACATATTCTATCAAGATTCATACTACGGCCAATAGGCATTTCAACTAATAGCACAGAATCTAAAAATTCAGTTTTTAAGCCCAAAAAACATACCAGATTGGAGGAAATGAAAGAATGAGTAGCACCGAAATCAAACAAAACTTTAATTCTGGTAGTAAACAAAAGAAAGATACCTTCCACCACCGTATGAACTGACCCGTCTACTTCCCGTGTAAATGCAAAAGCCCTGCCTTGAGTCTTCGAATACCACAGCTTTGTGATTGCTGAGATCCTTGAGATGATTGCTCATTCTGTCTCTATGGCAGTTATCTATTTTGTTGAGGTTGTTGTGATATATTCTGGGTGTTCTTCCCACAAAAACTAGCTATTTGACTTTGAGCTCTCGCCAAACGTGGACATGTGTTCTTGTAGTGCCCATATTGCCCACACTCAAAACAAAGTTCAGTAGCTAGACGAATATTCCTATTATTCTGAGACATAGGTTGACCCCTCATCTGTCTCTTCTCGCCCCAGCCTGTCGGTTTTTGTTCAAAACTTCTCTTTCTGGACTTCCTTACACTATGATTCACTTCTTTTTCATCTTGCTCGATCATTAGGGCACAATTCACTACTTTAAGATACTCTTCAAGGTTTAACATTATTAATGCATGCTTAAGTAATGGCTTCAATCCTTTCACAAATCTTTTAATCTTATCTTTTTCCCTTGAAATTAAAGGAGTAGTAAAGCAACTCAGAGCTTCAAACTTAGCCTCGTACTATGATACTAACATGTTATCCTAAGTTAGATGTATAAACTCATCTAACATGGCATCATTGTATACTTCAGGAAAGTATTTACTCAAGAAAACTTTTTTGAAAGCATCCCAAGTCCATTCTTCATCTTACTTAGAGATCTTCATAGCATTCCACCAATGATTGACATCTTCAACAAATTGAAAAGTTGCAAGTTTAACCTAAATTTTCTTTAGGCAACTGCAACCCATCAAGAATATGCTCTATTTGTCTAATCCATTCTTCAGCGACTAAGGGGTTGGTCTTTCCATTAAAAATTGGTGGGTTTAATTTTCTGAACTCATTTAGTGTTGATGTGTTTCTAACTTCGGTACTCCTACTATGGTCAGATGACTTACTATTTACAAAACACAAATGGCATTAACGAATTCTTATATAGTCTAGCGAAATTCTTCAAATTCATCTCTTCCTTGTGAAAAGGATGACGCAACTTCTCTATTATTATCAGTCATACTGAAATATATAGCACAACTCACAATAGTTAAAATATAATAACAAAATGGCTATAATATCATATTATAACAAAACAAGCTATTACAAAGTTATTACAAATATACATAGATGTATTTCTACATAAACTACAAAAGTTTATGATGCCAACAAGACCAAATAAGATACACCAAAAATATAAGTTTCAATAGCCAAACATATATAGAACTAGTCACTAGAAGATAAAAAAGAAATCGTTGGCAACAACATTCTTTCTTATTATTCAGCCTCTCACCACTTTGCATAGTAATGTTCAATAATAATAGGTTTGAAAGGCTCATTTATCCTAGTCGGGAAAGAGTCTAGTTTCACCGACCTGACTTTACTTGTTTCACTTTGCGAATCTTTCTTTAATTTTCTTTGCCATCTTTTTGTTGTACTAAAAGTGTTTAGACAATTTCTGATGTAGAATAAACGTCAGGTCACAAGTTTATTACTATTCACTCATTTACCATACACTTTCATCCCTTTGAGTGCATTAATCCTAACTTCAACGGGACTGAGACCTGGATCTTTATCAAAAAATTCTACGTTAACACCCCTTTTTAATCTATATTTTACCCTTATCACTGCTATAATCCTGTCTACTCGTAGTTTCTTAAGGTCCTTAACAAGAGCTCCGCCCAACAAATCCTACTCACTTCTATTAACACATGTCCATTTATCATATTTCGCCCTTGCCATGCTACAAGACCAAGTAACAAAATAACACCATAAGATATAAATCTATAAGGTATAAGAAAAACAACTGTAAGTTTAAAGCAGTACAACTACCATCTATCTATATTAATTATTCATAAAATTTATAGCCTAAACTATGATACCAAGCTGTCACGCCCCCAAAATTAGGGTTCGTAAATTAAGGTTCGTGAATTAGGGTTTAATGGGAATATTTCGTTAGAGTTTCTTCTATATATGGGTAATACTAATTAAACCTGCAAGTATAAAATTTTTCAACACTTCCAATAATTTCATAAGATCTCAACTACTGTCATACAATATCAATTACAAAAGAACTCAATACATTCATTCATTGAATAACAATCATTTTCTTACAGAATTCTGATAACATAACCTACACTGGTAGTCATTAATTCAAAATATAACAAGCTAAAAAGACATCATCTACTCTACGCTACCTATTTTTATTAGCTCCACATAAACTTGAAAAGTAAAGGGGAGTGAGCTAAAACTCAGTAGATATTTACACATATAATTAAGATTTTTAAATGAAAATAATAATAAATATACTTTCATTTTATCACATCATAAATAACTATAATTAAATATAAAAACTGATCGTTCAACAATCATATATTTTGATCATCATTATGTGTTATGCATAGTTTTGTGGCACTATTCTCAAAAACTACCGTCTAGGAAACGTGTGTCCTGCGTACTTTAGGGGCTCTATACCTAGGGACTGTCACCCATGATTTCAAGTTTATGGACTTTCACTGTGAGACTGAAATCAAGTCCATAATCACCGGTGTTAAGAAAATGCCATACCCTATTTTATAATTTAACAATATATAATAATAACAAAATAATTTATACATACCACTTATAATAACATCAACATTGAAAGTATTATTCAATAATAATTGTATTTCTAAAATTATAGAAACATTCATAGAAAACAAAATAGTATAATGAATACATTTCTGAAAAATAAGTTTTTTTTTCTTAAAATTTAAATAATACCTTACCTTTCAATTTTTTTTTTAAACACTGAAATACTCAATTATATATAAAACATCCACCTGGTCAAGTCAAAACTTGTACTTGATAAAATTCTAATGATCTCCCTTTTTTTCGTTATCACCACCTAGCAATATTTTACAAGAATCGACGAAATTTACTAAAATGAACTACTAAGTTGTGTTACTTATAATAAAATATAAATAATGTTATAGTCTTAAGTTCGGCTAAAATCTGACTCAAAAATTTTAAAATTTTGAATTTTTAAAATAATAATATTATTAATGAAAAATTACAAAAAAAAATCATATAATATAAATAATTACAAAAATATCCTAAAAATATTTTCACTTACGGCTTAAAATTATTAAAAATTACTACTTTGCCTTAAAATTTTTAAAAATTTTATTATGACCTTAAAACTAATAAAATCTCTAATCTCACCCTAAAATTATTATAAATCTCATCTTTACCCCACTCAAAATTTTACAAATTTTCACCTAATTTTTAACAATTTCTTAAAAATCTACCGGTTAACCTGTGTTATTAAACCCAAAATTAGTAGATCTAGTGCCTAGAAAGTCAAAATAGTAATAATTTCAACTATAGACCTATTATAACAAAATCAATTTATTATCCTCAATTTCTAACAATTTTCACACTAAATATATATAAATTTTTCTCAAAATAAGGAAAGTAAAAATACGTTCTTGATTCCTTACCTCTCTTTTCTAATTTTTTTTTTTCTTCTTCTTTTTCTTCTCTCTCTGCCTCGTTCCCTTTGCTCTTTCCTTTTTCTTTTTTTTTGTTCTCTTTCTCTCTTTTTCTCTCCCTTCTTCTCTTCTTTTTTTTTTTTCTGCCTTCTCCCGTCGTTTCTACAATCTTCCACTCAATTCTACATTCTCACACACACACACACACACACACGCACGCGTGCACACACACACAAAAATAGGCCACAAAATAAAACAACAAGTAGGCCCAAAATTTTTTCCTCTTTAGGCCCAGGTGTTACAGTTTTCATTTTTGTTACTTTTGTAATTCAAAAATCAAAAACTAAATTTGGAAGAAAGGAAGCCAAAGATATTTTATTTTGGATTAGTGTATATGTGTACAATTGTGATAATATTTTAGGTTTTATTTAGTTATTATTTTACACACACACACACACACACATATATATATATATATATTTATACATTAGAATTCATAATAGTATAAATTTTTAAATAGTTATATTTTGGGTTAGTAACTCTTATTGTTAAATTGGTTTTGATAATGATTATGAAAAGGGAGAAAAATCAACAAACACATGCATACATATATATATATATATATATTGTTGATTTCGTGGTTAACATGAGTGTTTTTTAAAACTCAAAATTAGAGTGTTTATTTTTATTATTGTCCAAATAAATGTTTATGAAAATTTAATTTAAATTATATATGTTTAAGAAAATTTAATCTTAAATATTACCTGGTAGTCAAGATTTATTATTAATAAATTAGATTAAATTATTATTTTATATATGAATTATAAATGTGCAAATTTGGTGATTATATTGCATTAATAAATGTCTTGCATTGAAAAAAAAAATTACATACTTTCTATGAAATTAGTTTTTAATAATTTTAACCGTATGCTTCAAATAATATATTTTTAATTTAAAAATAATTTTTAGATGTAGAATTTGTGATGGGCTATGATTGTTTATGCATTAGTGACTTGGATATGTTTTTTTTCTTGTGGTGAAAGTTCACAAAAAAAATAAAATTTGAATGATGATCATTTGAAATAATAACCCAAAAGTCTGCATAGAATTAAATAAATATAATTATAAAATTAAAAAATAAATATTTTATGTCATTCTATATAGATATTAATTTTTGAAATCTCTATTATTTGTTAAAATATTATTCGAATTCAGAAAATAAATTATATTTTATTTATTTTTAATTTTTAAATTTATTATTATATATAAATATTTATTAGACATTACTTTATTCTTACTTTTCATGTTGTTGGTGAAATTGGAAGTGAAATAATTAAGGAGAGTTGTGATATTTCAACTAGATAAGTAAAATTTTTTGACATATTTCTTTTTAAAATTTTTAAAGATATAAATAGTTGTTTATAGTTATGTGACATTAGAATGAAGACAAATTTTACAAGGGATTGTGGCCACGAGACAGAAAAATAGTTACTGAAAATTTTTGTCAAACTTTTTTAAGGAGAAAGTTTGCCTTTTTTTTGTAAAAATAAAATTTTTATACTAAAAATTAAATAAAAATAAATTAATTAAAATTTTACTTAAAAAATAAATTAATTAAAGATACTTAAAGTATTTCAACTAGTGAATCTCATGATTAAAAAAATATATAAAAATAAGTATATATTTTTTATAAAGATTTTGTAATATTTTATCACAATTTTAAAGTGATATTTGATAAAATTGTTTTGTAAGAAATTTTTTTTTTATAAAAATAAATAGAAAACACGGAGCGTGAGTTTCACGTCAGCATTAATCAGCCACGCCAAAACCTCTATGTTTTCTCTGCTGCGCCTCAGGGTTTTACTCGTTCCATTTCCGTTTCAAAGTTCCATTTCCGTTTACATCAAGGCAAGATTTTTTCTCTCTATATTAGTACAATATGTATTGCGAATATGCCTGTTCATCTTCCTTGTGAATCTGAAATGGGTATCTGTCAGCTTGATTAATTTTTTCTTTGTACATGATACTACGACCTGCTTTTGGTTGCTTACCTGCTTAAATCATGGATGGATTTTTTGTTTTGGATGATTGAGTTTGCAATGGAGTCGTCTTCTTTTGCAACTTCAGTTTTGTTATGCCCTGATTAAAATCTAAGGGGGGGGTGAATCTTGAGTTGCAAATTGGTTGTTTCTTCTGTTCTGATTTGTTGAAAAGGAAAGTTTAATCGTGGTTTTGGAATATTTAGGTTTGGTATTGTTATGCATATATTCATTACTTAGCTCTAAAAGAAAAGTCTGCAAGTTCTGGAAAGGAAATAAACGTTCACCATTTTCGAGGCTTTAGCTCAGTTGATAGTTGATACCCAGAGATAATGGAAAGAAGAAAAATTAAAAGGTCAAGGTTGCTCTGTGATTCTAATTCATTTCACCTTAATGAGTTTCTGGTTATTTTAAAACTTTTCTGCACGTCTGGGAAAAGGATATTTGTGGCTGTATTTTGAATCTCAAATTTTTATCATTTGAAGAGAAATAGATAATCAAACTTTATCTGTTCTTGCCTTTGCTTTTTTGCAGGATATCATGTAATTGCTTGATATTAGTATTCCCTGGTTTATTTGCAATTCATAATTGAAAAAGCTTGTACTGAATAATAAACTGGAAATGAGCTTAATAGCAAAGCTAAGACATCCTTTACCAAATGTGCTTTTCAAAAATCCAAATGTTTCTCCTATGTTAGCACTGAATTTTTTGAACTTTAACATGGTGGTGTCTCGGAGCTTTGGTCAAACTGTGAGGAAGGATGAGGAAGAGGAGGAGGTAGAAATTGATCAAAGGAGACTCCCAGCAGATTATGATCCGGCTACTTTCGATCCCACAGAGCATCGAAGTCCTCCAAGTGAGCGAGTTTTCAGGCTAGTAGATGAAATATCTGGACTCATGCTCGCTGAAGTTGCAGAACTGGGTTCCATTTTGATGAAGAAGCAAGGAATGAAGGAACCACCAGTTGTGGGAGTTATGAAGCCTGGTGCTGCTTCTGTGGCTGGAATGGTAATGAAAGTTGGTGCGGGTGCAGCAGCCAAGGAGGAGAAGAAACCTGAGAAAACTGTTTTTGAGTTGAAATTGGATTCTTACGAAGCAGCTGCAAAGATTAAAATAATAAAGGAGGTGAGGAGTTTTACTGATTTGGGTCTCAAGGAAGCAAAGGAATTAGTGGAGAAGACACCATCAATATTGAAGAAAGGAGTGTCAAAGGAAGAAGGGGAGCAAATAATTGAGAAGTTGAAAGCTCTTGGGGCAAAAGTTGTTATGGAATGAATGGGGTAATTTGGCTCCCCTTGAAATTTTCTGAATCAAGTTATTGTTTTCTTAGAAACTTGTTTAATCTTCTTCGAGTTCAAGGTGATGGTGCCATCTCACTCTAATTTGTTTCAAATTTTAATCATTTATTCTCAGCCATACACATTGGAACAAGTTTACTTTGAAGATGATTTATTGCTTTATATACCTCTTTTTTTTCAACTTAAAATAAGTGAATAGATATATGTGACAATTAAAATGAAGTTGTGGAGAATTTGAAGTTGTTACTAAGATTGATACCTGCTATGGCTTATCAATGGGGCCATGAGATCTATTTTGCTGCATGGTTATAAATTTGGCCGTACGATTTTTGACAATTAACCTTCTCACTGATTACTTGCAATGCTGGAGGGGAGAAAAATGAACACATGCAATCACATTGTCAGGAAATTAAACATTGAGGTAAAGTTGGAAAGTAAGAAAAGGAAAAATGGAGTTCATTGCAGAGAATAACTGGAGTTTAAAAGAAAAAAAAAGGAAGAAAGAAAGACTAGAGGGCCATTTAAACTCTCAATATTTTATAGGGTAACAACTTTCACCTCCGGCAGCAGAGCAATTAAGATAACACCTTAAATCTTTAGTTCAACAATGTGCATTGTCCGTGATCTTGTTTCTTTTTTGTTTTTCTTTCTCTATTTCTTAATGATTCCTATCTTCCTGCTGCAAATTTTACTTTTTGATTGTAAGGCTTCTTTGGTAACGAGGTATGGTGGCTTTTAAGCCATAATTACTGTGGAATGGAAGCACTTGATGTCGAATATTAAGATAAAAATAAGTGGGTGCCACTAATAGTTGGTATTGTGATATACCTTTTTAACTTTGCTTTTAAAGCACAGCAGAATCACCACAATTTCAAACGATGCCTAAGCTATTTGCTATATTTTCTTAGCTGAGTAGTCCTGTGGAAACCAATAGCATATTCTTTTGGCAACATACAGTTGTTAATTGTTCATGTGAGGGAGGATATCACCAAACTTTATATTTTTAGGATTCTTTTTATTCAATCAAGGACATTGCCTAAAATAGATTGCATATGAAGAATCAAGTTTGGTAAAAACATAAATACTTTGTTTATTTTGCTACTGATCACTTTGTTATCTCCAGAGGCTAATTTGATTAGCAGGGAATAGATGTGTGTGGCATCTATCGTTTTTTTCCATTTATTTATCTTATTAAACATGTTTACATGATCTCAACAAAAGTAACAGAATAAGGCTAGATTATGTTGCTAATTTATTTTTGTATAATTAATTGATACTTTTATGGAATCTTTCCAGAACAAGGTTACAGATCTCGTCCATTTCATTCTTATTCACCATTCAACTGATTCTTGGCTTGCCTTTTAATCAACTTTATTAAAAAGGTTAGAGGTGGTGCTATTTGTGGAACTATTTGTTATATACATTTTTATTTTCTTGGCTAAGACCAGCAGCTAAATTATGAAAGTTTGGATTTTGTCTTCTCATTTACAAGGCTACATCATGAAGAACTGGATATTTCTGTGTTAATCCCCCAGCTGTTGTAGTTGTACTAAATTGGAGTTGAGTAATGAAAAACCTAAATTAATATTCTAAAAGATGTGACTTGATTTGTGCAATCTGCGTTAACGGGTATTCGTCTCCCTTTGATCTTTTATTTTTTAAAATTTAAATGTATTTTAGTTGTTTGAGCTTGACCTATTTATTGTATTAGTTTTCATTGGACTCTTAATTGAAGGTGGTGAAGAGGGAAAAAGAAAAAATAGTTGTACTATTTCAAAAGCAAATCTCAAAGTTTATTTTGATTTCCATTGATTACTGCACAACAATTTCAGAAGACATTATCCGGGGATGGTACCATCAAAATGTTTATTTTTACGTTGCCGAGATTTTATTTGGTTTAATGTACGGGTGCAATCATTGAAATACGCCAATATGTATGACAAAATATCCGAATTTTGTCATTTCTGCAGCAAATAGTTAACGTCGAAAACTAAAAATTGCTCTAACGACTTGGAGCCAAGATTCTTCAGCATTGCAAGCGGATCTAAGCAAAAGATTCCAACATAATTAGGTTCAATCTCACAAGAGATTAATAAAATCTATCAATTACTTTTATTGGTGTGGTAATTGTTTGTATGATGCAGGATTCTTCTCTCTATTTCCCCCAAAATATTTTATTTAACAGAAAAAGGAAAAATGTCATTTTGAATTGTCAAGCCTAAAATTAAGAAGATCAGGTGGAGTTGAAGTATTGACACAATTTCTGTTATAGATGTGTATGGCACAACCTTGCGCCATCTTCCAAGCATCCCAGAGGGCTGCTTCTATGCAGTGCAAGTGAGCTATCCTACAAAATACCAAAATTTTAGAGCACAGGGCAAAACCTGACAAGGCAAAAATGAAAAACTCAGAAGTAGTCATCATCAATGCCTGAAGTGCCTGATGTTGGTAAAAAACAGGGAAACACCATACTTGTTACAACATTCTATGGCATCTCCATCTCTAATGCTCCCACCAGGCTCTGCAATGACTCCAATGCCACTTTGGCATGCCTCTTCCCCGGCATCATTCCATGCTGTTAAATAACAATTTGTATCAAGATCAATATAACGTTATTACCTAAAGGACTTAAAGTTATATCTTCAATTAAATCCAGTAGTAGCAATTACCAAATGGAAAGAATGCATCACTAGCTAAAGCAGCTCCTTTAACCTCGCCTCCTGCCTTTTTCATAGCTATTCTCAAACTCTCCAGACGATTTGGCTGCCCGCTTCCCATACCCAGCATACAGTTATTCTGTCCAAATGACAAGGATCAGCATCTTCAGTCTCTACCAAAACATGTTCATTTTTTAGCAGAATATTATAGAACATTCATCAGAAAAATACCAACTTTTGCAATTACAATGGCATTGCTCTTGACATGCTTGACGCACAACCATGCAAATTCTGCATCATGAAGCTCATTTTCTTGTGGCTTCTTCTCAGAAACTGCATTGAATTGGATATCTTCCAGAGTTAAGTCGTCTGAATCCTGAGCTAACCAGCCACCGCCGACTTGTACGAGGGAAAGCTTTCCCTTTTCATTCTTTCTTGCCTCAAGGATCCTCAAGGTCTTTGATTTTCCACAAAGAATCTCTAGCCCCTTTCGTGTATACTTTGGTGCAACTACTATCTCATAGAACATCCGAGTTTCACCATCTGTTGGGCTTCTGAACTCACGAATTTCCTTAGCAAGAACCTAGGAGCATGGAAAGGTAGGCAAACAGAAATGTTAAGTGAGGTTCAGCGCCACTCTAGTACCAAGCTTCTCAAGCTAGTTAAGCAATTGACTCATCAAACTCTTTCAAGTTCCGGCAGAACCACTCTATAACTTGATGCAATTCAATGTAGTTGCTAATCAGACATTAACAAGAAGCCTGCATACCAGCTGGAGCTTTAAATTCAATACTGGAGCCTGAAAGCTACAAATAACAACTTACCTCATCAACTTCTATGTTGAAGGCCACAACACCACCAAATGCACTAACTGGATCTGCTTTTACAGCCAGCCAATATGCTTCAATGATATCATCACATGAAGCTACCCCACAGGGATTTGTATGCTTTACAACTACACAAGTAGGGTTTTTAAACTCTGATACACAATTCCAAGCTGCATCAGCATCTAAATAGTTATTATATGACATCTACTACACCAAGAAGAAAAGAATAAAGCAAATGTGATGCTAGTCAAATGACCAAAGTTCTGAGAGTATAGTCCAACGGCCACATTGATACCAAATGAGTAAAAATAAGGTTGGTAACAAAATGTTTATATCACCATTGAATCCACTTCCATTTTTAAACTTCCATGTTATCAATGATTCCCACATGTATGCTTAATAACAATAACTCAGGCTATTCAGTGTGACGTTGCTTTCAGGTCATGATATTCCTAAAATACAAACGCCAACTACCTCTAGCACAAACAAATCAGTTTCATTGATATATGAAGTAGACCAACTAAAACAACTGAAAAGCAACCATTAAGACCCAACAGAGCTTCATGTTCATCATTTTTCCCCTGTGGATGAATCCTGTAAGAACTACTAACCAGAATAATGAAACAACATTTGCCATATAAGTTCTCATGTCGGAAGAATAGCAGGCAGCTTTGAAATATCTTACCTTCCCATGGTGCTGAATAGCTGTTGCAATACCACCAGCATTAACCTCAGAAAGACTCTTGTCAACATAAAATGCAGCCTTCTGGTGAGGATTTTCACCATTACGAAGAGAGCTTTTGAGTGAGAGGGGGACTGTAAAGCTGGGAGGGAATTTATCTTCCCAAAAAGAATCCCAAAAAAAGTTCAATAAATGCACAGCACATACTAAAGAGGACAATTAAACAAATTCATTAAGATCTACTTTAAAAGGAAACATTTAATTGTCAATACTGTTTGAGTTTATGAACCAAGGGCATAGCCAACCATTTCCAAATCACTTCCAAAATCATTTTGTAATTATAGAAATTGTCCCGTTCCCTATAACAATTTTGTGTCTCATAAATAAGACGGCTTATATGTTGTTTGTCTGCCCGACTAGTAATGGTTATTGAATGGCACACATAAGCACAAAACACTACCTCCTGCAGTCTGTTTCCAAAACCACTCTGAAACTGCAGAATCATAAGCAGCAACATGTTGAAATGCCTTCCAAGCAAGTTTTCTACGGAACTGTTGGTCCTCCTGGTTTCCTTTAAGAAATTCTAGGAGTGAAGGATAGTCTTCTGAATCAACAACCACCAAGACATCCTTGTGATCCTTTTCCATAGCTACATGTCATATGAAAGATTTAATAATAAAAGAAAAAAAATATTCAGTTTCACATGTTAAATTATAACATACATGCTGCAATGGGCATTGAGTTAAACAGCTTTTGGCAAACAGAAGCTGCTGTTTTATAATCAAGGGACTTGAGGATTATTAACAGATGTGAGGATGAATGAAAGATGAATCTCACATAAATTTGTAAACAAGTGGGATATACCTACCCCATTAAGCCTGAAGAATGTCAAATTAATTTGGAATGCAAAAACATTTAAGCTAAGCCAAATGCAATGCTGACAATATGTTGGGTTTCTAACACACTTGACGCTGCCCTTAATTCAGACCTATGCCTCAACCCCTTTGATGTGAACCCCAAGAATACCAATCTTGAAACCCAACAACTTAAATTGGAATTCAAACCCCAAGAAAGCTAAAATATAGATTAAAAAATTTTGACCCAATGATTAAAGAAACCAAGAACCAACAGTAAAGATCTTAACCCAATAATTCACTAACCATGAACCAAAAATATAAAAAAAAGAAATTTGAACACCATAATAGAAATATCTTGATAAAATTCACAAAATTCTCTAAAGAACCCAAAGAAGAACAATTCTCAAAATTTATAATTGAATAAAATTTAATCTCTCTAATTACAATATTGTTTAAGCCCCTTTATATAAAACTTACAATTAAAATCTTAAACAATTAAAATTAAATATCTTAATCTAAAATAAGTAAGAATAAAAAATCTAATATAAAATAATTAAGAATAAAAGTTCTAAAATAAATAGAAAAAAATAATTAATTAAAATATATACTTATGTGGCATTCATAAACACACCAAAAAATCTAATTAAAACATCACAAAAATATATTTCACATAAGTTATGCTTCATCTTTTGACCTTGTAATAGGTTCAATTGGCACATCAAAAAAACATTGAGAACTCAATGTTGATTATCATCACCCTTCTTTTATGTTTTAGGTTATTCTGGACTTTGTCCAACTATAATATCATACCTCAAGATAAGAGTGCAGAAATACTTTCGGCATCTCTAAATAGAAAAACAAAATGAACCAATGAATTTTAGCAGATGATTTAAAGAGATGGAAAAATAAATGTGTATAGTTTGAGTGATAGATTTTCAAGTTCAAAGAGAAACCCAATTCTATCAATAGAAGTTAACAGGTCAACATTGTCATTTAGTGAATAACCTTTGCAGCAGCTCTGATCATGGTAGGGCCACCAATATCAATGTTCTCAATTCCCTCCTCAAAATTAATCCCTCCAGCAGAAGTAACTCTATCATAGAAGGGGTACAAGTTCACCACAACTAAATCAAATGTACCTGTACAAATATGGTTTTAGCAGGAAGCAAACATGTATTTACCAAATGTCTAAACAAAATGCCCAAAAGGAAAGAAAAAAAACATATTTAAGAAAACAAAATATCAACAATTATTATGCAGGCATTATAAAAGAGTTCAATTTTCTCTCGCCTATTCCATGTTGATTGAGAGCATCCATGTGATGCTTTTGGTCTCTTCTAGCAAGAATACCTCCATGAATGTTGGGGTGTAAAGTTTTCACACGACCACCAGGCTGAAATAAGAAAAAAAATAGCATTAATACTGTAACTCCAAGAGAAAATCTAGTATTAGGTTGTGATAACAAATTTTGTTGGAACAATAAAGGATACAACCTCATGAAAATCTTTAAAGCATGATAATTTACAATGTCTTGACTCCCACCAATGATGTTCTAGGAAGGGTGATATGTACACAGTCCTACAAAAATTCTAACATAATGTGACAGGCCCAGAATGCAAATGGACACCATTGTACTAGAGAACCCAACTTTATAGTACTCAACAGTAAGCTGAAAATTTCCCCAATTTTGAAGATTTGTTTATGCAATTAAAACCTTTTTCTGTTCTAGCTATATTTCTCGGAACTATCATATTCCACAGAAGTATGGCATGAATATAACTAAATCGAAAGAAAGGTCTTCGCCATCTCCCTATCAGTTGGATTGGAAAACAGCCCTCCATCTTTCGGTATAATATCATTTTAGATTCAATGGAAAAAACCTATTTTGATAAAGTCCCTCCACCGTTAATCAATAATTCATTAGAAAACTGCTAAAAACAACATATAAACATGATACTAATGCTAGGTTGAATTTAGCAAATAATTTTACCATTTCTGGAAAACAGGTTAGCTGCTCCACTTTAGTCACACACACCCCAGCCTCTTCTAGAGCAGTAGCCGTTCCTCCGGTTGAAACAATTGTGTATCTACACATTACCAAAACGGCTTCATCATTCTAATCTAAAAGGCGAATCGAAAAGGCCTTTTAAATAATGAAAAATTGGAGAACGGAGCAAAGAGAAACAGGGTTAAAGAATTTACCCTAATTCTTGTAAGCCAGTTCCAAGAGATGCCAAATTTTTTTTATCTGACAAAGAGATCAACGCTTGCTTCTTCCCTGTAAGAAAAGTTACAAAACTTATGAACATTACAACACAAATCAAGTCATTAAAAAAAGTTTCAATAAAAGGAAATAAAGGAGGTACCAGATGAAGAGAACTGGGGCTGATGGGTTGAAACAGAAGGGATTTGAGATTGAGCCATTGCTCTGATTGGAGAAAAGCCCAGGCGCAGAGAGGAAGTGCGGACGCGAACGCAGAAGATAGAAGCAGAGGAATCGAGTGTTCTTTTTTGATGAGCAAAGGCACAGAGGGTGTTGGAATGCGGCGGGCGCACAGTGTTGGCGGTTGCGGCAGACAACCTAAACATCTCTGCTGTCGCTGTTTGTGAGGTTCAGTCTACTAAGGTTGCAAGGTAATGTTGCTCTTCTTATACAACGGTCAACACTGGTTCTTGTCTTATGGTATAGGAATTTGTAGTACGGTATTTTTCATTTCGCGTTACACTGCACCGCGTTACAAATCAGCAAGGGTTTTATCGCGAGATCTGCCGTAATCTCAATCGCACAAAATTTTCGCGAAAACACAAAATAACCTCATTTTTTTATTGATTAATTAAAAAATTAAAATATTTTTAATTAATTAATTTATAAATAAAAATTTAATTTATTAATTTTTATTTTATTTATATTAGATATTAGTTTATATTTTAATTTTAAATAATATAAAATTTTTATTAATTTAAAATAATATTCTTGGTATGTGGTCATATTATTTTTAAAAAATTCTATTAATTTTTTTTAAAATTTTAGAGTACCATAAAAATGTTGTGGTATAAAATTGTTTTAAAAAATAAAAATTAAAATATTTGAATATAGATATTATTATTATTATTAATTAACACATTTAATTATTTATATGATAAATTTATTTTTTAAAATATAGATTAACTTTAAAAATTAAAAAAGATTAGTAAATTAAAATTTATTTTAAAATAAATAAATTAGAGATATTTTAGTTTTTTAATATGTTAACTCATATTCAAAAAAAATATAAAAGAGAGTTTAATGTATCTTTTATAAAATTTTTTGTAAAATAAAATTACTATAAAATTTAAGAAAAATATATGATAAAATCTACTAGAATGGTTGATAATTATAACAATAAAAGTAGAAGCAAAAGCTAATAATTGAATTAATGGGTGTGGTTAGTTTCATTCCAGTTAATATTTAACTAATGAATGTGCAATGATTTTAATATTAATATATAAAAACATTGATGTGAATATATAAAATAAAAATAAAATTTTTAAATTTTAATAATATAAATTTATTGAGTTTAGAGAATATTTTGGCAACAAGTTCAAATAACAGTCACTCTATGTATTTATTATATGATAGAAGTTGTCATTATCAATCCATCTTTTTTTTTTTTTTTCTAACTTTATAATATCTTTAACATCTATAACATAGAATTAATTTATTAAAACATTAACTTTATCATACATTAGGATTATTAATTACCTTACTTTATTCCCATGAAATGCAAATTGCTTATAATTTTAAAATATAAATTTTTAGATAATATTAATATATAATAATTATTATAATGAAACCTATTTATACTAATTTTATTATTAAGAAAAAATCATAATTTGATATAGATGTAATTGCAAGTGATATAAAGATAAATAATACACTAATTTATAATTAATTAACAAAGTATTTCAAATCCAATATAGACATTAATAAAAGAGATAGACAATATTATTTTAAAATGTTATACACATATCTATGCTGTGTTATTGGGAATATGCAAAGTCATCTTAGAAGTCTAATTATTTGCATTCTCTTCAATATTTACTCTCAATGTAAATTCTCTAAATATTGTACATTATATAACACAACTCATGCAATCTTCAACCAATTCAAGTGATATTTTTCTTTCTTTCTCTAGTAAATTAACCATGCAACCCAAAATTAATACACAAACTCAGTTCATCAAAAATATTTGTGTTGAGTTGTGCAAAACAAAATAAATAAGCCCTAGTTTAAACCAAAAAGATCTTTTGAAGTGATTAGAAAATGCTCCTAATTTTAATGTATCACTAACAATAATATTTAAGATGCTCAAATGATTAACTAATCTCTTTCAAAAAGAAATATTGTTGAATCCAAATACAAAACTTCCAAAGATAATAAAGTACCTAGCACTGGAGTATGCCCTTTACAAGTGGTTTATATGCCATCAAGTGCATGTCCGTATCATGTATGTTTTAAAAGAAGAAAAAATTATTATTATTATTATAATTAGACAAGAAGAAGAAAGAGATAACTATGAGAATGATGATATGAAAATACAAAAAATTTGATGCTAATAGGCTCTAAATATTTTTACGAGGTCAAAAATATTTTAATTTCAACAAGATACATCTATATTGGCTGGTTATTACATACCTATAAGTTCAAGGATTTGATAGAATTCTAAAAAATAAATTGTTACATCAAACAGCTTTCTAAATATAATTTATTTTATTTTTTAATGTAACATTGTATGTATTTTTTTGTAATATATAAATAATTATTATTATTTGAAAGCAAATTTTTTTGTATGGGATCTAAAAAAATTATAACTTACTACTAGAGTAGCAAAATTTCTTGTAGGTACAAGGACCATGGAAGCTTGGCTCATTCCAGTCATGAAATGTGGCCAAATTTGGCCCTATTTGACTTAACAAGCTAAGGAATGAGAACAAGAATTGTCCCCTTTTTGAAAAATGGTGAGGGACTCGTTACCAATGTGAAATTATTTGCTATAATTCTATAATGTTCTAAATTATTATTGTTACATCTCAAAGCACCTATTCGAGTATGTAATAATCACTACACACTTGTGAAATACACTTATTCTTGGTATCTTGCACGAATGTGTAAAACTTTTGTTGTCTTATATAGCCAGTCCAAAATATATGCATACCAAAAATGTAAAGCATATAATACATATAAATATAATGCTTTACAAACCTAGTATCTTTACAAATCCTTCTAAATATCTTCCATAAAATATTTACATATAATAGAGAGCATTATATACTTAGAAAAGTTTTTAATAATAAAATACAAGTCACGAACTCTTTACGAGGAGATGTAACAAATAACCTTTTTAAAACGTATCAAATTTAAAAATATTTTTAAGAAAAAGAAAACTTGAGTATATACTCGGTGACTAAATGAACGATTGTAAACTAAAATTTCATTATAGGAGTAATAGTATGTATAAAAAAATATATAACAATTCATAATTAGTCATTCATTTATATTCAAATAAGTTATCAAAAAATATTTACATATCAACTCTGTGGATGATTTAATAAAAATCTAAGCTGCCCAGAAATTATCTCGTAAGATATTTCCTAATGCGCCTCTAGTAAATATATAGAGATTTGTTAATGACTTATTTCATATAAATATATAAAATCAAATTATTGAGCCCACTAGTTAATATTAGTCGAGACAGAGAATACAGTGTTAGATACTTATCATATCTTACGCCCACTCCTTTATCCTCTTATAAGTGATAAAGAGGAAATACTTACTCTCATACTCTATCTCTAATAAGGAAAGAAATTATATATATATCAACACATCGTATATTAATATTTATGTACAAACGCATCTGCAATTAAGCACTTACACTAAGTCATAAATTACAAATTTAAAAATATATTTCTACATCATATTCCTCAATACATATATTTATAGCTAACGTACACAATTCTCAACTTATAATTTCTTATAAATTCATTCTTACTCTGACATTTTAAATTCATATTCAAAAACAATTTATAAATCCAAATTTACATAATAAAATTAAATATTTAATTTTATTTTATGAAAAAGTATTGAAAATAAATTTAAAATTCATAAAACATTAATTTCATACCATTAAAAATGTTTAAAAACTCATTCATTTACTCACCAGTTATGGAAATGTTAGCACTCTCAATATAATTCCCTTATTGTATAAAATCTTTATAAAGTATCCTGTCTTAGAAAATATTTATTCATATACAAACTTATTAATGTACTATATTTATTCTAAGTAATGCAATCTTAATATAATTCATGCAATGCATAAATTTTTTAGTTGATATTTATCGAGACATCTAGTTATAGTTTTATTAAACATACTGAAATTATGTTATATTCATATCATTACTTTTCTAACTTTATTACGTCAATTTTTATCTAAATAACTCGCTATATATTTGAACCCATATCAAATTTCTAATATAGTTTTCAATATTCAAAACTTATACCAAGGTAACATTAAAATCCATCCCATAAACAAATAAATTTTTTTGTAGGAAAATTTTATACTAACATAATATTTTAATAGCTATTTTTTCGTTATTACACTTAAAATCTTTAATTTAAGAAAAATATTCTTATCAAATATATCACATAAACTCATAATTTAATATTGTCTTATACTAATTTTCTTTTCAATTTTTCTCTAACAATTAAACCATTTTAGAAATTCTACATAGTATCACCCATATCACCATCATGATTCCACTTTCTCACCACCTCATATTCATATACGTACCTTACTTAATTCATTTCTTAACATATCTTCACAAACTTATCTAGTTCACCATAAAATCAAACTAATATATATATATATATATATATATATATATAAACTCAACATAAATTAAGCACAATTTTATACTCATATAAATCTCAATTCTTCATAAACATAATTCAAGTTCAACTACACATATATGTGCATTAATTTCAATTACTAAGGTTTCCTAATATCTGTTCCTAATTCGTGCTTTCTAAATAACCCTACTATGATTTTATGCTTAAAATATATTTCAAAAAACGTACCAAAATTTTCCCTAAGCTCAAGTATAACTTCTTGAAGCTTTTTCTTTGGATTTCTCTTTAATTGGATCGTTGGTGAAAAATCAAGAAAATTATTGGTGTTAACTTGTTTTTCTTGATTATTCTAGTTTAAAAAATCTTTCTACAATTTGTGGAAAAGAAAAATTTTTGCTTTGCAAGGATAGAAGTGGTGGCCAAGGATGGAAAAAGGAGAAGAAATCATGAATTTGGTAGATAAATGGAGAAATGTGTAGAATTGTGAAGAAAAAAGGAGCTTGTGGATGTGGGCTGAAATTTAAATAAATTAAGCCGAGCGAAAAAAAAAAAAGAAATTGTGCCTTAAATAGTTTGGAGGAATTATGAAAAATTTAGGATTAGGCTTCATTTAGCAAATTGGACTAAGATTTTATTCAGCCCATTGAAACCTTATCTTTATCAAAAATAAAATTTTAAAAGTAGTCTTAACAAAAATTTGTATTTCTATTTTTATCTTTAAAAACTTATTCACTAATTTATAAAAATAACATTGTTAAAATCATATTATTATTTTTCTAAGGTTTTAACACTTATACAATATAAAATATAATCTAAAATCATGAAATTTAATACTTACATGTGTGTGTGTATGTGTGTATACTATTTATTATATGCTTCGATTCTATGTCAATTAAATATGCATATGATCAATGTAATATATATATATATATATATATAAAATATCAGAACGTGATATAAATGTATATGTAATGCATCTAAAAGAGTATCGAGAATTTAATATAGTTTCTACAAATATTTTCAAAATATCTTTTTATTATATATTTATTTTTGATATTTTTATAAGTTAATGAAGAAAGTTGAAAAATATATGTAATTTAAATTTTGAATGATAATTATTAGAGATGTGTAATTTAATTTTCTTGATGTAAGTTGAATGTTAATTATTAGAGATGAGATGACTAATTTAAATTTTTGCTTTTATGTTAGTTGAATATTAATTATTAGAGATGTGTAATTAAATCTTTTTATGTGGGTTGAATGTTGATTGTTGGATATTTTTAATTTTTTTATTTTTTTACATAAGTGAAATGTTGATTATTGAAAATGTGTAACTTGAAATTTATTTTTATGTGGTTGATTATTGATTACCAAAAATGTTTATTTTTTTTAAGTAATTGATTGTAAATTACTGAAAATGTGTATTTTGAAATTAATTTTTTTTATCAGAAATAAGTGAATATGTAAAATAAATAATTTTAATAATGTATTTTAAAATTTTAAAATATTTAATAAATTAAAATAAATGAGGAAGAAGTGAGATCAGAACAAGAACGGGGATGAGCTTCTTAAACAAGTATAGCCAAGGACAGGAGAGAGCGCTACAGAACAGGGACAAACCAAGGACGAGAATATGCCCCCCAAAACGAAAACAAAGACAAAGATGACAATTCAATGGCAATTCTAAGCCCTTTCCCGGCTTCTTGTCATCCCTAGTTATTACTATATTGAGTCTATCTCAAAATAAAAATAGAGATGAAGCCGACAATTCTCAACCCATACCTGATTTATTGTCATCTTTACATTTATTATGTAAAATTTATTCTTGTTTATAACTTGCTTAAATTAGAATCAAAATTTTTTGACTAAAGAGAAATTATTCCTATATAAAGTATCACTATAAAGAGGCCTTACTATAGTATTATTAGAGAGAAATTAATAACTGGAACTTTAATAACTATCTATTAAAAAATAATTGAGGCTGAACAATTTTGTACAACACAAGGCCCTTTAAAAAAGCACCCAAACTGCACAACATTTACAAAATAGCAGCTTCTTCCAGACTTCCTATCTTTTGTTCAGGCTGGGGAAAGATACCATATGATTGCCATTTCAAAATCCGAAAAAGAAAATGGTTTTTGTTGCAAAACTAAAACCAATAATGTCAGGATCTGATTTCTCTTAATTCCATTGATCTTAGTAAGTTGACACCTGCAAGTGAAACCATATTTTTTTGAATCAGCAACTTATAGATTGTATATTCCAATGCAGAATAAAATGAACATTAGAGAGAAAATTCATTTTATCATCAAAGACATACCGTCAATGCAATGTACAATGTAGGACCAGCTACATTTTGTCATAAAGGGACAACAAAGAAACAAATATTTTCACCACCAGGAGCAAAACAAATAGTGAATAGACTAAACTGTTTAACTTGAATAGCAGAAGTTCAGAAAAAGCAATTAACGAATTTCAAAAGTTAATCATTTGGGACGCAAAAATAGAGTGGTCACATGCTCACAGTCTTGTTAGCAACAATATAAATGAAGGCATTGATGATATATATGTTAGCAGAAGCTGAAAATATAGAAACCTTTCGTTACACAACTTAAATTACAGCAGTGGTCAACCATTAAGGTGTCTTGTTTGCAAATGTTTTGATGGCATGCCATGCAACTGTGAGGTTCCAACATCAGACTGGTCCTGGAATAGAAATCAAAACTCAGTATAAGGAAGTGGTGAATAAAAAATGCCAGATAATCCCAAGACATAATTTAAATACCGTATCTTGTAAACCATCCTGAATATTGAGGCAATTTGGGATAGCCTGTTGCCTGAAATGCAACTGCCCCTGCAATGATTTAATAGGTAATATCACTAGTCAACACCTCAAACAAACAAAAAATACATTAGGACCTCTTTGGATACTTTGAGGTGTCCATGTAAGACAGTGATGGACCCGGAAAGCATGAATTTTCAATTTTCATGATATGATAATGGAACTACAAAACCTTCAAAGCATCATCATTCCATACAAAATCCAAATCCTTAGCAACAACAATACAAAATGCCCTACCATCCCATGCAACCTTTGTTGGGTGATGTAATGAGCATCACGGACCGGTGAAATAGAGTTCAATTGTCCCTACCACACAAATAATAGCAAAATTTAGATGTCGTTCATAGACTGAACAAAAATGATATTCAAATAAATTAGCTAATTTATAATATGCATTACCAGCCTTTGCATGTTATGTTCATTGCCGTAATAATCATCACGGCTTGAAGCCATTGAGTTTAATTGTCCCTAAGGAATAAAATAGAAAGGCAAAATTTGATAACATATCCTTTTATGTAAGACTATTTTCGTGGTATCATAAAAACACATTGATGTATCATTGAATAATAAATCCATAGGTTAATAGTACAACAAAGGAAAAAGATCTCATACCATTCCGTGAACGATTTGTGGAGCTCCAAAATAGCCATCAAGGGATTGAGCTCTTGAGCTCAGTTGCTCCTGTTGTACATTTTCAGGAGCAGGTCATCATTCAAATGACATCTAAAATAGTTCAAAACCAACATAACTTCCACTTGAACACATTCGATTTACTATTAAATTAATCCTACCATCCCTTGCATTCTCTCTGCTGTGTCATACGAGGATTCAAGGGCCGGTGCTCGTAAATTTGAGTGTCCCTACAAGTATCGAACCAACACTGAGATATTCCTCAATAAAAAAGTATCATAGTCAGATTTCATATCAGAATATAACTAACAACTTGTTGCCAGCTGTCATGCATCCCAATTGTTATGACCTCTGTTTCTGGATGTACCTAAATAATGTGCAAAAGGCCCACTAAATTAGATAACCATTTGAAGACCACAGGCTGGCACAGAAGCATAATTACTGGTTAGAATGTCAACTGACCTGTCTTTTCTTTGATGGACTATTCTTTTTGTCTGTCTTCAATGGGCTGTTATCTTGGTTAACTTGTTCATGGTCATGAGGACCTTGAGTTGATGGTGACGTTGATTCCCTTACATTCTGCATTGAGTTATTCACAGTCTCACACTTTCTCAAAGCATCTTCCACTGCCCTGAACACAATGTTGTAACTCTCTTGGGATAGAGACCCCTCATCACCTAGCTTAAAGGCCCGCTGACAGAGGTCATTGTAGCGTTGAACCCTAGACTTGACCACCTCTGATTGTCCTTCCCCTGTTTGCCGACTCTTTGCATCCTTTGTCCAACGTGTCAATATATATTTTGATGGTATGTTGTGTAAACCAAACATTTGCAGAACAATCAACACATGTCTACAAAGAAAACCATTGAACTCAAATGAACGACATAAACAAGAAATATCTGATGTCGTTTCATTCCACGTCACAACAAAATCTTGATTTTCTTCAAAATCTTGAACCTTAAAAGTTTTCACTGGTCCATTTTCACTTTCTTTTCTTGGATGACAAGCAACCACTCCCAAAACCTCAACCTGAAATTTCTTAAATATAGCGTGTGTATACAGTGTCGCCGTTTGTTTTCCAAACGGTGAAGGAGATTTCAATCCACGTTGTTTATGCCGAGTTTCAAAGTCTGCTTTTGCTTCCTCTTCACACTTGTCTTGCAGAATTGCTTTGTATTGATCAAAAAACTCTTTCAATGTAGTTTTCCTCTGCATGTATTTGTCAAAGATAAAATTTATGCTTTCTGATCGTTGAAGTGTAGACATCCCAGCCAAAAAAATGTCTCTCATAAATGTTGGTACCCACCGTTCACGATCTTCATACAATGATTGAAACCACATGTCATTTCTTAAATTGAACCTATCAACAATTTTCCACCATCTCTTTTCAAACTGTTCACTTGTAAATGACTTAAAAATACACTTGTTAAATTTGTTCAAAAAGTTTTCATGTTGCCTCATCACATAACTGAGCTTCTCAGGAATCTTGCTAAATATATGCCACAAACAAAAGCAATGTCGAGAACCAGGGAAAACTTCTGCAATAGCTTCTTTCAGGGCATTGTCCTGGTCGGTAAGTATCACACTTGGAGCATATCCACCCATTGCTCTAAGCCATGCCCGCATAAGCCAGCCATAAGTTGATTTAGTCTCATCTGCAACTAATGAGCATCCAAGCAAAAGAAACTGGAAGTGATGGTTCACACCAATGAAAGGGGCAAATGGCAGTTTACATTCATTCTTGATATATGTGGTTTCGAAAAGGACTACATCACCAAAACTTCTACAATCAAGCCTACTTTTGGCATCAACCCAGAAGACATTTCTCAATCGCTGCTCTTCATTCAGATCTATAGCGTAAAAGAAGTTAGGATTCTCATCTTGCATTTGCATAAAATGATCAAGCATAACTTGAGCATCGCCCTCCTCTAAAGCTAAATGTTGAACACTTCCCAATTGATTTGTGACACTACCTTTCTGATTATCAAGTTTCTTATACCCACCAGATTTTCTAGACATTGTGACAAACACTCTTTTTGTTCTTTCTCGTATAGCATGTATGGCGTCAATGTTACTGTTACCTAGATCTAAATTCCTATGACCCCTAAAGTAATATGCCTGGTCTGGGAATATTTCATGGTTATGCTCCTTTATGAAACTGTGAATAATCCATCTTCCATCTTCTTGCCTTCTCTTCACATGCATGCAAGCCTTGCAATCTGTTTTTGACCAAGATTGATTAATTCTACCTCGTTTCTTCTTGATGTGAACGCTTGTCGAACTATCTCCATTTGTGGCTTCTGCAGCTTCAACTGTACTTGATTGTCGCTTATTTCCATACCTAGTACATACGAATTTTGCATCAATAAACTTTCCGGATAATCTTGATCGACGGCTAGCTTTTATTATGGTGGCGAAACCCACTGACTTGGCATATTCCCTATAGAAAGAAAATGCTTCTTCCTTCGATTCAAATTCCATTCCCTCATAGCGCTCTATAGTTTTCATAGAATTCAGGTTAATTTCATCTCCACCATACACTTTCTGTCTACCATCTACCACCGTTCCACTAATATTAGGTCTAGTATTTTCTTTATTGTTAACACAATTGTTTGTGCAATTCACAATGACTCCAGCTCTATTACTCCCTTCATCGTCAGAATTAACCATATTAAAATTCACGTTCGTCCTATTGTCTTCCTTATAATATTCTCTTGAAGGTTGCTCAAGATCTATTCCCATGGAGAACTGCTTAAAGAGAGCATTCTATTCTACCTATGTCCCTGAAAAAATTAAACCAGACAATGTGCGCATTTTAGATACCAACAAAAAGGTAACCAAAAAACCACCAAGAAGTTTTAGAATGTGAGGATTTTAAAAATTACATGTTTTAGATGAAATCTCAAGACATTAAGATGAGTAATATGATCCATAAAAATCTCATAAAAAACCGACTGACCTGTGAGTAAACCAAGTGAAAAGAGTCACTACTATCCATTAATCAAAACCAGAAATCACTAAAGTGAAATGATGACAAGGAATCAGAATCCGAACTTCACAAAATTGAATGCCTTATCCAACAAGAATCAATACAACAGTTCAACAGTGAACATTTCCCCACAAAAACCAACATTTGAGTAATATGTCATTTACACAGTGTAGATAACCAATGAGACTAACGCATAAAAATAGTCAATAAAAAATCCACATGCCATGTCCCACTTCACTAAATTTCTTTATCAAAAACAAGAGAATATCTCTAACACTCAAAAATTGAGAATTTCCTACAAAAGAGTTGCAGTGCACTAACTGATGAAGTAAAAAATAAAAATTGGCTGTCAGTTAAAATGTAAAGTATCCACTTCACAAAATCCATTAACCAGTAAGTAGTAGAACCCCTGCAACAGTAAAAGCTTCAAATTTTAACTCATCACAAACAATATGAACTCAGAAAGAAGCTAAAATAATAGTTAAATCAAATGTTTCGGTGACTAAAACATAGTAATTAACACTAAAATAAAATAAAATAAAAATGAGCAATTACGCATAGATATTATCAGAAGAGGGTAAGAGATTTTACCTGGAATTGAAAGAGAGTTTGACGAGCAATATGATATAATCAAAGAGCGTGTGAAAATTTTCTGGGCGAGTAGGAATGCTTTTTCATTCATGATTTTGGATTAGGGCAAGAAAAATGAGTGACGTACTCGCAGTTTTGCTTTTATACACTCGCGTTTTGTTGCCCGTACTGGGCCCGATCACCATGCCACGTGGACTGACGGTAAGTTTACTTAGTAATTTACAGATACCACCCCGCGATTTAGGCAAATTATACATTAATGAAAGCTTTGACCAAATAACATTTACCTCCTGTTAATAGTAAACGGCAATTACTGTCGTCTACCTCACTTCTAAAAATAATAAAATAATTAAAATACATTTAATTATTTTACGGCACTCACCAAGAATTAAAAATACTAAAATTTGAGATATTATTTTTATTGTTAGTTCTTCAATTTTTTTTTTATAAAATATTTCAACTTTGAAAATCTTGAACACTAAAAATTTATCTTAAAGAAAGCATGAGAAATGCTTATAGCCAAAAAAAAAAAAATGTAGAAATTTATCATCAAATAATCGACAGGTAATTATGTTGAGAATCAATGTAAGTTTGTAATATATTCAATGTTAAAATCAACCATCAAAATAAAATACTAATAATTAATCAAAAACTATCTCCAAAAATAAAAATAATAATACGTTTTTAATTTTATATATCTTATTTAACTTATCATATTATTATTATAAAAATGATAATATTAAAAAATAGCAATGTATTTTAAATAAAATATACAACCTTTTGATATATGTCACTTAGATTAGCTGTATGGTTAGTAAAGTCATCATAATACGGATTTGGAATGTGTTAAATTTATTTTTCTATTATTTTAATTTATGAAAAATCCAAAACTTAAAAAAGAGAACATAAATATTAAATTGCTATAAAAAAACATAAATGACAATATCGCTTTAACAATTCCACGAAAATAGAAATTCTAAGAATCAATATCTCTCTTGCAATAAACATATTTATTTTAAGTATTTAATTTTTTTTAATATTTTAATATTATTTATATAGAATCTGTATAAAATTTCTTGGAACTATGTAGGTACATTATATTTTTATTTATGACACATTTGTAGTATATTATATATAAAAAAAATATTAAACTGAGCATATGTTCATCTAATTAACGTTAAATCGAAATATATAATGATATGAATATTTTTATATGTTATTTATTTAATTTCTTGATTTTATTTTTTATATAAATTTAAAAATCATTAAAAACTTAGGAAATTGCATAATTAAAATTTTCATAAACTAGTAAGGTTATTTTAAAATTTTTTTCATTAAATTAGGGGTAAATTAATAATTTTATCAATAAATTAATTATAAAATAAATTCAACAATTACATATATGTGCAAATGGTTATGATTGGTGGGTAAAAAGTTGAAATTAAGACTTTTGTCTTTAAATCTCCATTTGGCTGAGTTTTGCACCATTTTCATTCCTTCTCCAAGTTTCTTCAAGCTTTCGCCATATTCTATCATCTTCCTCCATTCTTTTATCTTCCACCATTGACAAACCATCAAAATACTTAGAAAAATTTATAAAAAAAATTCTATAGCCATAAACAAACCTAGATTAAGCCATAAACACTTAGAACATCTTTTATTTCCAATTAGTTTTCTTAGTAGAAAAAATTGAAAGAAAATTTAAGAAAGGATGGTTTTAAGTTCACAATACTTTTGGTAAGTTTTTGGACCCTTATTTATGTTTAGAAGCATGTTAGACATTTTTTATTTTGAACCTTAGGAAATCAAAAATCTAGTATGCATATGTATATGTTTTTAGTTCGATTGATAATAAAATTGATGCTTATGTGAGTATATGTTAAAAAATAAATTATGCTAAGGTGTGTATATGATGTATTTTGATGTTTTGAATGAGTGTATTTTTAAATGTTGTTGTAGAAAGAATTAAAAATTTAAATATGTATATGTGTAGGAAATATATGTGAACTAAATTTAGTTGAATTGTTTCTAATAATTTTAGGCCATATTAAACAATTGATGTATGAGAATAAGATTAATGAATATTTAAGGTATAGGAAAAAGTGTGATGCAAATTGGTATTAAATAGCATGAGTTATGAACTTTAAAAAATTATACTTATATGTGACCAAAATTTTGAAATTGGAATTTTTTGATGATAAGATATAATAGATAAATTTGTATGCTTTTAATTTATAAAATGTGCATATTTGGTTATTATTGTGTAATTAAAAAAGGTTGATATATTATGTATAAGGGCTTAATATTTAATTGATAAAAATAAATTTAGTAAGAAATGATAATAATAATAATAATAATAATAATAATAATAAGTGTAGTATAAATTGTTATAACATATATATATATATATATATATATATATTGATGTAATGAATAAATTTATATATTAATATTAATGTCTCGATAAACGTCTACTAGAGACATATGTATCACGTACATTATATTCGAGTCATATTTTCATATTTTGGTATATTAATATTATGTATATATACGAAATATTGTTTAGGACCTAAGAATATCAGAGAAAATTTTGAATGATTGAAGTTACTCTTTATAATCATTCAAAATTTTGTACAAAATCAAGTTTTTATCTAATTTGAGTGAAACACAATCTATGACTTCTTATTTAGTAAAGATTTAAATCGTAAAAACTTTTATAAATAACTGTAACATAATTTCTATTAAAATTTTCTATAGATATTATGTTCAATAATTGCTTTAGATTTCTAATTTAACAATCTACCATTGTAATACAAGTTAAACAAAATATGATTTCTCACTCATTTAATACTACTTTACAAATTATAACTTAAAAAACTCTATTTAATTTATATTAAAACAATGAAAAAAATGATCATGAATAAAACTCAAACAAACAAGGATAATGTAGTTATGACTGAAATATTACCTCTAGTAACCAAGAGACCAAGGAGCCGTAAAGCACAAAAAAGTATGTATATATATACATATATTTTGCATTAAAAGAAAATATTGTTTTTTTTGTTTAACAAGAAACACTAAGCTAATAAGGATTAAATGAAATATTTACTATTTACAATATCCTTTAACTAAAACAAAACAAACACTAGCCTTATCACTTCTTATGTTTAAAAAAATTTTCTTACATATTAAGTAATATAATATTCTCTTAATTTAATTAGGAGAGTAAATATTACATTTTTTTCCCTTTAAAGATACTTTGTCCTTAAAAGTTGTTTCTTATCAATCATATAAAACTCAATTAGTACATCTTACATTTATCAATAACAATCTTCTTAACATAAATCATATATCTTAATAACTTGTATCCTAATCATTGTCATTAAGCTTAAAGTCTACACAACCTCAATGCTTAAATTTTACCATCATCCCTTATTCTAAAATCTATTAAAATCTAAAAATAACTTCTACAAACTTTTAAGTAATATATATTGACAAGGTCAACATTATATTATAGAACATGTATGTTGTTTAATATGAGATCCTTTATTCTTATCGTATAGTCCAACTTCCCACATCAAGACTTAATATGCATCATTACCTTAGTCAACTTATTTTTGCAGATATGAATAGTATCATATTTAAAATTTTTTAACATCATAAAAAAATTTCTTATTAACACAAATCTTAATTCTCAAATAGTAAATTACTATATGGTACTTTCAATATTTTCAAAATAATCTTTTAACCATCTCATGCATATCAACTAAGAATTTTATACTTTTAATATGATTAAAGTCAATAATTTGGTAGCAAAATCATTCTTAACTTTTGAACACCCAATAATAAATTTTCTCAATCAAATTATTAAACAAAGTCACCTAAATCTTTTGTTATTAGTTTTTTTCTCCATCTACTCCATGTTTTAAAACAATACATGTATAATTGGCCTTATTAAATCTAAATATTGAGGTATTTACTATAATTCTAAAAACCTCTTTAAATCTTTCATATATCGGTTAATGCTATACAAATGAATCAAATGTCACTATTTAACACACTTTCCACTGATCTATTAATATATTTAATATATAAAACCTTAAAATAAATAACATACTTCTTATAACATCTTATAATTCTATCATCAAAACCTTAAAATTAGTTTCAAACTGTTACATTTAAATGTTTCTAATTTTAAGCTGTAGATATGTATATTTAAATATTATCTTAATCGTCAATCAAAATTAAATTATGACACCTTGAGCAAATATAATGCCAACTTATATGCTCTTTCAATCTTGTTAAAATAATCTTATTAATAAATTTTCTCAATCAACTGAGCCACCAATTAAGCTTAAAAACTAAATCTTCCCTTATATTCACTCTAACAACCATTTTTGTTGATCATATTATTCTTACGATCCATATTCCTACAATTACAAACTCCATTAATCGTAACAAATCTACTATCATAAAATTATATATAAAATTTAATATCATCACATATATTATATTATTCTCCTTAATATACCTTTTTCAACAACTTCATCTAAAATGTTAATCTTTAGGATCAATAGTAATCGCTTGTATTAGATAAAAAATGAGTTAGTCTTAGGTGTATAAAGGTGAGAGATGACACCGTCTAAAATGATAGTCTTTTTAATTGCAAGCGCTTATATTCAATAGAATGTAGATTGGTGTTAGCTTTATAAGGACTAATTGGAAACACCACCTAAGAAACTAGTTTTTTGAGTCAATAATAAGTACTCACATTGGATAGAATATGGATGATTTTTGGGTTTATAAGGGTAAGTAGCTAGCACCACCAATTTAAAATGACGAGTAAGTAACACCAATTAGTCAATCTTAGATTTAAAAGGAGGTGTAAGCAATGCCATCTAGCATACTAGTCTTTTGGTTCCATGGCAAGCACTCACATCAAATGAAAAATGAGTCAATTTTGGATTTATAAAAGTAAGTGGGCAACACTACATGTTTAAAAGGGTAAGTAGACAATAACACTATTTAGTTGACCTTAGGTTTATAAGGACAAGTAGGCAACAATACTACTTAATAAACTAGTATTTTGTTCACAAGCACACATTTGATATAGTATTGGTTGACGTGTAAAATCACTTCTTAGGCTTAGTGGCAAAATGGTCATTTTTGTATAAACTGTATTTCATACGTTTGAACATGCACGTAATAGAATGTTCACATGAATTTGAGACTTATTAAATTTTTTATAAACCTTCAATTTTAGTTTGGTTATTAATGTTGCTAATTTAATTACAATTTCATCTTTTTTGTAGTGAATTTAGTAATTAGCAAAATAAGAGTTATTTTAATATCAAAAATTACCATAACACTATATCCTAAAGTGAAATATAATTTTAACATCTTGATTTTTTTATCAATAAAGAAAAATTAAATTGAGGATTTAAGAGTATGTAGCTTGAAAATAGACTTGGAAGTTCTGAATAATTGAAGAGCAATTTTGTCCTTTAAGAATTAAGTGCAAATATCTACGAAATAGTCCACTCTCCCTCATTTCTTCTTCTTCTCGATCTACAGCTCTCTTAAATAGTAAAAAAATTCTCCCTCTCTTCTATTAGGATATGTCTTAAAATTTATTTGTGTTATTGACTTTAAAGATATTTTGTCTTATATATACATTGAATATCAATAAAAGAAAGAGTTTTTTTTATCACAAATATAGGTTGATTCCTTTATTTAGTCATGTATATAAATAAAATATATTTGTAGATTATCTTAATAATTCATTTAATCATTAAATAATATTATTGAAGTCATTCCATGGGGAGGTGATATTGCTTAAATAATAATATTGCATAGTAGACATGTTAAATGTCTCCAATAAGGACTATGCTAATGACTCCTCTGTCAAAAGTATTTGTTTGCACCTTAGCTTGCGGTGAATATTATAAAATAATATTATATAACTAACGTAATGGGGTCACGTTATTGGAACATTAAAATAGATTAAACAGTTAAAGAATTATTTTTTGAACATGACACACAAATAATAAATCACATAATATTGTATGTAATTAATGATTTATTATATAATTATACTAGTATGTGATACTATATTTTGACCTGAGATATCATAGTCGAATCTAATGTAAATATATGTAGTTCATATGATATATAAATAAAAAATTAATCATGTCTTGTATAATAAAACTAGTTTGATAACGTATTGTTTATATTTGAAAATAGATGATAGTTAAGACTAGATGTATAGATTGAAGTTACTGCTAACTCAATTAAAATCGAGTTCTTTAATGAACATCAATATATGGCTGCAATAATAAATTTCTAGTCAAAGCAATCAAAAGTCATATGAAAGAGTTAATGGTGACAAGTTCAGTACATATTGATCGATAATTTATATTTATATTGGTATAAAATTTTGATATATTATAGACCATTACTTAATTAAGATTGGACGACAGAAAGATTTTACTTATACAATATATATAATTAAGATAAGGATTAATGAAATATGATTTTATTGTGGATTAAGGGTTATAGCATATTACTAGATATTAACCATAATTGTTGAACATTTAAATAGATTAATAAATCCAAAAAATTTAAAAGAAGTTCACAACTATTTCACAACGAATTTATATAATCACACTAATAATTAAAGATAGCGAGAAGTATTTAGGAGAGAAAATATTACTATTAAAAAAATTAACACTTTTGAAATAATATTTAGGTCGAAATAAATATATATAAATGTTATATATATTTATCAATTATTTAAAGTGTTTAAAAAAATTTTCAAAAGTTTGCATTGAAATATAATTTATTATAAATTACATGATCAAATTGATAATATTAATTATCTAATGACTTAAATCTAAATGGGTAATTATAGGATAATTACACATTAGTCCATATATATGTTTAATTACATTTGGTTAAAAGTTAATCAAATGTTTTACATGTAAGTACTTGGACTTTAATATATAAAGTAAAAATTATGAAATAATGACCATTTTATCCATGACACATATT
Organism: Swietenia macrophylla; assembly: GCA_032401905.1. Lineage (NCBI taxonomy): Eukaryota > Viridiplantae > Streptophyta > Magnoliopsida > Sapindales > Meliaceae > Swietenia > Swietenia macrophylla. The sequence goes on from CP135573.1 coordinate 6,757,143, forward strand.
CACTTTTAAAATAAAAATGAGGACAAATATGAAAACTATGAATTTATTTAAGTATATATATGTGTTAACTTTACCAAAATGTATGGTTTATGTTTTGAAAACTCATCCAAAATTGTCAATTTCATGCATACATATGACACATATTCAATTGGCATATCATGTGTTTGTAGAAATACATGAATGAATTTAAATTTAAATTTAATATGTTATGAATATTTCAATTCTACAAATGGTATCAGAGCATGTTAGGATTGATATATATGCTTGATTGTTTAGTAAAATCAAAATTTGCACACATAATCACACCATTCGGCCAACATGTCTTCTTGGCTGAAAATTTCCTTTTCTGATCAGTTTTAATGTGATTAGAGGATACATGGTGATGTACTTAGGTCCTGGATATAATGTTTAGTTGTGTTGTATGTTGATTTTGAAAGAAAACTGAAATTGCATGCATATGGGTACATTCAGCCAAGGTGGGAATTTGATCTTGGAAATTGTTTTTAATCAATTCCCATGCATTTGGATATTTTATGGTGATGAAATAAACCTATATATGTGTTGTCTTTGGTTGGATATCAAAAGGAATGCAAGAAAGACATATTTGGCCTTATGGGAGGAATGCATGGAAAATTATTTTCATGTTATTTTGGATGCATTTGGATGCATTATTTTGATGTTTTGAACACTTGATGATTTTGTTTGAATGGATCAATATGTTTTAATGTGATTAGAATTTGTGATGGATGATGAAATTATAGCATGAGATGTGAATTATTTCATCATGGTGTGTTCTTTTTGGTATGGATAATGGTTAAATTGGAAACAAATGTGATGGTATCTGATAGCATGTGATTTGCTCAAGTTATGTTTTAATATAAAATTAAATTTGGCCTAACCATGATTATGGTTCAAGAGTTGGAATATAAGCCATGGTTCATGTATTATTATAAATGAATTTTTTATCCAATATTTGATTCATGTATGTATATTATAAACATGGTACTTGGCCGAATTTTGGTGATTTGTGAAAATATGATTTTCATGAACAATGACCATGTATGTATATGAGATATATGTATGTGAAGATGTTTGGAAATAAAAAATGTTTGATTCCAAGTTTTCAATCGTGTACCATGTTATGTGTTGTTTAATGAAAAGTGTTTTCCATGGTGGAATTATGTGTTGAAGTTTGTTAAACACATGAATGTATCAAGTGTTGATACATGATGCATGAAGTGTGCATATATATGTAATTGGATTATGTGTACATCTATATGTGAAGTTAAGTGATAACATGTTTTGTTTTGTTGGTACTAGTTTTATTGAATTTAGATTTAAAATGAATTTCTTATGAATTTTTGAAATAAAATATTGAAAACTAAAAATTTATTATTTATCTGATAACTTTAAACATCTTTATAAAACTATATTGATTGATTGTTGTTTCTGAAAGTCTTTTATTTTTGCTATAAACTAGACACATAAAGTTTTAAATTGCCACTAGAATTACTTGAATTGGAATTGAAGTAAATGCATAGTGAATTTTGAAATATGCATATATATGTCAACTGTTTGTATGTTGTTTCTGTTAGTAATACATGTAAATGAATGTTTGAACCAAAAGTTGAAATTAAATACATGGCATGAGTGCTAATGGTCAATGTTAAAGGGAAACTTTTGATTATGTTTAGCAATCTCTTGCTCGGATAAATAGATATTTTGTATCCTTTTTGTATTGTTTAATTAGGTGATATAAGATGTGATACCAAAATCATAAATAATATCAACTCGAAGGATACAATTCTTTAGCATCTTAGTTACGTATGACATTGTATTTTGTGACATAAATCTTAAATGATCGTCTACATAAGCAACCATGTACATTATGCATGATTATACATATTATAAGCATCTAGTTTAATATTTAAAATTTTGTATTAATAATATAAAATCACTTATGATACGTATAATTTTGAATAGTGCACACAGAGATCGGTCTCTTTGAAAGGATTGACGAGAGAGTGAACATTTGCTCTAAAACTATGAGTAAACTTTTATAATATCATTCTCCAAAAAGTAAATAAAAAATATATATATTTTATGTTAAAAGGGCTATGAAATGAAAATTTTATATTTTTATGTTAAGGTATGTTAAGTTATATAGAATTACAAAAATTAGCCTGTGAGATTTTTAAAATTACCAACATTTTAATAAAATAAATTTTGGATTATAAAATAGCATTCGAGCATGTTTGGTTAAATATTTTACATCATTTATGTATTACTATGATTGTGATATGGCCTTGGGCCGATATAATATATATATATATATTTATTAAATATTTTAATAGGTACAGCGTACAACCCATGATAGACTCTTGAGGTACATAAGTGAATTAAAATTGAATATAATAAAAGTGGCAAATGGATGTTGGTGTGCCCTTTCAGTGTATTTTATATTAATATAGTCGTTATAAATTGATATTTACACAATATGTACTCAACCTCATTCATTACATTTTTAAGTTAATTCGAGAAGTTTTGATTTCCATGATGTTCGACTCTACAAAGACTATTATTTTTATTTTTCAGGTACTCAACCCAAACCAATATTCAAAGTATGTTGGAAACACTCTCAATGTATTTATCTATTTTATATGAGATAATTTGTATTATAATGTATACAAATTTTGAATGTTGACTTCGATGTTGTATAGACTTATTCAAGTTTTAAGAAATTGGTTTGTATTTTGATTTGATATAAATATATTTATTATTAATTATGTATTATTATATATATTTATTTTGTACGTTTTAAATTTTTTTTTTTTTTGCTTTGTGCATTCTTAAGGTGTATTCCAATTTAATGGGACGAAACTTAAGGATACGTAATGATTGTCACGTATCAACAATATGTGATCAAAGAGTGGCATGATGTTAAATTCATAAGGGTGAGTAGATAATAAAACTTAACATACTAGTCATGGCAAACACTCTACCTATAACACAAGGTCCAAGTTAGAACAAGCGATTTCAATTGTCCATCCATCAGAATCATATATTATCAAATCTAAAACATTGCAAAATAAAAAAAGAGATATTGGTAGAGAATTGTCAGTACAATAGAATTTGATGTTATCAAATCTGAAAAGTTGCAAAAAGAAAAGTTTTAAAAGGAAAATTGATTAAGAATAGTGAAGAAGCTGTTGGAGAAGGTTTAAAAATATTAAATAAAATCATTAAAGAATGGTGAAAAAGAAGTTACATGATAAATTGATATTAAATTAGCAACCAATTTAATAAGTTAAAACCAAATTGTTTATGTTTGGTTAATATTACAACTTGAGTAAGGCTACCATTTTATTATCTAATTGAACCAATTCAACTAATGAAATGTGAAATTTTGTTTTAAACTTATAAATTTTTGTTTTCAAGTTGGTTTATTTAAAAAAAAATTATTCTAAGTATTTAATTTTACATTTAATTTTTTCCAACATTTTAATATTATTCACATATAATGTTGTTTTGTTAAAATATAGTTAATATCAAAATAAATTGTAAGGGAATGAAAATACTACATTTTTTTATGTCAAAATAAAAAGGAGAAAGTAAAAGAAATGGTAGGTCAAAAATTATGAACACATTTTTTTTAAAAAAATTGTTAAAAGAAAAAGATTATATGGGTTAGTGTTATATATCTCTTATATGTTTTGTGATTCATAATTTTCACCTAGAATCACTTTATCAACATCATTATATCCTATAAATTTATGTTAGTTGAAATATACATAGTTAAAATAAAATTTTAAAGAAATCACCCATTTTGAGTGCACCAAAATTTAGTGTAATTATTATTATTATTATCATTTTACTTTCAAGGATATAATGTATTTAGTCATCTTATGAATGACAACTGACTGAATTTGGGATGAATACCTTTAAACTCATATTTTCATTTGTTTTGATGAGTTACAATAATTGTTCTACAATTATAAGTAAATAAGAACATACATTTAGTAATATACTTTCTAGTTGCTTACTAGGATCCACATAATAAAACACTAGCATTATATTTACAGAAAAAGATTCAAAATTCATACCTATATATGCTAATAGACTTATCAAATCATGAACATAAATTCAATATATATCTATTTTTTTATAGATCCATACGACCAAAAAAGAGTTAGAGTGCTAGCTCATGCACTTTTTCTATGTGTGTTGATTGTTTTTCTGTGTTTTTTATTTTTCAAAAAATAAGTCTAAGTAAAAAAATAGGCTACACATCACACACACACACACAATGCTACTTTAAAGTTTTGATTTAAAACAAATCCATTAGGTTTTGCCTTTCTTTTAAGTCTAACTATTTAATAAAGTGTGTGCTAATAAATTTAGCTTAACTTTAGATAATGGGTCTAACATCCAATAACCAAATAGTATAAAGAGTCTTAGCCGAATATAAGATTCTTTATTTATATTAAAATTCATCTTATGAATTTACACTCTCATTATTTTTTATTTTAATATATGACCTAATATATTCTTATAACATTGATAATGATATTAAAATTTAATTTTTGTATTATAAATAGTAAATATTGTCTAGAAATACATCATGACTAAATAAGTGACGAGAATATCTATAGTTCAATATCATTTTATTCGTGATCAATATTACTATATAATTTATTCTTTTTATATTTTTTTTGATATTTTAAGTAGATTTATTCAAACAAATGAGATTAATATCATATATTGACTCATTAAATCATGACCATTCATTTTTATAGTTTTTTTTAATTGAAAGGTTCAAAAATATCTTTTTCATTGTATAAAAGAAAAAATTTATTTTAATCACACACATTTCTCTAAATTAGTCATAATATATTTGGCTATTTTTTTTTATAGTCTATTTTATTATAGATTACATTTGAAAATTTCAAAATTTGACACTCTCAATGTTGAAAATTATGATGACCTCAAGTTCAAAAATCACATACACTATTATCATTATAACAATCGCTTATGACATTTAAATAACAATCCATATAGCGTTCTCGTGGTGAATCAATCTAATACATTAGTTCACTAATTTATATTTATATGTTGGCTTGATTTCTTATATTATAACACACAATATGTTATTATCAGTTATTACACATACTAATCTCTATACATTATTGTTGTTATATTTAAGAATAATATTTTACTAAATGAACCTACATTCTAAAAGTACTATTACATCTAATTATATATAATAATAAAATAATATAAAATATATTAATCGATAATGTCATAATACATAAAAATAAATAAATATGTTAAATATTTAAAAAACTACAATTGAATCTTCAAGCATATACCAATAACAATAACTTCAAGCAATTTAGAAAACAAGATGTTTAGCATCAATATGCTAGGCTATAGCGCCAGGTCGAAGATTTGCATAGTAAAAAATAAGAAATTGGTGTTTTTGATAGTACAAATAAATTTTAAATTAGTTCTGTGAGTACTTATTGGAAAGTTTTTTTAAGAGTACTACAATTTTACTTTTAATAGGATTTACCTAAAAATATTTTATTTTTTTATAAGAAAATAAAAACTACAACAAGGTTAAAATTTGTAAAAATTTGTTTCATCCTTTATCAACATTAAATTTGGTCCTTATTAAATCAATTTAAAACCAAATCTTAAACTTAGTTTCTAAACATTAAATATAACCATTCTAAATTGTAATCAAGTCTTAAAACACATCTCAAATTGAAATATAACCCAACATTAACAAAAATTCAATTAAATATAAAACCAAAAACTTTTACCATTTAACTGACATCTATACAACAAAATTTTATGGTACAGTTTTTTTCATTCACTATAACTTATAATTCATCTCAAAACATCGAAATCTAGTTCATAACCCAAAAAATAAACCACAATGCATAAATACACATTTTAACATTCAAGTTAAAATAACTAAATAAATAGAATTTAAAACTTTTGAATAGTTAAAAACCTTACCCAAAAGTCAATGATAATTGTGCAAATTCATAAAGACATGTTGAATTAAAATTGTCTAAATTAAGATTCAGAATCCTAACTAAAATACATGGAGAAATCTTTGAAAAAAATACATGGAGAAGTGAGAGGAATAAGAGAGGGTTTAATTTTGTGAGAAATTTGAAAAAGAATGGAAGGAATTAATGAAGTTTAAATGAGTAGAAGATGAGAGAAAGAAGAAAAAAAGGAAAAGAAAGGGGAATTGTCACATGTCCAAAATGAAAAAGAAAAGAAAATTTGGGCTTTTTATAGTTTTTGAGCCATTTAACAAAAATGCCCTCCTCCTTTTTACAAAATTTCAAATGTGTCCTTTTCTAATTAATATAATCATAAGTTAATTAATAAACAAAATTTCAAACTCATAAATATAGTTAATATGCCTCAATAATATGTCAACTAATCATGAAATATGTATACGCATAAAAATGTAAATTTAAGTGCAAAAATACTAAATTATCCATAAAGTTTAAAAGACAGGTTTCACAATAATCCAAAATTAAATTTCACTATGTCGAATATTATATTCCAATCAAATATCTTTTCTAGGATAGTATTAAAGACTCACAATATTAATAAACGATATTCTTAGCTCTCCATAAAGAAAAAAGAAGATAATCATTTACTTGCAGCTATTATAACTTCTCTTCTCTAGCTTCTTTCTTTTCTCTTCATTCACTTTTGTGATTTTTTTTATATTTTTTATATGTTAAAAGCAAGCAATCCTTTATATAGGTTTTATTTTTCTTCCTCTATTCTAGTTTAAATGGATTTTTTTTCCATATAATATTAGAATTCCTATTGTTTATTTATTTAGGAAACCATTTAACTAAGGATTTCTAATTCTTATTGTATTGAGTAACCCTTACATGTGGTGGAAACCAACCCAATTATTAGTAACAAAACTGTTCAATTTACCTCATCCTATTGATGCTCAAATCTACATCAAAGTTATATTTTTCTTTCAAACACATCCCAAACTGGCTAAAAGGCATATTAAACCATTCTCATTAAGGTCGAGTACTAGCAAGTTGGCAGATGAAAGAGAAAGCTTAGTTAAATCAGTTGTAGTCATCATGCCTCATCATTGTTCTATTCATCCTTAGCTTTTCTATCTCTATTTTGATTTTAACATGTAAGTCCTTAAAGACCTTAAGCACATATCTTTAGATTTCAAGAGAAAATTCACACTTTTCTAAAGTAGTCACAATAAAAGTCAAAAATAAAGGCACATTCATTAAATCTTGTTTGCATCATACATACATCAATATGGATCAAATCAATAACATTTTTTTTCAAATGATAGAAACTATAAAAAGCTACTCTATGCGTCTTTTAGCTAAGTAATATTCATAATTCTAAAAAAACTTGAGTACTAATTTAGGTAAAAGATTCTTTTTTCCTAAAACTTTAAGCCACTTCTCTCTTATATGGCCAAGTCTTTTATACCAAAGCTTAATATCAAAATCTTTTGTAGCTACCTTTTTATCTAATTTGTTAAGCTTTGCTTGCATCATATAGAGAGTATTCTCTTTCTTTCCTTTAACTAATACTAAATAGCCTTTGGTAAGCTTATATTTTCCTTCACCAAAATAGTTACTAAAACCATCATCATCAAACTTGACAGTGAAAACCAAATTGAGGCAAATATATGGAACAAATATGATATCTTTGAGCAATAATTTGTAGCCAGCACTACTCTCCAAGCAAATATCTTTTATATCTACAATCTTAGATGCATCATCATTTCCTATCATTACGTAGCCATGATCAAAGCTAAAAGAAGATATGAAGAAATCTCTACGTCAAGTAATATGAAAGAAAGCAGTTGAATCAATCGTTTAATCACTAATATGACATATGAGATTTACAAGGCCTTCATCATACAAAATACCCATATAACCTTTGGCTATAATTGCATCACTCTCATTCTTTTTTTATTCACCTCTCTTATTTGCTTGTTCTTTTTTTTCTAAATCCTACACTTCTTTCTTATAACTTACTTTGTTGTAGTAAAAGAATATCATACCTATTTTTTAAAATTTAGATCTTCCTTTATAGATATTGTTCTTGTTGCGAGAATTTTTGTTTTGACTTCTCCTTTGCCTTTCTTGCTTCTCTATAACAAGTGCATCTGTTTCAAAGGAACTTATGCATGCACTCTTTCTTCTGGTCTTTTCAACCATATTCAATGTTAGTTTCCCTTTAGGTGTTGAGTTATTTAGCAATACTACCAACGTTTCCCAACTGTCTAGTAATAGACTAAGCAATAATAATGCTTTCATTATTTAGAAGTTCACTATGTAAGTAAAATAGTACATATAAACAGAAAAAAATACACAAAATAATGATTTTTTTTTCAAGATCCATACAATAAATCATAGTATTATCATATATATATATATGATACAACGTATTAAATACGTACAAACTTCTAGTTAGATAATTTTCCTAAACTACACAAATCAATGGTCTCTACGTTTCTATGATATCTTTATGATTTAGAATCTAATTCAAAGCGCTAGTTTTTATGGTTTGAATGTGTGATATTTTATACATACTTCTTTTTTTAAAAGTAAAAATGCAAAAACAAACATTACACTCACCTTTAAAACGTAAATATCATATATTTATATTATAATTTTAGATTTTTAATTTTAATTTAAACTATTTGGTTGGATTTTTTTTATGAAACTCAATTTTATTTAGTAAAGTAAGTACTAATAAAATTTAGTCCAATCTTTATATAATAGATTTAGTCAAAATCAATACCCAAATAGCTCAATAAATTTTAAACATATCTAGGATTCTCCATATATATATATATATATTATTCTCGACCTTAATATGTAACCCAATAAGTTCTTATAATATTAACAATAATATTATAATCTAATTTTATTGTTACAAGTAATAAGTAGTATTTAGTAATACATCATGACAACTCAAGTAACAAAAATGTTAGTGATTTGATATTACCTTATCAGTGACCAATATTACCTTGCAATTTAATTCTTTTATCCTAAATATCTTAACTAAATATAAAATATAGAATATGTCTTGCTCGTATGATTTAATTTTATATTTATTTAATATCCTAAGTAGACTTATTTTATCAAATGAAGTCAATATCAAATATTAATTTGTTTAAATATGGCCATACATTTTTAAAATCTTATTCAATCAAAAAACTCAAGATATTACTCATATTATATAGGTGAAATAAATTTTATTTTGATCATATATATATCTCTATACGAGTTATGATATATTTGACTATTTTTTTTTATAATCTATCTTATTACAGATAACGTTTAAAAATATTAAAATATATCATTTTTTATGTTAAAAACAATGGGAATCTTAAGTTTAAGGATCACATACACTATTGTTACTGTAAGAATTATTTATGGCATGCATATAATGATCCACGTAATGTTTTCATGATAGATAGATCTAGTACATTAATTTACTAACTTATACTTATATGTTAACTTGATATCTCATATCATAATATGTATATATGATTATCAATCACTATACATACTAGTCTCTATGTATTATTATACCCTATTCACAATAATACTTGACTATGGATATAAAAATAATGTTAAACTAATTAAATTTATTATTTTAAGAGCATTATTACATTTATTAAACACATAAATATGTAATAATAAAATAATCAAATGATATATATAAATTAAAAAAATATCGTAATATAAATATACCAAATATTTAAAATAGTATTGGATTTAGGGTACATACTAACAGATTATAACTTAAAGGTCATTTGTCTATTCAGCTATACTTTGTTGTTCCTTATATTTTTAATTTACAAGCCTCATAGGTCGTTGCATATATATGGTCTCCTCAATAAAACTATTAAAGAAGGTAGTCTTTATATCTATTTGCCATATCTCATAGTTATAATGAGTTGTAATAGCAACATCAAAATGGACTTTAGCATGGCTACCGATGAAAAAATTTTCTCATGGTCAATACATTGTTTCTCAGTATAACCCTTCCCTATGAGCCTTACTTTATAAGTCTCAACTTTTCTATCTTTGCCAAATTTTTTCGTTGTAAATTCATTTACCACTAATAGGAACAATTCCTTTTGGTGGATTAATTAATGACCACACTTGGTTGGTATACATGGAATCTATCTCAGATTTCATGGGTTCAAGCCATCTTTCAGAATTGATATCTAATATCGCTTCTTCATAAGTTCTAGGATCGTCTCTTTGCACATCTTCTTTTATCATAAATGATTCAAAATTATTATTAGAAAAGAAGAAGTATATTTGCAGAAGATATAATATCTCAGTAGATTTACGTAGAAGTTAGTCTATAGCAGACTGAAGATTAGAATGAATAGGCTCATCCATCTTACATTGGTCAAAATTAAGCTTTCCAAACTATTATAAAAGCTTGATTTTTCTATTTATATCACCTTTCTCAATGAATTGACTTTCAAGGAATTGTGCATGTCTATTAATTAAAATTTTTAAATTAGTATGAAAGTAGAAATAATATCCTAAATTATCTTTCAGATAACTTATAAATCGATATTTTTAAAATTTTACGTCCAGTTTCTCAGGTTTAGTAATCTTAACAAAAGCCAAATAACTTCAAAGCTTTATATGATTGAAGCTTGGTAGCTTCCTATGCCATATCTCATACAATGTCTTGGGAACTACTTTAGACAAAGTCCTATTCATGTTGTAAATTATGGTATCAAAGGCATATCCTAAAGATACATAGGTAAGTCTATGAAACTCATCATGGACCGTGCCATATCAAGTAAGGTATGATTCCTCCTTTTTGATTCACCATTACATTGAGGTGTATAAAGAGCTGGTAGCTGAGAGATTATGCCATTAAACTTAAGAAAATCTAAAAACTCAACACTCAAGTATTTTCCACATAATCAAATCATAGAGTTTTAATATTCTTTCCTATTTGTTTCTCTACTTCTACTTTAAATTCCTTAAACTTTTCAAATGAATCTAATTTATACTTCATCATTATGTACACATAACCATACTGTAAAAAATCATCAATAAAGGTTATGAAGTATGAGAAACCGCCTTTAGCCATTTCATTAAATGAACCACATACATCAGTATAAATTAATTCAAGTACTTCACCAACTCTACTCCTTTGATCAATAAAGGGTGGTTTAGTTTTCTTTCCTTGAAGATAGGATTCACAAATTAAGTAAGGTTCAGAACCTAATAGATCTATAAGTTCATCATTACCCATCTTGTTAATCATTTTTTCTCTAATGTAACCTAATCTATAATGTCATATAAGTCTTGAATTAATATTATTTTTAGATCTTTTCTTATTAATTATGTTTGTCATGTTAATTTCATATATTTCAAAAATTTAGACTAGTGCCAACTGATTCATTTCCCAAATAAATATAGTATTTACATCTATCAAAAGCAAAAATGTAATCATATTTACACAATTGATTGATAGACAAAATATTTCTATTGACTGTATCAAAATACAATACATTGTACTAAAGGATTAAATTTGTCTATAATCCAAAGTCCATGGTAAACTCTAAAGCATCAAGTTGCCCAATGAAATTTATCATCTTTAAAATGTGTGGCTATAAAGGTACTCCTTCATCGAGTCTTAATCTAAATAAGATAGTAAATAAATCATATTGCCTAGTCTTGGAACTCTTCCCAGACAACTCCAATAATGAGAGATAGATCTTAGAGGCATCTTATATGTCTTCATATTGAGCCTATAAGTCATCACATTGAGGCCATCATGTATGATCTAATTTTTAAATTATCATCATTCCATCTTTGAAATATCTCTCTCTCCTCTGACAAAGCATTCTCAAAAAGAGTTATAGACTTAAGCCCATTAAGAATGTAGTCAGCCTTTTTAAAATCTAAAACTATTTTAAAATTTCTATACCAGATCTTAAAGTTAAGTCCGATCAATTTATGAGTCTCAAGTATTTTAAAAAGAGGGTTAGAGATTTTCATATATCATTATATTGAGTTTCATATGTTTGTGTGAATCTGCAGGAAAAGAAATACACTTATATGTATATTTGTATATTAAATCATTTAATTATAGATTTTAAATTAAATGACACCCTCACTACCTAACTTAAATCCTAAAATCCTTTAAATAGGATAACTGTAATCGTATTATAGGTTTTTATTTTGTGTGAGTGATCATATTCTTATTAAACTCATGGAACCTCACTTAACACTTATTGGTCCAATAAGCTCAATAAGTCAAAAACTCATTTTTATTTGTAACTCCTTACAAGGTATGATCAATCTATCTCTAAATTTATGACACCTTACCTAACAATTATTAGTGCTTAATTTAGTTAGGCTAAACCCAAAATCCTTTCATAAACAAATAAGTTATCAACCTCCTTACCTAATAATTATTAGTAGCCCAATGCACCTTGTAAAAAAACAGATCAACTAGATTATGATATTCTGTGAGGACCCTAACCTAATAGTTATTGGGTCACCCCTATCAAAAATACCTATCTTTTACTAACTGTATTGGAAGGTTTAAACATAATATTTATTGATAAATAAGGGAGATTTTATAGGTCTCATTGTATTCAATATATCATTAAAAATATTTTGTAATTAATGATCAATAATAAAATTCAATCGGATATCATTTCAAAAATTATTTTAATATTAAATCCTCATCTATTACTAATTAATGTTATATAATATTAAATGATTTCATTTTAAATTAAATGATTTTAATATTTAATTCGATATCATTTCAAAAATGATTTTAATATTAATATATAATAAATTAATAATTTAAATTAAAACTATTAAAATCAATATTCAAATATTTTTAATTTGGAGCAATTATTTTGTTCCATTAGAACAATTCCAATCTCAAAATTTAATATCAATTAATTTTAATTTTGATAATAAAAATATTAATCAAATTAATGTTAATAAGAATTGTGATAATCAATATTACATTATTGATAGGTGAAAATTTTGAACAATTTCAAAAATTACAAATCGGTCCCTGCATGGCTAATAACTAAAATACCCCTCAACAACCATATATTAAACTCAATTCAATATATTTCAAAAATAAATCAAAGTCATGATTAACACATTAATCAACAAGAAATGAATTAAATTCCACACAAAATAATTTTATACAATTTTAATTTCATTTCATAACATAGTACAAGATTATGCATAATTTAGAATATATAACAATTTTGCATATTTTTCACAACCCAAATGTATCATATGTGTCAAAACACATTCAAATCATACTCAAATATATCAAGTATATTTAAAGTATGTCAACACATATGGATCACTATTAACATCACATGTTAACAAATATTTATCAATACAATTACATCAAATACATCCATATGCACATATTTAATGCCCAAACATATCAAATATATTTAAAAACATATTAATACATATTAATCAATATTAAAATGATATAATGAGATATATTGAGACAAAATCATTATAAATAATATTTTTCATAATTTTTCATTTTATTATCCATATAATAAAATATTTTGGGCATATAACACATATAATCAAATTATTCACAAACAAATCATAATTGCCATATTTGTATGAACATATATTCAACATTTAACATATGATTTTTTTTTCCTTTATTACATCTTGACATATATATAAGATCTAATCTCTAATGTCACTGTTAAGAATCAAATTTCACGTGCAGAAATTACAACCATCACATAGTTGTACAGAAAAATTTTCGGTAAATCTTGATAAATACTACGCAAATTTTAAATAAACATAATACAAAGATATCAAAAACATACCCTTATAATTGATCCGAATGAGCAAACTATCTCCAGTTGCCTCCAAGCATATCCACACGCGAGTTTTTGACGATTCTTCTGGCTAAAGTGTTGGAATGCTTGATTTAAATTGTAATACACCTATTACAGGCTTCAAAAAGCCTTGAATAATTTTTCTATCACTAAAAAATGTTCCCAACTATCAAAAATTAAGAAAATACTAGAGAAAATAATTTTTCTCTTTTCTTTCTTATTTTCTTTCTCCTTTTTCCTTCTTTTTCTCTTAGAAAATCTTAGGAAAATTTTCATTTCTTCCTCCTTATAATGGCCGAAAATTCCCTCCTTGATTTATTTTTTATTTTTTCTATTTATACTTACACATGCATCAATATTCATTAATGAAAGTAAGCTTGGCAAAATTTTATTGGAGGATTCCAAAATCTAAAAAGTTTAATTCATTTATTAAAGTTTTTTAGTTTATCAACTTTATTAACAATTAAGTAATAATATGAATAGTAATAACAAAATAAAAAATTTAAGTGTCAAAATCCTTACCATTGATTTCAATCATTATGGATAAATATTAACAAGATTTTGACACTTGGTCACTATACATAATGCCACTTGTCAAGAAAATATTCAATTAAATATTTTAAAATATTTAATTCACACATATTAAATATCTTAATCCACACCCTTAATTTGTATCATAACGGATAAATATTAGAAAGATTTTGACACTTGACAACATTTAATTTACCTTTTGTCAAGTAAGAATTTATTTGATTTAAACACTTAGCAACATCTTAAGGTGTCACTTGTCAAACAAGTATTAATTTGATTTATAATAATATTTATTAATATTAATAAATAAACTTATTTATATATTAATATATAAATTAAATAATATATTAATCAGTCTCTCATATATCCATAAATCACATTTATGGTATTAATATTAAAATATTTTCTGAACTAAGCAGTGTGCACATAATTATCAAAGAATTTATTCTTTACATTTAAAGAATAAAATTGTCTTCTGATTAACTTATCGGTACAATTTAGTATTCATTAATACTAAATATCATTAACTAATTTAATGATATTTATTTATTCATTGTCATATAGTCGGTTATTATATGTGACCCTCTAAGCTTATCGTGGACTGGACATGAATTAATACAAACTGTTTCACATTACTTCGATACAACTTATTATAACCAAAGTTCTTAATGATAATGAGTAACTTTTAGCAAAATATCATAACTTTTTGGATAAACCTATATAATCGCGCTTGTGCATAATTAAGTTCATCTACTATTGACTTTTGATCGAGTGTGAGTGATGAAATCACCAAGCCTCTAACTCAATCATAGGGTTAGAAATCCAATCATATACGAGATTTGTATATCTATGAAATTCATTTTTAAATAGTAAGTATTCTAGTCAGAAATTCTATTTCTGTGTATGACATTCCCACTTGAGATTTCAAGCTCAATTATCTAAGTCAGTATATTCTATTTTTTATCATCACTTGTCCTTATACAATAAGAGCACATTATAATCAAACTCACCAAACATGTTAATCATGCAATATCACTGTCCCTAATGACATCACCTCAAACAAAAATAAATTTAGATGTATTTAAATTAGAGACTCTATACTCATATCCACAACTCTTTATAGATAGAGTTTCAACACATAATACATCATAAGATATCATTTTGCATGTAATTAAAGAACAACTACTGAACAACTACAAAATAAAATAATTACTATTTTATTAATTGTAAATACTTTTACAACTAATTATAAAAGTATATGTACAAAGAATGATATCCCCGAATCTAATAACACAATTGGTTTTAGATCATATCTCGAACATGGTCTAAATTAAGTAAATTATACCCATAATATATTTAGCTCATTTAAAATTTATCCTTATCTAAAAGCAAAAAACTAAAAATAAATTTTACAAAATTTACATTTTCATTTTACTCCTAATGACTAACTTTGATAAAATTTACATTTTTATTTTACTCTTAGTAACTAATTTAATCACCAAGTTACAAAAATATTTTTATAAAATTATATTATAATATTCCTAATGTTTTAACACTTGTACAACATAAATATATACTAAATCATAAAATTTAGCACTTAAGTATGTGTGTGTGTATATATATATGCCTTGATTTCATGTCAACTAGGTATGTATATACTCAATATAATATTCTTATATGCGTAAAATATCACAACGTATCATGAACATATGTGTAATGCATCAAAAAAGGTTTTAAGGATTTAATATAAGTTCTACAATCCTGTCCCCCCTTAAAAAAAAAATTGTCCTCAAAATTTCTAAGATAAAGAATTTACTTATAATAGGTAACAAATGAAGGTGTTGCTGTGTCATGGAAGCTTCTATCTTGTAAGTTATTTCTTTTATATTATTACTTTTCCATGATATTTTAACTATTGGTACAACCTTATTTCTTAGTACTTTTTTCTTTTAATCTAATATTTTCACTAGCTATACCTCAAAATATAAATCCTCATGAGATTGAACTAATGGAGTTTTAACAATATGAGATGGTAGGAGATGTACTTCTTAAAAATTAAAATATGGAAGTCACTATGGACTCGATTCAATTTTGGTGGAAATTCCAAACAATATGCCACAATTTCAACTCTTTCTATGATCCTAAAAGGTTTCATATATCTAAGGTTTAAAATTTTCCTCTTTCCTGAATCTAATAATAGCTTTTTAAGGAGCAACTTTCAAAAATACTTGACCACCAACCTAAATTCTAAGTTTTTCCTTCAGTTACCTATATAACTTTTTTGTTTACCCTGTGCTATTTTCAATCCTTCTCTATTTACCTTTACTTTTTTAGTGGTAGCTTCAATTTATTCAACATTATATAAATTAAAATTTAATGACAAATAGGTATTTATCTCATCTACCTTGAAAATCTATTACCAAGCTCAAAACATATCCTTTAAAGTTCGAATATTTTTCTCTGATTGACCATTAATCTAAGAATGGAATATTGTACTAATTTCAAAGTTGTTCCCAGAGTTTCCATTTCATCAACATACAACTTGACTAACTTTTCAAGTATTGTCTTCCTTAAATTAACATCTTTAAGTACTTAAACTCAGTTCCTCATTATTATGGTTCCATCTTCTCTAAATACTCACTATCTTATTTTCCTATCTTGAATTTTCTAAAACTTCTTATTTAACTTGCTATCTTATTTTTTGTTGTTCTTTAAGTTCTACTAATACCATTCTATTTGATAAAATCAAAATAGGAGCAATACCAGGTGTAAGATCAATAATAATTTCAAATTTCCTGTTAGATGATAAGCCTGGTAATTCTTTAGAAAAAATGTCTAGAAAATCATTCATCACCGGCACATCTTCCATCTTATCCTTATGTATAAAGGTGTCTATGACATGAGTCAAATATGCTTGATACTTTTTTTTCCCAATCAACCCTCTCACTTCCACTGTTGAGATCACACAAAAAAACAATATATGGTGTTTCACCCTCAAATTCTATTTCTAGCACTACTGGTTTTCTAAATACAACTTTTTTAATAAAAATCAACTATAGCACGATGAGAAGGCAATCAATTACTTTACAAAATTACATTAAAGTCTCAATTTCTAAGGGTATCAAGTTTGCTTCAAACACAACCTCCTAAATTTGGACTTCAAAATTCTTATACATTATTTTACAAATAATTTATTGTCCAAGAGGGACATGAACAACCACTCACAATCTAAGGGTGATAGGTTTCTATTGGAATGCAACGTAAAAGATAAACTAATAAAAGATTTATTAAATCCAAAGTCGATTAGAATATGTTCATTTTGATTAAAGATTAACATTATAGTTATGACAACATTTGGACTGGCTTAGGCTTCATCAATAATCATGGCAAAAACTTAAGTTTGGACCCTATTTATAGATGTTTGGGCACTTAAAGAAGTATAACTATTACTACCACCACTTTTGCGTGAGGTTTTGGTGATTTCTTATACCACATTCAAATTGTTTCCTTGAGGTGATGTCTAATTCAGGGTAAATTGACCAATTGATCCTGTGGTGGCTAAATTAGGACAAAACTTTTAGATATACCTTACATGAAACAGTAAAAGTAGTGGAAGTACTTCTTTACTTCTCTACAATTTTTTCAATAGTATTTATGATAGTTAAGACATTGTCTAGCTCTAGTTTGCCCTTTATTTTTGACTTCTGAACTAATTGTTGATGTTTCCACATCGATTGCTCGCCTTTTAAGTAGAAAACAAATAGAACCAATTAATATAGATACACCATCTGAAGAACCAACATTGTTACTCTATTTAAGAAATTGGCCCTTAGTTAATTCTTGTCCTTTCTTCTTTTTAAAATTTTTGTCAGCTTTCTTTCTTTCATTTACCAACATCTATATGCCTAAAGCCAATTGAACTAACTTTTTATAGTTTTGAGTTCTACCCATTGTCATCCTTTCCCTAATGTTCAAATTCAATTCTTTTTCAAATTTGGAGTAAAGGTATTCCTCTATACTAGTATGTTCAAAGACAAACACCGATAACTCCTTAAGCTATGTTTTTTATACTTTGTTATTGCCTTATTTTCTTATTTCAAACTAAAGTACTCCTGCCTTTTCTAATCTTGATGGAAATAAGTGTAATGATGCTTGTCAAATTCTAATTGAAAATCGAACCAAGTTAATGATAAAGTAAACTAGCCTTGATGTTATTTCACCAGGTGGGTGCATTTTTATTAAGCAACCACACTGTAACCTTTAATTTCATCAAATTGTCCAAGCTTAAGTCCTTAAAAATCTCTTCAATATTTCAAATCCAGTTATTAGCTATCAATGCATCTACTGTACTAGGAAATACCCACATCATATTTGCTTATCTTTTTTTAACTAGTTTTAATAATCATATTGTAGATTTAAATGGTGTAGTAAAAGAAGTTGGCTGAGGTTATGCTAAATGTATTACCCTAGCACCCAAAAGATTAATTAGGTTTTGGAACATTTTGGGGGTAACATTGTGAGGAATTTAGGCATTTGGCCTTGTCGCAACACCAGAAGGAGTAGTGGCCACCTCATATTGTTCAGAATACAAAGTATGAAAGGTAGATGCCTCAAGATTCTTAGTAATGATACGAGGTCATCCACCTCCATGCCATGGTGGCATTTTGTATCCTAAAGTATGCAAACAATGCATCTTTAACGAATGTATTTCTAATTCATCCAAGGGGATTCGTATAAGTCAAACATTTTTAAAGCCATAGCTTCGATACTAATAAAATAGATTGCATCACTCATATTAAATCCTTAAAACCCTTTTAGATGCATTATAGATATGTTCATAACACATCATGATATATTATGCATACGTTCATAACATGTGTATACACACACACACACTAAAGTGTTAAATTTCATGATTTTAAGATATATTTATGTTGTACAAGTGTTAAAACCTGAGGAATATTATAATATAATTTTATATAGATATTTTTATAACTTGATAAATAAATTAATCATTAAGAGTAAAATGGAAAGGCAAATTTTGTTAAAATTATTTTTTATTTTTCACTTTTAGACAAGGATAAGCTTTAAATAAGCCACATATATTATGGGGTCAATTTACTTAATTTAGGCCCAAGCCCATTTTTCACCAAAATCTAGAAATTTCTACAAACTTCTTCATTTTTACATTAAATTAAGGGTAATTTAGTAATTTTATAATTTATTATATTAGTAACCAAGTTATATATTGACAAATAGATCCAAATATTATGATTGGTGATTAAAAGGTGTATTTAAGGCATTTTTTTGCCCATTTTCTTCATTTATCCAAATTTTTACATCTATAATTTTTTTCTCATCTTTCTCCGATGTTTCTCTCATCTCCCACCATCAATGAACCACCAAAACACCTTAGAAAAATTGAAGAAAAATCCTATAAGCATAAACAACCTAGAACCAAGCCATAAATACTTAGGAAAAATAATTGATTTCAATTAGTTTCATTTGAAAAAAAATTTAAGAAAAATTGAAGAAGCGAGATCTTGAGCTTAGAAGCTTACAATGAGTCCCTTGAACTTTATTTTAAACTTAAAATGATGTTAGAAATATGTAGGAAGCATGAAATGAATGTTGAGTTGAAGAAATTTGGGATAATTGAAATTTGGTATATGTGTGTGCTTGTGTATTATTTGCATATATGGTGAAAGAATTATAAATTGATGATCTTATTAGTATTTAAATTTCATTAGAGATATGCATATGATTATATGTGTATGTTGAATAAAAATTATTCATGTAATATGGTGGTTAAGGTGAAATGGTGATGGTCAAGTATGTATAGCATTATTGGAATGCATAAACGGTTGAATTTTTGAGAGAAAATTGGAAATGAATTTTGTTGTAAAAAATTAGTTTAAAGAGTTTATTTGGTGTATATAATGATGATGTTTACCTTAGGTTAAATATTATATACTTAGTAATGTTAGAGGAGAATTAAAGTATTATGTCGGTATAAATTATCTTATAGTAATTTCATTATTTTTGGATAAATTTTAGTGTTATGTTGGTATATATTTTGAGAATGAAAATTTTTTATTGGGAGTTTAATATGGTAACGAATATGAAATATTTTATTTAGAAAAGAATTGTATCTATTCACTTAATAAAAGTAGCATGAATTTTAGCGAATTGTTGGTAAAAGCAAATTATTTTATATAACTTTTGATGATTTAAATTTGGTAAAATATTTTCTATGGATCACCATAATAATGTTAGCATTTTATAATATATATATATATATATATATATATATATATGGTATAGTTTCGACATGTTGAATAAAACTATGACTATATGCGTCGATAAACGTCAACTAAAAGTATATGCATTTAATGCATTTCATCAAAATTGCATACTTAAAATAAAGATAATATGTTAATAGTTTATGTATGTTAATAAATTTTATATAGATAGTGATATAATAGTAAGAGATCCGGCTCAGTAGAAAGATTAAGGTGTTGACCCTCTTACAAATAGTAAATTCATAAATGTATTTTTAAATATTTTTTAATAATATAAAATTAAATATTTTATGAATATAAATTTACTTTCAAAACTTTGTAATAAAATGAGTTTAAATATTTGATTATTTTATAAAATTTAAATTTATGAATATTTTATGAATACAAATTTAAAAATGTTAGAGTAAGAATAAATTTAAAAAAAATATGATTTGAAATAGTGTCTATTACTTGTAAATAAATGAATTCTAGTAAAATAATTTTATACTGATATTAATAAGTATGTATGACAAATTATTGAAATTATTTTGTGATATGAGATTTGATAAAAATGCATAGTAGCACAGTTATGCATTACTGATTATTAATAATAGCCTATGATTGGTTGTATACGATTAAAATGGGTATCATTTGATGTGAGATTCATTTTTACGTGAAAATGCAAAAGATAAATAGTAAGTTCCCTACAAGACTAGGTGATATGGAAGAATAGGAAATCTATATATGAATACTAGGTAAATGTATTGCCACTCTATAGAAATCCCGTACTAACGTCGTGAGTGGGCTTCATGATCATTAAATTTATATGGGTATGCAAAACAAATAGTTGACAGATTTTAAGATGTCAATTAGGCATGTACTAGAAGATGTCTCAGAGGATAATTTTTGGGTGAGCCTAAATTTTGTTGAAAATATCTATAAATTTTCATGTAAAAATATTTTTCTATGACGTGTTTAAACATAAATGATTGATTGAAATTTTATAAATTTTATATTTTTAAAAAATAATACTCCTAGTTCTCTATTTTGATTTTTAGTTATTGTTATTCATCTATTCATTGAGTTTCATATTCCCATTTTTTTCTTAAAAATAAATTTTAAATACGACATGTTCATAGAAGGTTGTCAGTCCACATCTCTACGCATAAAGTTCATGACTTGCATTTTGTCAATGATCATATTAGGTATTTAGTGTTCTCTATTAACATATACATATATATTTTCTAGAAGAGATTCAAAAAATTTTATGGAGATATTTGGTTTATAAAATATTACATTTGTAAATACCATATATTTTATATTTTTAATATGTACATTCTATGTGGTTTGGTTAAAAAAAGATACTAAAAACCTTACACATTTGTGTGGAGTACTAGCAGTAGATATATATCACGGATGTATAGCAATTATTACATAATCGGTGCAATGGATCAAAGTGTAACAAGAGGCTTAAAAAACATTAGAAACAATGATTAGATTTTACTCAAAAATGTGAGAATTGCTCTTTTCTTTGATTCTTTAAAAAATAATATGAACTTATCAATAGATTTCTCTTGTAATGCTCAAATCTTCTTATTTTTTTTATACTTTTGATTTATGATTAGTAAATTATTGAGTCAATATCTTTACTATTAGTTCTTGATTCTTTCAATTATTAAATCGAGGTTATTTAGTAGAAATTTTAACTTTTTTAGGGCTTGAATTCTAATTCAAGTTATTTGATTTTAAAATTCATTCATAGAGTTTTAAAATTAATTACTATGGCTTTAAAAATAATATTCTTGAGTTTCACATCATGTTTGCATCGGAACTTTAGTTCTAAAATCATATTTGATCATCTTTAAATTCTTTTATGTTTCTTGTAAAATTAAAAAAAAACAAAGAAAAGAAGAATAAAAAGAATTACTATTTATGAATACTATTTATTTAAGGATATTGTTCATGTGGCTATTGCATTTTTGATAAGATGATAATTCAAGGTTGAATTCTTCTAAAGAAAAGGGAAATGATGATAATTAACAATAACAAATTTACAAATATTTTTTTCACATGCCAATTGATCTAATTATAAGGGTAAGAGAACAAATTTAACTTGTTTGAGATATTTTTGTATTTAATTAGATTTTTTAGTGTGTTTAAGAGTACCACGTGAGAATATATTTTAATTAATTCTTTTTTTCTATTTATTTTAGAACTTTTATTCTTAGTTGTTTTAAATAAAGACTTCCATTTCTAATTGTTTCACATTAAGATTTTTATTTTCAATTGTTTTATATTAAGACTTTTATTTTTAATTATTTTAAAATTTAATTATAAGTCTTATATAAAATATGTATAAACAATATTGTGAAGAAAGATTAGATTTTACTCAAAAATGTGAGAATTATTTTTTTTATTTAATTCTTTAGAAAACTGCATGAACTTATCAAAAGATTTATCTTGTAATGTTTAAAACTTTCTACACTTTAATTATTAGGCCAAGGTTATTTAATCTAAATTCATGTATTTTACTTCATGATTAGTGAATCATTAGGTTTAAGTTGTTACCATTAGCTCTTGATTTTTTTAATCATTGGTTAAAGGCCTTTGATCTAAATCTTAACTTTTTTGGAACTTAAATTTTGATTTATGTTGTTAAGTTTCAAATTTTATTTTTGAGATCTTAAGACTGATTATTAGAGTTTTAAAAATTGATGTTCTTGGGGTTTGTATTAATACTTGTAAAAGAATTTTAAAAAATAAATGCAAGTATGTAATAATTTTAAATAAATCGTAAATAAATCTTCTTATAAACGAATTGAAATAATCATTTTACTTATTTATGACACAAATTCATTTATAATTCATTTATGACATGAATTTATTTATGATTAATATCTTAAATAAATAAACAAATCTAGTAGTTTGATGCAAATATGACACAGATATTACACAGGTGACGCGAATACAATATACTTATTATTCATATCAAATTTTTTAAATTTTAATATATTTATTTACTCTAAATTCATATTGTATAATTGTATCATGACCTATATTATCACTTTATTAATATATATTTAGTTACTAAATCTGACTCAATCCTCTTTTTGCCCAAATTTATATGCTTTCTTTCCGATTCATCATGTGATTTAATTACAAGGACAATCTACCCGTGATTCCCTTCACTTGTTTTACAATATACTTTCTAAAATAGAAATAAATAAACAAACATTTATAATAACAAAAATTTAAATTTTATAGGCACAAATTAACTTGACAAAAAAAAAATATGCAAAGAAAAATTGAGATTTCTTGATTTGGTATATAAAAATAAAAAAATTAACTTTTAACTAATAATTAAGGCTCATTCAAAATCTATTGTTTACTACTGTCATTTGTGTATATTATCTACAAAACAAGATATTACTAATATCTAAATACAAATTTTAATTATATAAATTAACATGATAACATTATACTATTCTATTATATATAATTTATTTATTATTCTCATAAATTTTTACACATATGTCAATAATACAATTTCATCAAAATTAATTTATATGAATAAATTTATATATATTTATATACTTAATAATTTTTAACAAATATTTTATTTTTGAAGTAAAAATATTTTAATAATTTTAAATTAAAATTTAAATAACTACAAAGATAGTATTTATAATTTTTAATTAATATTTTTAAATCAAAATATTTTAAAAAATAGCTTTATTTCCTTGCCCCAACTTGCATTGTTATTGATATTGTAAGCAAACCAGTACATACATATAGTAGAAATATACAAAATAAATGGTTTACTTTTCAAGATCTATCCGACAAATGCTAATGTTATTATATGTATATAATTCAATACCATAAATATGTAAATACCTCTAATTAAATGATATTTGTCAAACTACAAATACAGATAAATTATTTCTGTGTCTCTATAGTATTCACATGATCGAAAATATAATCAAAGTATTAACTCCTATGATTTGAGTACGTGATATTTTTGTGCATTCTTCTCTTCACAAAAGTAATGACGCAAAAATAAATTTTAAGTACACACTTAAAAAACACAAATACCACATATTTATAATACTATTTTAAATTTTTAATTTTGATTTAAACTATTTTATTGAAATTTTTTATAAGTTCAATTTATTTAGTAAAATAGGCATCAATAAATTTAATCCACTCTTTACATAATGAGTTTAATCAAAATTGATACTCATATAACTCATCAAATGCTTAACCCATTTAAGATTTTATAGTTCAACAAATATTAAACTCATTTAAAATTTTATAGATCTATATATATAATTATTATCGATCTCAATATACGATCCCATGAGTTTTCGTTACGTTAACAGTAACATTAAAATCTAATTTTAGTGTTACAAGTAATGAGTTTGCAATACATCATAACTACCAAGTGACGAGAATATCAGTAATTTGATATTAACTTATCCGTGACTAATATTATCAATGTTACTGTGTCATCCTCGTATGGTTCAATTTTATATATTTTTGATATTATGAGTAGACTTATTTTAGCAAATAAAATCAATATCACATATTGACTTTTTTAAACGTGGTCATATATTTTTTAAAATCATACTCAATCAAAAAACTCAAGATATTATTGGTATATACCCTAAATCTAATCCAATAGTATTTTAAATATTTTACACATTTGAATAATAACATTGATATATATTTGTATATATATCATTTTATTATTTTATTATTATATATTTATGTGTTTAATAAATATCTTTGGTTAAGTATTGATATGAATAGGATAATAACAATGCATAAAGACCAATATATGTAATAACTTATATGTGTTATAATTTGAGATATCAAGTCAACACATGAGTATAAATTAATGAACTAATATACTAGACCGACCCATCATGAGAATGCTACGTAAATTATTATATGAGTATCATAAACGATTATTTTAGTAACAATAGTATATATAATTCTTGAATTTGAGACCATTATGGTTCCCAATATGGAGAATACTATATTTGTAAACAAACCAATGCACACACATGCAGCGAAATTACACAAAAAAAAAAACTACTTTACAAGATTCATACGATAAACTCTAATATTATTATATGTATATGTTTTAATACCATATATATGTAGATACCTCTAATCAGACGGCTTATGTCAAACTATAAATACAAATCAAATTTTTCTACATCTCTATAGTGTCTATATGATATGGAATTTAATTGGAGTGCTAACTCCTATGATTTAAGTGCGTGATATTTTGTGCGTTTTTCTTTTCTAAAAAGTAAAAACACAAAATAAATTTTAAACACACTCTTTTAAAACAAACATAAATATCACATATTTATATATTACTATTTTAAGTCTTTAATTTTGATTTAAACTATTTAGTTAGACTTTTTTATAAAATCTAATTTATTTAGTAAAGTAGACACTAACAAATTTAGTCTAATTTTTATATGATGAGTTTAGTTAAAATTAATACTCAAATGGCTCAAAAAATTCTAAACCCATTTAAAATCATATATATATCATTGTCACTATAAGAATCGTTTATGACACTTATATAATAATTCACATAGCGTTCTCATGATAAGTCAATTTAGTACATTAGTTTACTAACCTGTATTGATACGTCAACTTAATATCTCATATTATAACACACATAAGTTATTATCAATCATTATACATATTAGTTTTCATCTATTATTGTTACCATATTCATAATAATGCTTGACTAAGGACATTTAAAAATATTATCTAACTAATTTAATTTACTATTTTAATAATATTATTACATTTATTAAACACATAGATATGTAATAATGAAATAATTAAATAATATATATAAAGAAAAATATCATGATACAAATGTGTCAAACATTTAAAATATTTTTGAATTTAAGGTATATATTAATAATATTTTAATATTTTTAAAAATCATCTATAATGAGATAAATTATTAAATATGTCATAACTCTTGTAAAAGGATATGTATGATCGAGATAAAATTTGTCCTTCCTATATAATAAGAATGATGTTTAGAACCATTTAATTAAGTAAGACTTTAAAAAATATAGTCACATTCAAATAAGTTAATATGTAATATTGACTATATTTGATAAAATAAACCTACTCAAGATATCAAAAAAAATATATAATTGAATCATACGAAAATTGTACATTTCATATTTCGTATTCAAATAAATTATATAGGATAAATGGATTGAATTATATAGTAACATTGGTCACGGATAAGGTAACGTCAAATTACTAATATTCTTATCACTTGGATAGTCATGATATATTGCTAGACACTACTTATTACTTGTAACTTTAAAATTAAATTATAGTATTATTGCTAACATTACAAGAACCTATTAGATTGCACATTAAAATCGAAAATATAATATCTATATATATAATCCTAAATGGATTTAAAATTTGTTCAGCTATTTAAGTATTAATTTTGACTAAATCAATTATATAAAAATTAGACTAAATTTATTAATACTTATTTTACTAAATAAATTAAGTTTAATAAGAAAGTGCAACCAAATAATTTAAAATAAAATTTAAAATTTAAAATAATAATATATAAATATGTGATATTTAAATTTTTAAGGGTGTGTCTAGAGTTTTGTTTTTTATATCCTTATTCTTGAAAAGAGAAAAAAACACAAAATATTATACACTCAAATCATAAGAGTTAGCACTCTAATTAAATTCTCGATTATGTGGATACCATTAAAACATAAGAACAACTAATCTATATTTATAGTTTAACAAAAATTATTTAATTAAAAGTATATACGTATTTAGAGTATTGAAATATATACATATAATAACACTAGAGTTTATTATATGAATTTTTAAAAGCAAACCAAATTTTTTTTTGTATAATTCTACTGCATATTTATATACTTATTTGCTTACAGATATCACTCTTAGTATATAGGAGAGATAAATTTTATTTTGATCACACGCATTTCTCTACACGAGTTATGACATATTTGATTATTTTCTTTATAGTATATTTTATTACAAATAACATTTAAAAATATTAAAATATATCATTCTCTATATTGAAAACCATGGTGATCTCAAATTCAAGAATTACATACACCGTTATTATTATAAAAATCACTTATGACACTCGTATAATGATCTGTGTAGTATTCTCATGAAGAGTCAATCCAACACATTAGTTCACTAACTTATATTCATGTGTTGACTTGATATCTCATATCATAATACATATATATTATTATCAATCACTACATGTACTAACTTCAATATATTGTTATTATCCTATTCACAATAATATTTAATTAGTAATATTTAAAAATAGTATCTAACTAATTAAATTTACTATTTTAAGAGTATTATTATATTTATTAAATATACTTATATGTAATAATAAAATAATTAAATAATATATATAAATTTAAAAATGTAAAAAATTGAAGATCCAATTATGAGCAAAGACCACAAGAAATAAGGAATGGACATATTATTATATTTTTTCATTGTTTTTATTCAAGTAAAAATTGAAGATCCAATTATGAGCAAGGACAACAAAAAAGGGCATATTATAATTTTTTTTTTGTTGTTTTTATTTTTTTATTTTGATAATTAAAATTAATATTATATTATTAAAGTTTGAGTTATTTTATTCAAATATTTTAAATTATTTTTTGTATGTTCTCACCAATATAAATAATACAAATTAATTTTTCATATCTTTTTAATAATATTAAATAGAAAATGAGTCTATTTACTTTAGCATTATATGTATATACATATTTTTTTTTTAAATGTAAGAAATATAAGAAAATATATTAGGTTAGATATTACTAGATGATCTAAATTTATTTTTTTTATTGGTTAGTTTTTTTTAAATATTTTTTAATTTATTAAAAATATATATATAAATATATATTTGTTTCGAAATGGATAAGTGGTCGAGGACAAAAAAGATGACCCACCCGAGGAGGACGGGATATGCCCCGTTCTCCAATTTATTAGACAAAATATAACTACATTTGGTCCAAATTCTTGGTCCGAACGAGTCAGGGCCTGCGGTCCCGGTAATTGCGAGAATTTTTGTTAACATTTGTACGTGAGCCAGCAATTGCCAGTTGGTCCCACTATTTCACATCTTCCATACACGTGCCATGGTTTGTAGCCGTAAAATTGAAAATTATTTCTTATTAATAAAATTCATAGGCATGATTTTTTTAATTGGAGCCCACGTTGATCAACAAGACCAAATAACCCGTCAAATTTCAGGTCAGCTTTTAGCCAATATTATTATCATGTGAACTGATCATCACCGTACACTCCACCTCAGATTCTGATCACATCAATCAATGATTTAAATCCTGAATGACAATTATGTCCTTACTTTGAAAAAAAATATTTCTAGGTGTATGATTATTAGACTCTATTTCCTAACACGTGTGATTCCCGGGCCGAGTCTAATGTCATTAATGGGGCATCAAATTCAATGAATGGTCAACGAACTGGAATAATAGTTCAGAAATATGAGGGACTTAATTGATAAAATTGGAAAATTTTATATTTTTCTGAATAATTTTTATTAAAATAAATCAAAGCGATAAAATGAAAATTACACGTTCATGCTTTTTGTGACTATTAATTAATGTTTAATCACGTGACACCCATTAAACTAAAAGATTTAATACGTTCTTAACCACTTGGTGATCACGCGGACAATGAAGGAGAAGTTATGGATCAAAGTGCTAAGAAATCAAAGTTACATTTGACCACGCATGAAAATTCCCGTTAAAAATTTAATGAAACCCTACAACCAATGTCACAAAATTTAAAATACGAAAACAACCAATTAGGTCCCGTACTCTGTTTAAAAAATAACATACTTTATTCATTTATAATAAGTCCTAATAAAGTAACGAATTTCAGGGGCCATATATTATACACAAGAAATCTATGTTCTTATTTGTTATTTAACAAAAAAGCAGGGACTCAATTGTTATATTGGAATTTAAAATTAAACAAATAAAAATTCCATAACCTTATTTTTAAATTTATTTTTATAAATACTTTTTTTTTTTTTCACTGGACTTAGTCAATTTCACAATATTCTAACAAAATTACTCCCATGCAACCATGTACACAAATATAAATTATATTCACTTTATGATTACTTTTTCACTTTACAATTTTACTAATAAAAATTGATCATAAAATTTCATACATATTGAAAAAAATATACGAAATAGAAATAAGTAAATTATTATGCATATATTTTTCTTATTTTTGTTTAATTTCATGAATCAACACTTATAAATTGATATTATAAATTTTTTATGATTTTACGTTGAATTAGTTTGTTAAATTATGACAATAAAAAGCACCACAAAAAAATCTTACAATCTAAAAAATTAAAAAATAGTACAGTACAGTTCGATTTTGCAGCTGGACTTGATTTCGACCCATATATTTCGAGCTAGAAAGCTGAAAAATAAGGGGCTTGATTTCGAGCCACGGTAGAGATGTATCAAACTGTGGTTGATTTTTATTTGGTTAGAAAAGGTAGAGAACTTACACATGACGAGACAATTATTATTGCTGGTGCACTTGAGCTCTCTGAGAAAACCGCGAGCGTTTTTATGACTCCAATAGCCTAAACTTTTGCCATTGAAAGTAAGATGTTCTAAGGAGTATTAAACAGAAAAACACCTGCACCCATTTCATAACTATCATCCTGATTGACATTCACTTGTTATGTACTGGGATTTGATGAACCCAATATTGGAGAAAGGACAGAGCAGAGTGCCGGTTTATTATGAGGAACCGACAAACATAATTGGACTTATTCAGATAAACTGATTATTTCTGTAATTCATGTTCATTGGAGATTAATACTTTTTTTGTTTGTTCTATATGAAGTTGTGTTGGTTGAATCTTCTGGCGTGCTCTCTTCTCACGTAGAATTTTGCTTTTAAGGATCTAATTGGTGCAATTGAAACTTACCTAGTTTGCTTGTTATATTGAAATATTTGGTAAGAGAATGAGCACAATTCTTTGATGTGTTAGACGTGCAAATTGGATTTCTTTTAGTTGCATTGATTTCTGTGCGTGGACATGTCAAAAACTTACTACTCCATTTTCTTTTGCATGCCTTTTCCTTTTTGATATTCATATTCTATAAACTTGAGGTAAAGAATTTGTTAATAATTCACCCAGAAGATGAAGTTCCTGAGAAGAGTGTTATCATACGCAATATTTCAAGGGAATAATGCCGTTGAATAGCTGCTCTCATGTTCTCTCTTACTTGATGAACATGAGGGAATAGTGCCGTTGTCATCTGTGACATGCCGCCTCTTACTTGAACTCCTTTAGGAATTACCAGTATCCCTATGACTACTGCGCCTACTTTGATCGTTTGACCTCCCTTTAAGCCTATCACTCAGCTCCATCTCTTTCTGTCGGACTCGCCACATTTTTATTCACTTTCACAGATCGATTAGCTGGGGGAAAGAGAAATACAAATAGATGGCACACATAATAATGCACTAAAGGAAGCAACAAAATAATCACTATTAATAGGTGTAGAGAACTGACCTCGTAGCACCCCAAGAACAGTTGCAGTGAGCAACCGTGAATTTGGCCTACCTCTCACTTTAGGCTGCTCATGATAAACTTGCACACCTTCCTTCTCTCCCTGTTGCTGTAATTCTGCAACTTCCTGCAACAGGATTGCTGCTTCCTTCAAAGGAAGGCTTGAATCGATCCCTTCTTTCGGCTCGATTTTCAGCCGTAATACGTAGTTTCCAGTTTCCAGCTCGAAATACGTAGTTCAAAATTGAGACCGGCTGCAGACTCCAACTCTACTATTGATTTTTGCATTGTTCAGTTTGCGAGAGTCTTTTTTCCATGTTTTTCAATAACTAATATTTAACAAATTAATTCAACGTGAAATCAGAAAAAATCATAATATCAAGTACAGCGATTAATTCATGAAATTAAACAAAAATATGCACAACAATTTCCATGTTTTTGTTTCGTAGGTTTTTTCAATTGTTGAAATATGTTTGAGTTTTAAGGATAAATTTGTATCAATAAATTTATATATTTAATATTTAAATATTAATTAAAATTTTTGAAAGAATAAAATTATAAAACAAGAAATTGATCAAAAAGTGAATATAATTTATTTTCATACACATGGTTATAAGAGTGCAATTTTAATTTTGCTTGAGAATTATAAAATTACTTAAATTAATAAAAATAAGTAAAATTAATTATTTATGTAAATAATCTTAAAAATAAAAGTATTTTATAAATTTTTCCTAAAATAAACACTTTCTTGCCTCAGTAAATATTCACCACTGATTATTCACTTCTCCGTTACCATTTTCCCTCTTACACGACACATTCAGAAGAAGATGGTGCAAATGTTGCTTCTCTGGTGGCCGAAGAACACCATTTCCGACTAAGCCACCACAACCAAGACTGCCGGTTCAGGCCCAGAGAATGATTTGTGGTCATCCTCAACCTGTTTCAGCCCCAAACTTCTGCCAAAACTAATGAAAAAACTCAGAAAAAATGGGTTAAAAATGTTGAGAGCTGTAGTTGCAGGAGGAAGCAGACACAGTAGCAGCTCATTTCAAAGCCGATATGATCCACTGCGCTATTCTCTGAACTTTGACAGAAGCGGGTGTGGAAGTTTGGTGGCTGATCGTGATGATTATTACAAGTTCTATGCATTTTCTTCAAGATTTGTGGCCAACCCAGCAACAACTACTACTTCTACTTCTTCTTCTTCTTCTTCTTCTTCTTCTAGATGATGATGATAATAATAATAATAATAGTAGTAGTAGTAGTAGTAGTAGTAGTAGCAGTAGCAGTAGTAGTAGTATTACATTGTATGATATGATGCAACACTAGTTTTAGTCGTGTAAGGTAGTAAATTAGCTAAACTAGGTTTTTTTTTCCTTTTTTTCTGATTATGTGTATTTTTGGTTTAATTTATGTATTTTTTTTGAGAAATTAATTAAAGAGAATTTTTCTTGGATGGATTATTGTAATTTCCTTGTTTTGCCATAATAATATTCCTCTTTTAACTTCTTTAACTGCTAATTGAATATTCTGTTGACCTGTTTTCATAATATATTTACTGCAAAGAATATGACTGCTACTTTATTATATTCATATTTAACCAGCAGAAAAAACAAGTCATTATGCAAATGGGATGTTGATAGGAGTGACTTTTGTAATTTACAATATAAAATTGTAAATTTTATGTTTTATATTTGTAATATATTATTGTTGCTTTTTAATTTAGTTGAATGAATGCCTGTTGTGTTCATTGAACAAGTAATAGATATTAATTTGTAAATCCAAGTGCAAAGGAGATGAGCTACCATTGCCGAGCAATCTGTTTATTATTTAAAGCAGGTAACTTGCCGCAACAAATGGTGAACATATATTTCAAGAACATGAGGATGATAACATTTTAATGGTATTGTAATTTCTCATGGCTCAAGTAACTGCCATAAATGTACGTACAATAAGAATTTTGATGCAGTGTTAGCCTGTTATCAAGAGGTTTACTTGACTATCTAATACAGTCAATGGCACCGTTCACGGTACTAATAGTACTATTAACATATAAATTTTATTCATATTAATTAAATTAATATATCGATATTATATTGTTATCATATACATCTTATGATTTGTTTTCTGTCTTGGGAAGATACAAGATATAGGATAATGAGATTATACTATTATTTATTTCGTATAGGAAAGTTTGTAAACACAACAATACTCAATACGGATCAACTACTTATTTGTACATTCTCTTAACAAGTGACTCTTCTCTTCATTTATGCTAAAGGTGGCAAAAATTGACACGGTGCTGTACAAAAAGTCGGGTTTGAATTCAAAAATTTGGCATGATTAATAAATATATTGTAATCATGTCACTTATTTAATAAATAAGTTATATTAGAGTTTAAAATTTTTTACTTAATAATTCGTTTGTAATCAGTCAACCAGTTTATAATCTATTAACTTATTATATTCTATCAACCCTTTTAAAACTTGCCAACTTCTTTGTGACATAATTAGTTATTCAGATAACCATGTCATTTAATTCATCAACTTATTTATTATTTGATTAATAAACAGGTAAATGTATCATTTAAACCTACCAACTCATTTATTATTTATTAAGTTTCAATTTTTATTTTTATTTTTGTATAATTTATAATTTTTTATATAAAATAAATTTAATACAATAAAAAATTAAATTATTTAGTTTCATATGATAATAAAATTATAAATGTATACTTTAATTAATAATAAATATGATGCTCAAAGAAGTATGTATAGACGAAAAAAAGATTATATTAGCTTATGAGGGTTAGCAACTTAGCATACTAAAGTTAGTAAATTTGGGAGATAATATTAATCAAATTATTTAGACATATAACCTCTTTGATGTTTGAATTCATTAAACTTCATAACACACACATATAATAATAATAATAATTTAAAAATAACAAGTTAAATATTTCATGATAGTATTGAAATTCTCCTCGTTATTTATTGAAAATTTTTTATTTGACAATGTAATGAAATGAATATTATGTGGTTTGGAGGCATGCATTTATATCATGTCTCCCAACGTGCATTACTTAAATATTCTAATGATTTGAAACAGGTTCTTAATCAGTATCAATTTATTAAATGATGAACAATTTTTTTTTTTTTTTTGTTTTCATTGTCTAATATTTATTCAAGGAGTATTATATATGTTTGCAAATTATTGTTTGTAACTTTGTTGTGCAGGATCACATTGGACTTCTAGATGGAGTTAAATTCAGTTCTTAACGTCGACGTAAATTTGACTTATTTAGTAGAAGATAATTATATACTAATAAATGAGCCAAAGAGACTGTGGAAAACGCAAAAGAAGACAAACATGCAAAGCGTAGGAGATGTTCATGAAGTTGCCTCTTGATGCATTTCTGAATGAAAAATTATGATGTAAGGACAAATTATGTGAGAGAATGTACATTTCTTAAAACAGCTATGGGACAAGTAACATGAATAATCATTTAATCAATTATCCTAAGTTGTCTTCTTCATGTGATCCCGTCAAATGCTTATAGACCATAGTTCAGGTTCTATTTTTACACATGCTTCACAATTTGATTTTACTGTTTACCATATATGTTAGCTATGGGACTCGTCAAGAATGATTTAGTGTTTCAGTTAGTTGAGTATAGTAGCATAAGAACGATTTTTGAATATTTGCAACCTGAAGTTTGTAATATTTCTAAAAATACTGCCAAAGCTTATGTGTTGAATATGTATAGTAGAGAACATGATAGAATTAAAAAAATGATGAAGGAAATTTCGGGTAGAATTTATTTAATATCTGATTTATGGACTTTAATTACTACATATGACTAATTGTCTCTCTCTCAAATTACGTTGATAAGGATTGGATTTTACAAAAGAAATTATTGAATTTTTGCTTGGTACCAAAATCATGTAATAGAATTTATTTAATAAAAAAATTATTGCCATTGTTGTCTAAATGGGAGATCGAAAAAAAGACATTTTGAATAATATTAGATAATATATTTTCTAAGGCTGTTGTGTGAATATACTAAAATCTCAATTAAAAATTAGGAAAGCACTTGTATGTAACAAAAATTACTTTCACAATCATTGTTGTGCTCATATAATCGATTTAATCGTGCAAGATGGATTGAAATTAATAGAAATTAAATTGTCTAAATTTCATGAAATTGTATTCTGAAAGGGTTACAAACAAGAAAATAGAAATTTTTGAAATGTGTAATACAAATGTCTTTCGACAGTGAAAAAGATTTAAGATAAGATGCGCCAAAAAAATAAAATTTCATCTATTTTATACCTAAAGAGAACTTTGTTACAAAATTGCTTTTCGTCACTTGCATTTAAGTGATTCTAATTACAAGTATTATCCTTTAGAAGATAAGTGGGTTATTTTAGAGAATATTAGTCAATTTTTGATTTTTTTTATGAGATTACTTGCATATTTTCTAAATCAAAATATCCCACTTCAAATTTGTTCATTCCTAAAATTTTTGTGACTTTTGTGACTTTGAATGAATATTCAAGAAGCGAGGATGTTTACCTAAAAGATATGGGAGAAAAAATATTGTCTAATAGTTGAAGTATTGGTCTGATTTTTACATAAATTGGCTAGAACAATTATCTTGAATTCTCGTTATAAATTATTTGTTTAAGAAGTGAGAATGTTTACTTAAAAGGATATGAAAGAAAAGATATTGCCTCATTTTTAAAATATTATTCTAATTTTTATATAATATTGACTATAACATTTATTTTGAATTTTCGTTATAAATCGTTATTTGTTGAATGGGCATATAAAAAAATTTATGGCGGTAATTTAATTGAATTAGATACTGTTCCATGTAAATTATGTTCTTTATTTGTTGAATATATAGCCAATTCAAGTACATCTTCTTCTGCCGCATCATCTTTCATTGATGTGATGCAAAATGTCAAAGGAAAATTAGATACATGCCTTGAGGTAAATTTTATTTTTTTATTTTAATTATTATTCCAATAATATTACTTTTAATTGATTATTATTTTCAATATTACAGGAGTTTGATGAATTTGAGAGCATAGGTGATGTTTCTGCACAAAAGACACATTAGAAGCTTTATTTAGATGAAACATTTGTTTATAAGAATATTGCTTGGATACTTTTGTGTTTTGAAAAGGAAATGAATTTCGGTATATGAACTTTCTTTCATGGCTTGTGATATTGTGATTATTTATTTATCAACAGTCGCAAATGAATGGCATTTAGTATTGGTGATCAAATTCTTGATCAATTTGAGAGTTGAGTTAAGCGGAACATAATGGAAGCATTAATTTGCACAAGGGATTGAATTTTTAGAGAAAAATTAATATTTTTAAAAATTTGTTAATATTTATTATATTTAAAACTTTGTTAATTTTAATTACTAACAATTTGAGTACATTCTTACATATTTAATATTATTATTTTGTTTTAATTATATAATACATTCAATTATCTGATTGGAGAGACTCACCAAAAATATAAAATTTATCTATTAATAACACTTCTTCCAAAGAAAATGCTACTTTTTCTTATCATTAAAAGGTTTGATCAATTATTTTTTTAATTTATTTAAACTTATGTTTTGAATATATTTATTATTGTTAACTTATTTTGCTGACATTTGGGGCATTGGTTATTACTTGCTACTTATCGATCTTCTTATTATCAATATAATATTTTAAATAATAAATTTTAATATTTGAATTATTTTTATGCTATTTTTTAAAATTTTTGGTGAAATTTTTTTTTGAATTTAAACTTTAATATTAAACTTGATATGTGTTGTGATGTTATATTTTATTAATGTGTTATGTTTTTTTTTTTGATAAATAATTTTTTTTTTATTTCTTATATAACTTACTAATCAATTATTTTTATGATTAGTGTAAAGAGTTAAAAAGGTAAAATTTATGTTAAACGATTAATCAAATTAAATTGGTAATTATATTAATCAAGTTAAATAAGTAATTATGTTAATCAAAATCAAAAAAATAATTATATTAATCAAGATAATTGAATTAGTGGGTCATGTTGTGTCAACAATTTATAATCAAATTATATCACGTTGAATCATCTATTTATTAAATAAATTGTGTCTATATTTATCAATTTTGACATGAATAATAAATGAGTTGTATTCGTATTAGTATAAAATTTATCTTTTTGTTACTTGATACAACACAAACACTACCTATTTACCCAAATTACCACCCATAATTCAAACGCTCTGAGAGTCCTAAAATTTTCACAACTACATGGCCATTAGTAATACTAAACAAGTCAAATCTCTCTCTCTCTCTCTCTCTCTTTCTTTCTTTCTCTACACACACACACAGAGATGCGTGCATGCGCTATTTATCACACAAGTTTACATTTTGTTCAGTTAAATCAATATCATGAAAAAAAAAATCTTAATTCTCATTGTCCTAAGAGAAATCTATATTACATAACCAGCTCCATTTATCCTCCCACGTCTAATAAATTGTAACTCAAGATATCACCTATCTGCATATCTGTAGGAAAAGGCTGATAGCAGATGCAATATCCATGCAATAAGTTGGCTTGCCAAACTTGACTGACAATCCATCACATTCATATAAATTAGATAAAGCTTTGAGGCAGTTGGCCTAAATATATTTTGTGGAAGAGACTGGTTATTTGAAGGAGGATAACAGATTGGAGAAGCAAATATCAACCAGATAACACTATATTTCATTTTCTGTTACATAAAACTTTACACAAGATGTCCTGAATGATCCTATATGTGCTACTTCCATTACTCACTCCATCATCCCTACAAAAATTCGAGCACATCATCTGAAAATCCTGAAACTCCACTTAAAAGAATAAAATGTTTGATTTTCAACTCCTGTAGTTAGAGCTAGGGTTCATTTTCACTCACAGGATGATCCGACACAGTTCCCTCAGATGAAATTTCCTCTACATCAGGCTGATCAGTTCGAGAAGGATCTGATCGTGTCTTGCTGAAATCACCACTATCCAGCTGATCTTGTTGCTTTTTCAGAAGCTGACCATCATTATGAGGTGAGCTCTGCTCAGCTTTTGCTTGACTACTTGAACCTTGTGTATCTGCAAGTTCAACTTGATCCAAAGATTTTGGTAATGGGAGCTTGCTCTCAAGGAAGCTTGAGCTCTTCACACCTGAAGTTGATGACAAATGTGAGCCTGAAGCAACGCAAGATGCTACCAGTTGAAGCACTTCTGGAGACGGGGACAATCCCGCGCTTGTTTTACTAGGAAGAATTAAGTATGCTGATGAAGATGTCAGGTTCACCATATTTAAACTGAGAGGACGCAAGTTAAGGTCAGATTCAATGGAAGGAAGTCCTGAAGTTCCATAAATTGGTTGCGGCAGTATTGGAAAATGTGGGGCCAAAGGAATAGAGCTTGAAGCAGCACCATTACTAGGGAGGCCAGTTTGCAAATTATGGCTGCCTCCAGCCATTTCTGAAGTCAACCACTGAGGCATATGCGACTTCCGTTTCTTCTTCTTCTTCTTAATACTACGTCTTGGATCCTTTGGTTGACAAGGAGGGGGTGCAGGTATCTCAAACGGAGGAATAGTTGGCTTATCTTCCCCATATAGTAAACGAACTGATTGAGCAATTGCCGAAACAGTAGGAGGCAATTCAGGATCTGGAGGCTTGGCAGGAGCACCTACAGCCTCACGAAGCCAATGTGGTAGTTTGTTCTCTGAAGAACTACTTCCAACATCTTTCCCCTTTGAATGGGAAAGATTAGGCCCTTTAATTGGTTCAGGTAGCAACCCTGAACTGGTGGATTCACCACCTCCTACATTATTGTTAAACTCACGCAAAATATTCAGTGATCTATCCAGAAGACTGGGCAACTTTCCATATTTAATGGCTTTTTCTTCATCCCCCCTTCTCTGTAAATCAAGACAACCGGAACTGAGACCTAGGGAACCCAAATTACTGGCACCTAAAGAATTGAGAAGAAATGGCTTCTCCAGGGGTACATTAGAAGAAGTACCAGATCTACCTGAGGGTCCAGCACAAGAATCTCCAGGAAAATTTGTCCGAAACTTTTCGGGATTCCAAGTTGGAATAGGCGGAAACTGCTCATTTTGCAAACCAAGTTGTTCTGATGGTTCAAAATTTGGCAGGTCCGA
The DNA here is from genome assembly GCA_032401905.1 of Swietenia macrophylla. Classification (NCBI taxonomy): domain Eukaryota; kingdom Viridiplantae; phylum Streptophyta; class Magnoliopsida; order Sapindales; family Meliaceae; genus Swietenia; species Swietenia macrophylla. The sequence continues at coordinate 6,796,730 of CP135573.1, forward strand.
AGTGAGATCTGGAAAACCTAATTTCATATCTGTTAAGTGCGTGTGAAATTTTGGTGGTGTGACAAATTTACTTCCTTGCAATGCCCGTGTCATCATTCCATCAGGAATGCTTGGAAACAAGGGAGATTTGCTAGATTTCGTTGCCTTGGCTGATTTTGGCACTTGATAAACTGAACCTTCCAAGATCTTAAGCTGTTCCTCCTCCCACCTACCAGCCAAATCTTCTGAACTTTTATACTTGGAGAATTTCAACCTGGGGTCTCTAAGCATGGCACCCCAATTGCCCTTTCCATGTCTGCGAACACCAATCCACAGAGAATCAAGTTCATCTTCAGACCAGCCATCTGCTTTAAATTTCTTTCTGTACAAGTTGTTGGATCCAGATCCAGTTCTAATCATTATATTTTCAAGCACCCTGCGATGATTTTCAGAAAAAGAAGAAAATGTGAATGGCATCTGCCCCAAACCCAATGTGGGAGGTACTTCCCTCTCTAGCTGATTACATCTGGGTGCATCTGGCAGGGGGAATTTCATATTTGGCAACAGAGGCTTTGCTGGAAGGTCTTTCATATAGTCATGTACAGCTTCAAGCCTGCTCCCCAGAGACAAGTTAGGTAATAAGTCATTTTGTGGAATTGCCGCAGTCGTAGCAGCAAGTGGGAATCTGGGCAGAAATTTCTCATCAAAAGGTAAATTGGGTAGCGACAACTTTTCCTGAAATTCAGCAAAAGCAGCAAAAGTTTCTAAATGGTCAGAGACTTTTCCTTCTGAGGGAGGCATAGGATACTGCAAAAAAGAAAAACAATGTGACCATTCACGTAAATGTAGCACAAGAATCTGGAAATTTATGTGAATATTTCATGGGGAAGAGTGAAAGAGAGTACCAGACTGAATGGAAGCCGACTATCTGTCATGCCACCTTTAAGGCAATGTTGAGAAACTTCAGTTGATGCATCATGCAATTTTTGTTTGTCTTGGGTAATCTCCTGACCTTTTACTTCTGTCTCAATTGAATTTCCAGAGCTACAGGCCAGACTGAATGGAAACTCGGGTCCAGTTGCTTGCCTGCTCTGTCTGCAATTTGATCTTGAAAATTTTCTTTGCGATGACTCTAATTGATTGGCATTGGGAGCACATAGACCCAGAACTGGTAACAAATTGTTGGTAGGCAGTGAGCTTGTATAGCCTGTGCCCTGATAAGGCTGACTTGGAAGTGTAACGTGGGGAAAGTAACCAAGAGGATTCACAGAAAGATCCAAAGGACTGCCCAGTCTATGCTTTGACAGCCTGCTCATCCCTAAAGCCGAGTCACCCTTACTCTTTGGTGCATCCAATGACTGAGTGACCTTATCATCTTCTAAGTCAATTACTGGAGACTTTTCTCTGACTTCTTGAACTGCTTCAGTTACTTGAGCCCCATCTTTCTCATTACCAGGACACCCAGAGAGTAGCTCAGGCACAGGTATTACATCAGTAGGACAGGACTCTTCAACTGCATTCCTCTGAGCAAGCCGCTCTTTTTGTCTAGCACGGAGCTTGGCACTGTTCAATAACAATTTTTAAATTAAATAACAATGCTTGTGATTTTGGGCATTAAAGTATCCGTACTATATTTTTGCTCTAGTTCAGTCACATCACCTCACTTTGTTTGTTTATATAATCCAAGCATTCAAAGTGTGTGCATGGATATCCAAATATTATTAACAGAAGTAAATGTTAACTAAATTTTTGGCAACCAAACTGCTCTTAACAGTTCGAAAATAGGATCACACTGTTTCAATTCTTTTGCAGACAAGCGACAGCATAGCCCACAAAGGTCATTCAAGAATTTTATAATTTTATTTCACTACTTTCTGTGATTAACTACTATGTCAACTAGCAAACATTTAGCAATCCAAGAATCTTTGGAATCATCATTCTTAAATATCTTAATCACTCTAAAATACTGCAGAATAACTTAAACTTACAACTTTGCTTTTAGAGCTCGTCCAGCTGGTGTATACTCCCGTTCTGGCTCTGGTTCTGGCTCTCGTTCCTCTTCGCCACCACTCTGCTTAAAAATATAATGATGTGAATAAGCAATAAAAGAATTACATAAGTTTAAATAAGAAGCAATATAGCAGGTAAGAAGATATATTTCTAGACGTATCAAGAAAACTGTTCAACCCAGGTCACATGGTTGAATAAAGGGTTCGGTTGCTCATGTTTGTGTTTATTTGAGGCATACATAATACTGAAGGCATTAACAGAGGTCAGAAGCCAAAATAAGAGAATAGGAATCAAAATGTAAATGGGGAAGAACAGGGAGAAAGTGAATTGAGTAATCTGGGGTGCAGGAACTTTAACCGAACTAAGCATGTTCATGGAAGATTTGAGAAGGAAAACAAAGGCATAACTTCCACATCTAAAGTGCTTAGACAAGATTCTTTGGAGGATTTTAGCTTTAAAATATGTAAATAATCATCATTAGCAATTTCCCTGGTTTTGGACACATATTGACAGCTTTAACATCGTAAGTTCACTCAACGATAAAACAAATCATCAAAGGCTGATCATTTTCAACAGGAACAATTTATCTGTTGAGTGAATGTAGTTGTGTGTGTGTAGGCGTGTCAGTGTGAGAGGAGCGAAGAATTTGCAAACTTGAAATAGCTAATGACACAAAAAGAGAGAGAGAGAGAGAGAGAGAGAGAGAGAGAGACTCACAAATAAACGCCATAACCTGTTGTTAGATACATTTATACCAGTTATAGAAGTGGTAGCCAACGTTAGATACATTTATACCAGTTATAGAAGTGGTAGCCAACAGAAAGCCACAAGATAATCAGGTGAATATTATGTATAGCACAAAATTCTTTTAACTCAAAAATGATACAGAAAGATCTATCTGCAAAGACTTCAAAGACAGCAACACTAGTTACCTCACTCAGTGTCTCATTAGGATGTGGAGCATATGCTTCCCTGTAAGAAACAGCTTTTCTCAGGCGCTTCCCTCGGCCAAGTGCTGCTTCCTCCTCACTTTGATACTTTTCCCATCTAAGTAACCAATAAATTATATAAGGATTCTTAAAACAAGAACTTCAAAACTTGAGTCATCTTTGGCTAATTTGAGTTTTTCCAGGTAGAAACTGAAGCAATTATTCAGTTTATATTTAAAGGAATGTCTATGATGAATTAAAATTTTTGCCTGCTAATTGCTGGGGTATTGAGATTGATCATCTTTGATGCCCACTACTACTATTCAATTTTTAAGCAATTTCTTTATATTGAACAATGGTCAACCATAACCAACACTCATCAATTTGAAGAACTGTGAACTCAGAAATATTGACCTAATAGCAGAGCAAGATTAAATTTATTTCACCGAATGTAAAGTTATGCTTCACATTATATCCTTGTTCTCGGTTTTATTCTAATTTATAGCACCACTGCAATTGACTTCTCTCTATTTCCCTCCCCACTCCCTCCCTGAATGGTGGCTGTCAAAGTCAAATCAAGTATGTAAAACATGCCATAGCCAACTCCACATTACATAGTCATGTACACCAATTTGATTGTGTGGTTGTTTTATTGGATTACGGGGGGTCTTTTATGCAACTGAATCTGATGTGAATCAAGGAACACACTCAACCACTAGCCATACACACTCAACCCAATTAAGCCCAACTCTCAATTTGCCTTTAGCCCATTCAGCCCAAGCCCCATTTAAAGAACCCAGCTATTCCCTTGGTTTAAATATGCTCACTTAGGTCATTGACACCTCATTTGCTTGATTGCCATATCACTTACATGAAACAAATGAAGAAAACATCAATCTTGGAGGGAAAAGTTGAAAATTGGCAAGACCAAGGAAATTTAAATTAATTAGTATTTTATTTTATCATTTGATCTCCTTTTTGTGACTTTAGAAGTTTCGACAAGCAAGCGCAAGTCAATTACAAGACCCAAGGAAGCATTAACAGAGAAGAAGAGATTGACTACACAAATTGCATAATTAGGCCAAGACAATTCTTCACCAAGAAAACATGTCCCTATTTTACCATTTTGAGATTGTCTTATGTTTTAAGTAATTGTCGCTTGATGTAATATGTTTTAACATTATTTTAACTTGTACTAGACCTTGATAAAAAGACCACTAATGCAATGTAAGAGAGTTTTTCTGCTGGAAGTTAAATGAAAGTATTTTGAGCTTGTTTTCAAGTTTAAGCAAACCTTTAGCCTAAATTTCCTTGTTACTGGAATTTAGGTGGTGGTCTCCTTGATTGGTTGCTTTGCCTTTAGACCTTGGATCTATCTTGGTGATTTTAATTCTTTTTTTTTTATTTCCCTTCACTTGATTCACAAATTGATCTCACTCTACTCACCTTGTGACATTGGTGGATTTGTTCAAGATCCACATCAGAATCTAGGACAATGTTCAACTCTAATATGTAAAGAAAATCTCAAATTTAAAGTTCTCTCAGACATGGCCAAAGTATCTGATATATCAAAACTATTATTCCTGTCTATAAAACAACTAAGAAAATGTAAAAAGTAGATATTGCAACATTTCACACAACCAAGGTAACAATACACATAATGCAGAGAAACTATGAAAGAATGAGCACAAGAAAAAACTCCTGACCTCACACGTAAAAGTCTGTCCCACTCATTTTCTTCAGTACCGGCTACAGCAGGATCATCCTTCTTTTCAGAATTTTGTGCACTAGTATCATCAGTAGTAACTGCAGGTGATTCAGCAGCTCCCCCTTGTTCCTCTGTTGTTTCTTCATTCCATTCTGTGGCCTGCTAATGAGAAAACAAAAAAATTAAAAAAAAAAATTAGCAGTTATAAATGTGTATAATGTTGAATTGTTTGTATACATATTTTGATCAGTAACATTATACAAAATTAATAAGGTAAAACAATAGGAACAGTCCACATGCAACCAAAAATAAAGAATAACATCAACTAAATGATTAGAAAAGAAAAGAATAAGAAAAGAAAATAATGCCAGGACCATTAACAATTACCTTGACCCTGAAGGCCAATAAACAAGGCGTATCAGATATTTTCACAATCCAAAATTCCTTTTATGCTTATGTTGATGATACTGGCCACCTAAACTTAGCATGAGCTGGAAGCCACTCAAGGAAGCTTGCACTAGCAGGTTATAATTAAGTGAAGAAAGTTTGCGCAACTACAGTTATCAGTGTGCGGAAAAATTTTCAATATGCAGAAGTGAAATAACCGACAATTAAGAAGCTGGTTCGGTTGCTAGTAAGAATTTTTATTGCTTATAAAGTTTTGCATAAGTTTATTAACTGGCCAATGCTTTAGCGGATGTCTTTGCTGCTTATAGTTCTCAGGTGAAAGAATAAACGTTTTGTCTCAGGAATTTGCACAGGAAGTGGTGAACATGCAAGGGGTGGCTGAACCACATTTCAGAGCTCCAAAGCTAAGGTAGCCGCATCTGCAAACACTAGAAATTGTTGTTCTACTCTAACAGCAAACTCTCAACTCAAACAGAAGTGATGCACAAAACAAGTACATCAAATGATTCAGTCAAAACTATTGCATATGTATCGTCCACACGTTTTATGGCAACATGTATATGTTTCATCATTCTCTCATCGCACCCCTTAAATTTCTAGGGCTTATTTGCTACCCAAGTTTTCTGGTAGTGGATGCAGAACAAGATTCAGTTAACCATGATCATAGTAGTATGAACCACAACAGTTTATCTAATAATATGCCAGCAATATGTTTTTTTCCCTCTTTTGTCTCTACTCCATTTTGTTGAGGCAGTCCTATGTTATGCAGCTCAAGAGTTTTATGCTGTGAATTCCAGGGTCATAGTTAAGGTAATCTTTTAATAGCCACAATTCAACAATATGATATTTGAGGCACATTGCTTCCTTCTCTCATGGTGTAATATTACCTAACAGGGCAAGCTATTTTGGGCACAATTTTTTTTTTCCTAATATTAGATGTGAGGCACATTGGTTTCCCCTCATGGAAAAAGCAAAAGACTGAACTTTTGACCAATCTTAAATACTTCAGCTGTAGAGATTTTAAATTTATTTCCCTTGTTAAGAATAGATCTTGGTCTTGGATTTCTTACAAGAGATTCCAAGTCAAGTGTTTCATTCTTGGATGAATAATGAATGTCATTAAGTATTATTTACGTTTCGAAGCGAAGAGTTTCAAATATGATCTTCTAATGAAAAGCACCTATTGAAGGTAAAATGATGGTTTGGACATAAAATGAAAAAAAAAAAAAAAAAAGGAAAAACCAACAGATGGTTTGGTACAGTGATGGAGCCCATAACCATATACCCGCAAGCACTGCATCTGTCCAATCAACCAAGATTTTCAAACTGTGATCCACATGAATCAAAAACTTGTGCACCTGCCTAAATTGGCACAGAAGTAGGCTAGGATCCCACAAAAAAAATTCAATTACCTAAAAAAACTTTTTAAAAAAACTCTTTTTCACACAAATTCTAATATTTGAAATGAACAACCCTTTTTAACTGTAAATGATTTCCTCATGAGAACCCACCATATGCCAATCCTAATATATGGTCACAAGTTGTGCTATTTCATGTAAAGACACGTTCATCAAGTATAAACAACCTTTTTTCACTCTCAAATATTGCAGGCAAGAAGTTGACATGAAAGCAGTTTTCAAACATCTGCTAGCAGGTTCACTTCACAAATCATGAAAAGCACAACCTTTAGTTCTACCTTAAGTTTTCAGAGTCCCTCTCAATCCAGATGCTTCTAATGCAGATTATGATGTAATGATCAACAATTACAATAAAGTTTTCAGAAAGAAATGTGTCACATTACAGGTTTTGCAATGGTCTGTGTGCATACAGCAGTAGAATACATAAATGATTTCATGCAGCAGTTGATGAACAATTACTATATAAAGCGATTTTTCTTGTAAAATAAGAAGGCAGAAACTAAGAAAATTGTATTACAGAATGAAAAAGAAAGGAAGATACAACTGTGAACAGGTGTCCTCAAATAAACAAAACTGCAAGGAAAGGTAAGCAAACCATATTAAAAAAGTAACTGAATATATTAAGAAAAGCATAATACCTCACCTTTACTGAGCCAAGCATATCATTCTCCAAATCCCCGTCGGCAACATCAGTTGAACCAGACTGAAGGTTTGAACGGTCAAGTAATCTTGCAATTGCATTTTCATCCCACACAATCTTGGTGCTGCCTTCTGTACATTTGTCCTTGTACACATCCCCAAGACCACCACCTCTCTTCCTGTGCTTATTTTCCAGATTTCTTACTGCCTCCTCTATGCTGGTATTATTTTCACTCGTATCTTTACCATTCACACTAGGAGAATCATTAAACAGTTCTTCTGTTCCCCATCGTAGAATATCTTCCACTTCCTTTTGAGATCCAGATTTATTCACAAAAAGCTGATCAAGCATCAGTTTCTTTTTTGCAAGCTGCAAGATGCGCTCCTCAACACTTGCACGAACAACAAGCCTGTATACTAAGAGTCTATTTGATTGTCCAATTCGATGTGCCCGATTCATGGCTTGAATATCAGCATGTGGATTAAAATCAGAATCGTAAATAATGACAGTGTCAGCTGTTGCCAAATTGATCCCAAGACCACAAGATCGTGTTGATAACAAGAAGACAAATCGACTTTTATCTTGGTTAAAACGTGTTATTGCTGCCTGACGATCAGCTACTGCAACAGAGCCATCCACTCTTTCATATGTTTTAGGTCCAAATTCAATATTCAAATAATCCTCAAGAATATCAAGAAGCTTGGTCATCTGTGAAAAAATAAGGACTCTATGACCTTCCTTACGTAACACCTTAAGCATGGAATGCAACAGAGTCAACTTGGCTGAAGCCTTTATTCGCATTTCATGAAGAAATTCTACTGACCCAGAATCAGGCTCAGTGCCCGGAATGAGATACGGATGATTGCAAACCTTTCTTAACTGCATCACAATGTTAAGCATTGATTGCTGCGCCACACCTTTTCCAATATTCCTCAATATCTGATAGTTCTTAGTCAGCATTGCCCGGTAGTATTCAGCTTGAATTGATGACAACTCAACAGGAACCATTCTTTCTGTCTTAGGGGGAATATTTTGCATGGCATCCTTTTTAAGCCTTCGAAGCATATGTGGTGCAACAAGCTTTTTCAATTCCTCCACTTTCTGTGTAGTTGTGAGGTCGTTAAACTTCTCCTCAAATGAAGATAATGATGGAAACGAAGCTGGCTGCAAGAAATTAAGCAAGTTATACATCTCGCCAATGTTATTCTGTAGAGGGGTTCCAGTCAGCAGAACACGATGTTGGAAAGAGAATGTATTAAGCAAGCTGAACAGCTTACTTCCTGAATTCTTCAGCCGATGGCCCTCATCAACAACAAGAACTTCCCAAGGAACTCCACGCAAATGAGAGGAATCAGCAAGAATCATTTCATAAGTAGTTAATAAAACATTAAATTTATAGGAAGACGTTTTTCTATTCAGCTTATTGTCACTAGCATGCCATTCATACTGGCGAATCATGGTTCTTGCTTTTGCACATCCATGATACTCAACAACATTTAAGTTGGGGGCCCATAATGAAAATTCAGCAAGCCAGTTGGGCATTGTAGAGAGCGGAACCAAGACTAAACAAGGTAGTTTAGCTTTGAACTCAAAATATAAAGAAGAAATAAAAGCACAGGCAGAAACTGTTTTTCCAAGACCCATCTCATCAGCAAGGATCACATTTTTGGACTTATGCCAGCATTTACGCAACCAATTCAGAGCTTCAAGCTGATGAGGAAACAATGAACCTCCTTTTAGTTCCTCGGGTTGCTTTGTCAGAGCAACAATCTCACTTTGCGGACAGTCAACCTTTCCTCTTGATAAATCATCCTTAAAAGCATCTTTTTCTAATGTCTGGCGTTCAAACTGATCAAACAAATCAATCAGATGTGAAGAGTTTTTAAGCGCACGTTCATCTAATCTTTCCCAAGTGCATTCATCGTAAGGGAGACCAGTCCATTTTACAAAAGCTTCACGTCTTCCGTCTTTGGATGTGCGGATAGAAATTACCCGCTGAGGCTGCTTCCACTTTTCCTCGCAGATATTTATCACAGCAGTTCCATACTTTGCCTTGTAATTTTCAAGTTTCCTTTTAGCCAGAACTTTAAGTTGAGACTCAGGAATCCAACTGTTACGTATATGAGATCTCCCCACCCACTTAACTAAGAATTCGTAAGATATTGTCTCTCCTTTGACCTGTGCAGGCTCAGCCACCGCAGGCTCCTGAACTTTCTTTTCAACACTGCCACTTGTTCTCATTCCTCTATTCACATCTTTGTCAATGATTTCACCAGAAATATGTGTTTCGCAAACCATAGGACTTTTATCACTTTTCGACCTAATATCAACATTCTCAACCACCATCTTTTCATTTTCTTCTCCAAAATCTTCTGTATTTACAGCAGATTCATCTTGAACTTTACTGTTTACAGCTGTAGAACCTGAATTTCTGTTGTCTTCTCCCTCTAAATACATTGTATTTCCTTCTTTGCATTCTTTACTCAAGGATCTTCTGTAGATTTGTATTTTGTCCACTCCAATGTCATTCTTTATGCTTTCCTCATCAGAACTTCTGATGACATTAGGAGACCGCTCAGCAAGATTCTCAGTAACCTCAACATCTAAATCAGTATCACAGGTAGAATTTTCCTCCAAAATTTTGTTTTGATTTTCTGACATTAACAAATCATCAGAACGCAGGTCATCTGCAACTACTGCAGATACGTGACGTGAAGAGCTCATATCATCGCCTTGAACTCGACAACCCAGAACCCGATCAACCTGCAACGTACATTTATAATTCAAAGGAATGAACAAGTCTTAACCATTGATAAATGAAAAGAATAGCAAAGACAAGATCCTTAATTTTTCATTTTTATTGTGTAGAAAGGACCAGGAAGGACATCCACTAAATATTTGATTAGCCAGTGTGAAAGCAAGGAAAATAAACTGTTTCTAATATTTCCAACAATATATCCATGTCAAATAAAATAAAAGAAAATTTTAAATCTATTATCTCACTGAAGGGAGAGTCATGAAAAGTCAAAAAGAAAAAACCTTTTAAGCCATTCTTCTTTCCATCCACATTCTGCCACCTATAACCATAAAGCTATATGAGATTTTAAGAGATTTCTTACTTCTTTTCCTTTCTTTCCAAGTTTGGATGTGCCATTTAAAAATTATACGGTATTAAATCCTCTATCAACACTCATCAAACAGAGTGTTAATTGCCTTACAAATAACTCAAGAAAATAATGTGTTCCTGACATCCAAAAGACTGGCACAAGCAGTCTCAGTTACCTGCTGAGGTTCAAAGGCTACATTATCTTCACACAATATTGCTACATCCATGTGAACTCCTGCTTTCTCTGAGTCATCAGACGGGTTTGTTGCTTCTTCAGGAATCTTACATTCAAAAAAAAAAGGGGTTATTATTACTAATACAATAATTATACAAAACAAAAAAGATTGATATTTCGATAGCAGTCATAACAACTACAAGGATAATCCCAACAACAAGAAAAACAAGAACTATAATGTTAATATGAAAATGTGATGATGGCAATGTATAAAAGCAATTGCACAAAAAGCTACGTACCAATTGAGCTATATTAACTGACATTATGTATTTTCCCACTTGGCCAAGGATCAAATGCCAAGATATGGGAACTGCTTCAGACAGACAGATAAAAGAATTTTCTTTTTGAAAAAACAAAAAAAAAAGATAGTTGTTGAAAATATTATGAAACAAATAAAGACAACTGAAAAGCCAAAAGACAACGGACCTCATCTTTTCTCCGTGCATTGAAACCCTTGGTACCAACATCCCCATCAGATAAAGATGCAGAAACCCCATCATCACCCACTTTTTGTCTGTCATGTAACTTGCCAGTTCCAGGACTTGGAGTATTTATTTTGGACCTACGCTTTTTACAAGCACTAGCAGACCGTTTTCTCTTATCACTTCTAGGTTTCTTTTGGCTGTCTTCTTCATTGATCTCAGGTTTTCTTTTTCTGGCTTTCTCAGAGGCAGCACCAATCGCAAGAACAAATTTAATTTCTGTAGATGCATTAGTAGCAGAGGAACCATGATTCTCCTTAGAAGCTTCGTCATTTTGCTCTGATTTTACGACTTCAGAATGAGAGCAAACTTCCTCGGCAAGGGGGGACTTTTCGTCTGCAGGTGAGTCTGTTGCAGACTCGTTCGGTTTCTTCTCATCATCATAATTCACACATGATGAACTCCCCTCTTGAGGAATACTGGGCGATGTATTACCAGGCTTGGTGCTAGAAGATACATCCACTTGGGAAGAACCCAGTCTCTTCTCTAGGGATTTGACTCCAAGACTGAAAACAGATTTGCCCTTGCAGGATCTTTTTTTTGCAAGAATGGAGCTTCCAAAAATCTGGGATACTTTATTAGTGCCAGATGATTTAGTTCCACTTTGAGATTTTATGGAGATTATTTTTGATCTTGCTCGCTTTGAGACAGAATCCAGATTGCTTATGGGCTTGAGCTGATCACTTTTCTGTGTACACTTTGGGCATTGCCATTTTCCATTTGGAATGCGCTTCAGGTAATACATAACATCAAAAAAAATAAATAAGAAAAGATAGTAATGAGAACTTCATTTTTTTTTTTTTTTTTTTGCAAGCTAATACATCTACAAGACCAAAAAATGATTATGATCAAGGCTGCTGGTCTATGATATATAAGTATGCATACCTTAAGAGGTGGATCAAGGCACTGAAGGTGATAAGTTCTAGGACAGCTGTCGCAACACAACAAGTTACCACCAAGATCACAGATCACACATTCATAGTAATACTGGAAGACAGAAAATTTACATAGACCAAATGTCAGTAGAAGTTAATCAATGTCTGGCAAACTGTCAAGAAAACAGTGGACTCAAAAATGGAAAAAGTTATATTCCGATATGAATATAACCTTAGATATATCAGATTCCAACATTCAATCCTCACTCAATTCCATATAATAATTATGACTAGCTTGCAAAAAAGACCAGTAGTGACAACAGCAGCACCCTCATTTAAAAAATTAACAACAGAATGACAGCAGTGCTCATTTCCAATATCATTGAAATATATAAAACAAAAAGGACAAAAAAATTAAGAATAGGCCAAATCCTAAGCTTAATACTGGCATTCCCACTTTTCAGTGCACCTGCGCACCCACCCTTTTTCGAACATTACTTGCCTTTTGCACGATGCTTCAAAACCAAAGGTTTCCAAAAACAATGAGTTCTTAGATTTGGCAAAAATATTATGCAAATTCTAGCCATTTTGTCAAAGTTATTAATAAAAAGGAATTAAGAGGGAGTCAAAAAAAAGTAGAGATGTAATCATATTTTTCTAACTGCTCAACGAAACATTCTCACCCATGCTAGGTAAATGCAAATACAGGGAAGACAGCGAAAGAGCATACAGTTAAAGTATGGATTTTGGAACTTGCAAGATAAGATTTATAACATAATTTGTTAGCATTGCAATATTCACTGGAAACTTGAGAGGTTTTAATCCATCTTATCCACCCAACATGAGCACATAGTATGCTTTCGAATTTTTCAGTATAACTTGATTATTTCCAAAAATTAGTTACTAAATGATTAATTAACTAATCTTCGCAATGTTACCCCATATCTGTTTACCAAAAAGGGATATAACCAATGAAAACACTTTCCACATGCTAAACTACATCCTTCATTTGCTCCAATACCCTGCTACCACTGTCTACAGACTATCAAGCTCAACAAAAAAATCACAAAGAAACTTACCATATTGCGCTGCAATTTAATTGTCTATATAAGATACATGTTTATGTATCAATCTACTTCATTCTTCAAAGTCTGTAATAAATATTTTATATCATAGACTATTTATCATTTCTCAGATGATTTCAAGAAAAAGCCTTTGTGAATGGCTTTGTAAAGAGAATCAGTAATCAGGTGTTGTAAATGTTAGAAGGAAATATGAAAAACCACAACCACACAATTCAAGCATTAGGACAGATGCAAAATCATAATATAAGAAGGACAAAATTAAAACTAACCTTGGGATTAAGTACTATACAATCTTTTGCTAAATTGCTTCTCTTAACATCTTTCTTTCTTTTATATTTTTTTCTTGTTTGACTTGATTTTTTTTTTTTTTAAAAAAAAAAGTGAAGTTCCTATAGGTTACTAGATAATGATAAACAAAGCTTACAAACAAAGTCGCAAAAGAGAACTCACCCCGTCATTTCCTTTCTTTTTGGATGAAGGTCGCTCGGCATTTATTTCACTCTTCAGCCTGCGTTTAGCTGACGATGTGCTCCTTGGACATTCTGAGCCTACCAAGTTGTCTTCTTTACCGTTGGCTAGATCAGGTCCACAAGGAAGCTTTCTTCTTTTTCGCTTCAAAACCCAGTTTCTATTAATCATTTTACTAGTTGATGAACTGTTATCCTTCATCTTTAAGAACCAGATTACATTGTCACTGACAATGACATTAATCCCATGTCATGAGTCAATGAAGAAGCTGAGGTATCAGAGCTACATAGCAATCTCAGCAATTGCAATATCTAAGAAGCTGTTCCTACACATTAATAAAATGAAAAGCATTAGATGGAGAAGAATCATCAAGAGTAGAAAACAAGAACAAGTATTCATAGCTTCGATAACTCTTACACCTATAAAAAATTGAACCATTAAGGGCAAAAACAAGAAGAATAAAAATAAATAATAAATAATAAAAACTCATCGGCAATACACACAGGAAGTAAAGCCGTGTGTCGACCAAAGAATATGCAGAAGATATGCCAAAGTCACAGCAGAAATTCAGAAATTAAAAGACATCAGAATTTAAATTTTTAAGCAAGTTCCAGTAACAGTAGTACCCCAACTAATGCCACAAAATATCATATCAGCTAAACTAATAAAGATCTGCATGCTAAGAAACAGAGAGATTGTCATTCCACGGAAATCAAATTTGTCAATTACACAAAAAGAATAGATTTAAACTTCAATAGTACGAGTTCCAGGTCAACTTTAAAGATGCATCAAGCAAATTAATTAAATATCCCCATTGACACCCTTCTTTGGTGTTAAATAACAATAACTGTAAATGTCAACCTGAAAAAGACAAACGGATTAACCAACACAAATATCCATCATATTAATCCATTTCAGTGACACATCACATTAGCAAAAACTACAGTATAAAGTTCAGTGAATTGGTAGATTTGCCTAAAAGTTGAAAATGCTACAAGCTTGTATTATTATGAAATCAGTCCACTTAACTGCAACACCAAATTATCATTTCCCACTCAAGTTTTACTATATACTTAACTATGACCAAAGCATATGCAAATTAGTGTTATGGTACTAAAAATAATACAACAGCAAGAAATATACAAATTCTAACACCCCTGATAGCATATCTAAAATTATCTAAATACAAATAATTAGACAAAATGGACCTTTCTAAACCAGTGCATAAGACCAAAGTCTCAGTTCAAAACATTAGCCAGGCAGACAGTTAAACACATTTCTATAAACCCAATTAGAATAAATATCAGAAGAAGAAGAAAATCACAAATTATACACAAACCAAAATCCAATGACTAGACTAACACATGCACTGCCTAGTTGGGCAACCGCAGAGCATGGCGTTAAATCTATTTCATTACGTATGTTAAACGGTTGATTATCAAATGTTCAAAAATACACCAAAAGAGCTTCCAAATTGAACAATCAAGCACCAAAAACTAACCCAAGTATGCACATTGAAACTAAAACTAAACCCATAACACAATAGGACTAACCACTTAAACATGCAAAACCAATTACCAAATAATCCCAAAACCGCAAGACTTAACAGTAATCAGGACCAAGACCATAACAATTTGAGGAATCCAACAGCATACAACATTGCAAAAACAGCAAAGCACAAAAAATCAGCTTAAAATTAAACATGCCTAGATAAGAACCCACCAAAACATGAGCACAAAACAAAGAAATAAACAGTTACCAGATAAATTAAGAAGCTCACCAGTCTTCCCTCTTGTCTATGGATCAAAACAATCAATGGAAACAAAAGCAGACAACAAAATCTAATATTGGGACGTGAACAAAGAAGTGAAGAGATAGATAAGGCCGCAGACAGAGAGATTAGGGCATGGAAGCTGAGGAGAAAGGAGAGACGCGAGAAAGCGAGAGCCAAAGAGAGAGAAAATACAAAAATAAATAAATATAAGAGTAAAAAGAGAGATTAGCAATAAAGAGAGAAATTATATACATGTAAGCTTGTTATTTATAGAGAGAGAAAGTAGAGTTTTGAAGAGAGAGAAAGAGAGAGCGTACGATACGGATTCGCCGTGGTCATAGGACGCTCTGACATGGCAGTTCAATGAGAGAGAGTGCCGATACACAACACCCCTCTTCAGCATCAATATCACCATTGAGATCTTGCCACGTGTCTCCTTCCACCCTCTAAATTTTTCCTCTTTTTTCCCATCCCTTGCTGCTGTTATTCTTTGTTGTACAGCACGTTGCTGGAAAGCGGGAGCATGGAGAAACTTTCCTTTTCTTGCTTTCTTTCCCTTGTTATCATTTCTGGCAATCATTTGCTTTCTGGGTTTTTCGCACTCTTCTTCTTCTTCTTCTTTTTTTTTTTTTTTTTAATTATCGATTTGCAGTGCAGCCTTTGTTTTTCACTTTTCTATCTCTATCTTGGTTTAGTTTAAAGTCTTGATTTTTATTTAGGGTTTGGTTTAAAGTTTTGATTTTTATTCAGGGTTTATTTAAATTGATACATCGAGCTTTAAAGATTTGTTGTCAAAAATTGATTTCTTAACTTTACACACACAAACAAAGCAGAAGCTTTAAGTTGTTAGATTTCTTTGATAATTGAAAATGTGGGCAGTAGATTTTGGTTTCTAAAATTAGCAGCAAATATGTGCTTTAGAGGATAATATGTTACACAACAATAGCTAGATTGAAGAAGATTCATTCATGCACATGACATGCCTCGCCTTGCTTTGCCTGACCGCATATATTTTGTTAATATGTTTGTATGTAACCTTGCTCATAAAAAAAAAAAAAAAAAAAAACTGCAACTTTATGGAGTATATTTTGTGTACTCAAATCCAATTATATAATGGTACTTGTATAGCAACAACGAGATTATATATAATATTATCGTGTATTAGTATGAATTATTTTTTTTTTTTTTGAAATATTAAATTTTATACACATACACATTCAATTTCTGTGTAAATAGGTCAAATTTTAATATTATTTAAGATAATATCACATGTATAAGAATTATATTTATAAAATGAACTTTGACTTAAATTTTCAATAACTTACTAGTTTTCTTATATTATTAAATGCTATTATATGGATAGATAGCTAAATCATTTTATAAGACACATCTAACAAATAAGGCATTGAAGTAAAAGAAGAAATACAATAGAAATAATGGGTTTGAAGTATGTACATGTTTATTATACTTTTGTAAAGGTTTTCTTTACCTCAATTGTAAGAATTTGCTATCAAATTAAATTATATATTAGCAAATTTTAAATATTTTTAAATCACTTTTTAAAATAAAAAAGAGAAAGTAAGAAAATAAACAAATAAATTTAAATTATTTCAAAAGAATAGTCAAATAATAATAATAATAAATAGAACACGCTAATGATCCTGGAATCAAAGGTCCTATTTAATATACATGTTCGGAAAAGACTAAAAGGGTATGTAGGGAACAACAAATTTAGCAACACAGTCAGAACAGCCACGGTAGAGATACAAGTAGACAATATCGTCCCGGGATTTTATTTTATACCTTTCTTAAAGTTTATAATAATTTTATTTTATTATAAAAATACACATTTTTATCTCTTTTTTATATTATTTTAACTACAAATTTACTAAATAAAGGCAAATATATTTTAAATTTATTTATTCTTATTAATAAAACTTTAATTTATTATCATTATTTAATTTTTAGAGATAATAAGATATGCTTTATAAAAATAAATAAAATAATATTTTATTAAAAAAATTAAACGTATATATACACTTATTTATTCTCCAAAATAAATTTAAAATTATTTACTTTTACATATAAGATTTACAATTTATGTTAGAAAAATAATTTTTTTTTATATAAATATTCAGATACTGTTATTTCATAATATTATTAAAATATTTTAATTATAAATAATATAATAAATTTATTTATTTTAAGTTAATTAAAATTTTATATTATTAAAGATTTAAAATATAAATTAATACATAATATAAATATATTAAATAAAAATAAATAATGGTGAGTAAATTTAAATTATACTTACACGAGCAAACAAATTCAAGGTTTGTGTTTATATTAAATTAGTTAATTTATAATTAAAGTAATGGTATATTTTTAAATAATTTATTAAAAGATAAAATTATTATAAATTTAAAAAAAAATCTAATAAAACCCGAAACATACTAGAAACATGGAAGATAACAACATAGCAAAAAGAACAAGCACAGTAATACAACAACAATGTTGTGTTGGAACAGTAAATTTAAACAAAAAAAATCAAGGAGTGTAATGCATTATTATATTCTCAAAGGCTAGAGTTTGCCCCTCCAAGCCAAAGTGTAACGGACGGATTTTTTTTGAGATTTATAATAGTAGGTGTTGCACGTCCTATTATTAAATATGTGTTTTGGGGAGAGAGAGAGAGAGAGAGAGAGTAATGGCCCACCAGTCGTCTCGCCAAGGCACAATGAATGTGCTGCTACAGCGACCTCAAATAGCAAGACTGGTTTGCGAAGAAGAAAACTACGAGAGCATGACAAAATACAAATGAATAGAATGGGGCCTCGCCCGAGCCCGAGCCGAAACAATCATTAATTCTGTTTCAACAGTAAAATAATTAATTGCAATGCAATTTGTCATGATAAATTAACAGCCCAAAAATCAAAGCATAACACTAGGACTAGCCCGAGTCCCCGGTTGAAGGCCATTTGCTGCACCCCCTGATTTTCGGATTGGATTTCTTGGATTGGCTTACAACAGGTAACAAAAACTCTAGGATGTGTAACAAAAATTTGAGACTATTGTACCTTAATTACAAATGGTTATACGATGCGCTCTCTCCTTCCTTTGGATTTGGCTGTGTTATATAAATGTACTGTTCCCATCCGAAAACACAAACGTTGAAATCTTTTACGCAAAACTTGAAAAACTTAAAATCCTAACTTCAAATTTTAACACAAATATTATGACAGCGACTAGGCGACTCTCCTGATTCTACTTGTGCCAGCCAGCCAGCCCCCCTCGCTCATTGCCACACCACTATCTCTAGGTTTCGTATCGAATTGGATTTGTTCTTACATGGGTTGGTTTTTGTGGATGTTTTATTATCCTACAAAGGACAAGGAAGATTACGGTGTACAAAATTTGTTTCTCAGTGTTCAAAGATAATGCATTTATATTGATTTTTCTTTTTTTGGAATTGGAAAATACAAATTTATTCAGTTTTCTTTTTTTTAATTATTGGAGATGCTACAGAGTTCATTGAATCAATGATAAGAATTCAGATTCATTTGGTGCTTGCACTGTAAAGGAGGGTTGTCGTTATTTATTTACAAAATTGATGTTATTACAGTTTTATTGATGCAAGAAATGGTTAATTGCTCCCTCCATCTTTGGAATTAGTTAGGTAAAATGTTATTCTAGCTTAATACATTTTGCTATAGATTTGATAAGGTTGGGATATTTCTTGCATATTACTTTATCACAAGGCTTATGTTTGATCCAATTGTTAAAAAAAAAAAAAAAAAAAAAAAGAGAGGAGAGTAATAGGATCTAAAGTAATAACAAATAGGCCCTTATGGTTTGTATTTTTGTAAATAAAACTATAATTTATCTGTTAGAACAAATATATCTTTAATCCCTATTGAAATAACAATCACAAAAATTAAAGAATTAACTTTACTTTGATAAATATTTTCATAATTTAAAAAAATAAAGATTTATTTATTATAAATAAATAAATTATATTGACTCATTTATAAAAATACGAAAAATATTATCTATTTTATAGATATAACTCGTCATTAATTTATTTTAATAAAAAAAGCAGCTACCAAATTTAGAGAACTCAAATCATAAAACCTAACCTTTTTAACTTATTTTCGCTGGTGATACGGCATGTGAAGTCAGGTGGGCTGTTATATTTTAGTAGAAGAGCAGGCTTGCAATTACACGTATAAATGTTATATCTATCTGTGATAAAATTACTCTTTCAAAGGTTATAATTTTCGAGTTCTTCTAGCTTCATAGTTTGTAAAGCTAGAGCGTGGTCCAGTTCAAGGTTCAGTGATTGGTAAAACTGAATTAGATTTAAAAGAAAATGACTTTTTTCAAATTTTAGCATGGATCAAAATGTAACTAAGAGTTGGACTGAATTTGACCAAATTCGAATCAAGCAAAAAAGAACCAATTGGCTTGATTAGATGGGATTTCTTTTCTTTTCTTTTTTTTTTTTAAATTTAAATTTAAACTTCAACTTTTTGAAAATTAATTTAGTTTTTAATATTTAATATTAATCTTCAATTAGATATGAATAATTGTATTACAAAGTATGAATAATAATATTATAATTAATGAGTTCAATCATTTAAAGTTTACTATAAATATATTTTAATTTAAATTTAAAAATTTAATTTTTTTTGTTTTTGATTTTTTTTAGCATAACACCAAAATTAGCTTGATTATTTTTTGATTCTGAATGTTAAAAAAAATAAAATAATATTTTTTGAAATATAAAGATCAAATTCAAATGACACCGAACTAATTAATTCAATACAAAATTTTCAAATTTCGATATTTTTTTGCCTAACTCTAGTTACAAACTCGTAATAAATTAGTTTTGTACTTAAAGCAAACAGTTCTACTTAGTTGTTAAGCTTGAGTAACTGTATTAGAATATGTCGAGTATACTACAAAATAAACAATCAAACTATATTCTCATGTTTACTTATAAGTGTTTTATCCCATTCTTATACAGATTTGAAAAGTGTAATTATTCCATTCAAATTTCTTGTATATACTACAAAATAGAAAATCAAATTACATTTTCTATTAATGTTGGTACACAAAGATTTTAATAAAAATACAATTGGTTGTAACATTAAACAAACTCTTTTTTAATGATACAAGTTTTCTAATTTGACGCGTAATCTTATCTTATTTTTGTAAGATATTTCACTAATTTTAGTACTAGTCTCGAGCTCTATTTCAATTTAATAAATATTTACAAGATTAAATTATTAAGCAACCAATGCCACTCTTTGTTCGAATAAGTACTATATCTTAAAACAATCAAAAATGTCAATTTAACATTTTGGTTACAATTTTGAAATCACTCATTGAAATAAGTTTTCAATTTTGTGTTATAAAGAAATCATTTTCAAAAAAGTTGTTAAAAGGGCTATGCAATATTATTTGTAAGAGATTGTTTTTTGAATTTTTGTTTGAAAATTCAAATAAAAAATAAATTTAGTTTATATATTTTTAAAGAATAATGATAAATATCCCAAGTATACTAAATTTTTATTATTCGTTCCGTTTGACCAATTGGACTTTATTTGAGATGCACGTTGGCATAACTTGTTTGAAGTAGCATTTAGAATAAGAAAGCATGGTTTTTTTTTTTTTTTTTTTTTGGGTTTTACATATGCTCATTTTTTTTTTAAAATTAAAGGTCTTTATATTTATTTTTATTATATTTTATTTACTTAAAAATAGAACATTAAAATTTTTAAAACAACAGTGTAATGATACAATTGTCATGTTTATTCTTATTTATTGTACTTGGTATGTTAAATAAAATTAAAGTTAGTAATTTTTCAAAAAATAAGACATTATCAAATCCTATACTTTTTATAATTAACTTTAATTAAAATATTTGTTCTCGATATGTCTTAAAAAAAAAAATATCAACAAATTGTTTTCAAATTTCAAAATTATTACTAATTTTGTCGAAGGAGAAATCTCAGTTTGAAAATAAAATGAACGCACCGTAACGTCAGGGGCCTAAGCGTACACACTCAAGCGAAGCAAGTTGGACTTGGATGTAACTCAATTTATGGTGATTTGAAACCGACAGGTTTCAGGTGAGCCGTCAAGTGTGCCGCCACCTACACCCAACGTGCAAGTGGAACCCACGCCACCACCAAAACCTCATGACTGGATCCTGCATACACGTGCTCTAAAAGCGCGTGTAGTTATTGATAATCCTCCCAACTAAAAATTCGAATATTCTCGACTTTCACAGATGCATAATAAAACCAAACCCGAAAACCAAATCATGATTAGAGTGCACAAAAAGTCGTAAATTTGAGCTAAGCAAGCGATAGACATGGGGACAGAGGGGAAGACTTAAAAAATAAATAAATAAAATCTAAAACGGAAAATGAGGGAGAGAAAACAAAGCAGACGGCTTTAATTTTAAACAGCGCGGTCTTTAGTGGTTTCCTCAGGTACTTGGTTTGATCTTTCAATATTTCACCTCCTTTTTTTTTTTTTTTTTAAGTTTTTTGGTATGCGATTGTAATTTTGTTTGCGGGTTTAGTCTGATGTTGAATATGAAGCTGAATTTTGGGGATTTGACTGGGAATTCAGTGTCTTTGGACCGGCTTCTGTTTCTGAGAAGTTGAAGTTGAAGTTGAGTTTTTGATCTTGAACTGGTAGTAAAATTTTGTAATTTAGTTGATTTGTTTCTAGTGGGTTTTAGTAGTTATTCTGTCGATAAAAGAGTGGGAGAGTTCTGAATCTTGGTATTTTTGCATTGATTAAGCTTCATTTTGATCTATTTTGAATATTTGCATCAATGTAAAGTACATAACTTAAAATTAACAATTTTATGATCTGATCATGCAGCTTCATCATCATTGATTAGGTTTAGGTGTCGTGTAAGATGTATAATTGATTGCTCTTTGAAATAATAACCTTTTGGGATTCTTTTACTTTTTGCACGATATACTTATAGTTGTCTGTTTTTTTGGAGTGAATTGATTATTATTTGTGTCAAAGATTGTCAAGCTCTGGACCTCTCATGCTGGTAACCGAGTTAACTAAGAGGTCAAAGCTTGTTCTTCTTCAGGTTCTTTGTTAAGGGCTAAAATTTTCTGCACCAGAAGTTCATCTTTTTTTGGCAAGGGAACTTCGGAGTTGGATATGGGAGAATGCCAGCGTTGATATGTATTGGTGTGATTTTCATGGCATCTTGCCTGGGCGTGTTTGACCCAGGAACGTTTCATCAAAATGGAGAGAAATCTGGGGAAAGGTATGATGGATCAGCAGAAAAATTTTGAACAGGTCCGGTACAATAATGCGGATACTATAAATGAGGGACCTGGTTCAGCAAATCAGAGGTTTTTCCATGATCCCTCTAGTAATATCAACACTAATATCCGACCTCCAGATTACACCATGTCAGTGAGAGCTAGACCTGTGCTCAATTATTCCATTCAGACTGGGGAAGAGTTTGCTCTTGAATTTATGCGGGAAAGAGTGATCCCCAGGCAGCATTTTGTTCCAAATGCTTATGGTGATCCTAACAACACTCCTGTCTATATGGATCTGAAGGGCATGCTGGGAATTTCTCATACAGGTTCAGACAGTGGGTCTAATATTACTATGCTTAGCACTGCAGAGACAGGTCGTGCCCAGGAGCTTGAGAGAAAGGGCTCCTCTGCACCTGAAGACAGAAGTTATTATGATTCCATGCGATCAGTGCCACGAACATCATCAAGAAATGACGTGAGTAGAGCAATTCAGGGTTATGCCTCTTCAGGAGCTTCTGGTTCATCAAGCAAGTTGAAGTTCCTTTGCAGCTTTGGTGGCAAAATTTTGCCCCGTCCCAGCGATGGGAAGCTTAGGTATGTGGGAGGTGACACTCGTATTTTCCGGCTAAGCAGGGACATTTCTTGGCAGGAGCTTGTGCAGAAAGCCTTGGCAATGTACAGTCAAACTTATACAATAAAGTATCAGCTTCCTGGTGAGGATCTGGATGCATTGGTTTCTGTATCCTGTGATGAGGATCTGCAAAACATGATGGAGGAGTGCAATATATTAGAAGACAGGGGATCACAGAAACCTCGAATGTTCCTGTTTTCTATTTTTGATCTAGAGGACACTCAGTTTGGCCTGGAAAGCATTGAAGGCGATTCTGAGATCCAATTTGTAGTTGCTGTGAATGGTATGGATGTTGGATCAAGAAAAAACTCGATTGCTTTGGCAATTGCTTCAGAAAACAATTTGGACGAGTTACTCAGTCTAAATGTTGAAAGGGAGACTGGTCGTATTGCAGCTGAAATTGCTGGCTCTGGCCCAACTTTGGCAAACAATGCACCCTCGTCAAGAATCCAATCTTCTCAGCCGGTACTGGTAAGTTCTGCTAGTACTTATGAATCCAACTCACAGTCTTACCAGGGACAGAGAATGCACCACGGAGAATCTAGTCAGCAAGTATCATCCACTTTGCGCCCTATAGAGAGTTTCCCCCAAATAGACATGAAGAGCACCACTCCCTTGTCTGCTCCACTGCAATGTGATCGTGGTTCTCACCCCTCTAACTTTGTAACATGTGGAGAAAATTTTGTCCCCGTTGCTGTACATGGGCAGCTGAATCAACTGGGAGGTTTGACTGAAGATCCAGAAGCATTTGTTAAGGAGGTTAAACTGAAAACAGAGGGCTCAGATAATAAAATAAACAAACCTGAGAAGGTCAGGTCTCTGGATAAAGAAGTATCAATAAAGGAGCAGAAAATGAAAAGAGATTGCTTGCTGCCAAAGATTAGTGAAACCGACAAAATTCGGACA
The DNA here is from genome assembly GCA_032401905.1 of Swietenia macrophylla. Classification (NCBI taxonomy): domain Eukaryota; kingdom Viridiplantae; phylum Streptophyta; class Magnoliopsida; order Sapindales; family Meliaceae; genus Swietenia; species Swietenia macrophylla. The sequence goes on from CP135573.1 coordinate 6,820,691, forward strand.
GGAAATGAGTATGTTGTTTCTTCACATCCACATACTAGTTCTGTTTCAAATTATGTTCCCAGAGAGGAGGTATCGGTGGCCAGTTCTTTACCGGACATAGTTTCACCTCTGTTGCCCTCAAAAGGTAATAAAAAGGCCCAGGAACCTGTACAAAATGCATTTCCCCCAGAGGCTGTAAATGAAGGGAGAAAGAACAAGGACGAGGACCATTTACATACTTCTGGTGGAACTTTTACATGTGGATATGGTCACACTGAGGCTGAGCCTTCTAACCTTAGCTACAATGAACCATCTGTCATTCCTCAGAGGTATTATTCCGAGAAAATTCCCAGAGATCAGCTAGAAATAAACCGTTTATCAAAGTCTAATGATTCCTTTGGCTCTCAGTTTCTGATATCTCAACCACTTTCTGATGATTCTCAACCAGTCACTGAACCAAATGATAAATTGCATGATGGGAATATGGCTTCTGAGACTGAGCAATTCATTGCATCTGCAAAACAGCGATGTACAGATCCTCAAATGGTTGAAGATGGACATGCTCAATTGAGGAATCATAAAGAGTTTGGTGATAAAATGAACAAAATTAATTCCAATGTTTCTGAGGAGGGCCTTGCATCAAGTTTAGGGAAATCTGAATTGACTGTGGTTCCAAATTCTGCTGATGATTGTGAAGTGACTAGGACCAAAGAGACCTATAAAGACCTGTCTATCAATGACAAAGAAGCATCTGGCTTGCATCATCCTATAACAAGTCATGGAACTTCCAGTAAGAAACCTGAAGATTCCTCTTTGAAGCAATCAGAATATGAGCGAAGTGAGATTGCTGCCAATAAGAACAATGGAAATGACAACAAGGGGCATGCACAGTCTTTGGCTCAAAAAGAGAAACCAGTTCAAGCAGTTCCTCAAGGGGATTCCAGTGCTGCTGTTGGCCATCCTGAGGGGGACATACTTATTGATGTCAATGACCGATTCCCTCGTGATTTTCTGTCTGATATATTCCCAAAAGCAAGGACATCTGAAGAACTTAGTGGTATAAGTGTAATGCATGGAGATGGAGCGGTTTTGAGCTGGAACGTTGAGAATCATGAGCCTAAGCGGTGGTCGTACTTTAGGAATCTGGCTGAAGACGAGTTTTCTAGAAAAGATTTGTCCCTTATCGACCAAGATCACCCGGGTTTCTCGTCCCCACTTACAAATGCTGAGGAGGGGGCTCCTATAGATTATAGCTATCCACCTTCAAAGCCTGATGGATCTGCCATGGCTCAAAGTGACTCAGGTATTAATTTTGATGAGGGCATTCAGAGAGAGTCATCTGGTATTGTTGGACCCAACACCATGGATATGCATCCAGATTATAGTCATTCTCAGCTCAAGGTTGAGGAAAGTATGCAATCAGAGGGCATGAACCAGAGGATACAAGAATCAGAAATTGAGGTACGTTTATCTGTTGATTCCTTTTGATAATCAGTAATCATGTTGCTGATATGTGCTTAGCTTTTCTAATTCCCTTTTCTAACTTTAGGAAAGGAGGTTGGATCTTCCAACTGCTGGTGTAGCTCTTTTTGATCTTGCTTTGGGAGATATTGATATCAGTGCCTTGCAGGTATGTTCATGCCTATAGTCCTTGCTTTTTAGTGCATGTACTATATTAAATGTATATAATAAGAAAAGTCAACTACGTTTCTTTTTTCTTTGTTGCTTGTTTTCCCAAGCATTGTGACATTATTACTTTAATTTTAAAGCCTTAAAATAGTCCTCAAAGTTACTGGTGAAGATATGTTGTCTGAATCACCTTTACCTCTGGGGAAGAGGTAGAGTCATGGTTTAATCAATGAAAGGTCGGACTGATATTTTTGAAGGATTAGTCTGCATGGTTAGATGCTTATCTTTGCTTATAAGATATTTAATAATTTTGGAAGTATGCCACATAATCTTCTTTGGCAATTGTATTGTGATTGTTGAAACCTACTGTCTAGGTTTAAAAGGCCACATGATAAACTATGCTTCTACTTACCTTTAACAAATGTCACAGGAATGCACCTTTACCTATCATTTAGCTATCAAAACAAGCCTATCCCAGTACACAATGACTAATTGTACCTTTTTTGTTCTTCCTATGTTGTCTGCATCTACAATTACAGGCTATTAGTGATATGATTTGTAAAATCATGTCTTGTCATCAAATTATTTTATAAGACAAGATTTGATGCGTGTCTATTTTGAAGGATCAGAATGCAAACATACTTTAGTATTTAACAGTGTTGAGAGCATTTTGGGGGGTTTGCTATGTGTTTTGGCTCAGAGAGGCGGCTGTTTATAGCTTTCTTAAAGACATCTATAACTGTCTGTAATTTTTTTTTTTGGAAAAGAATAACTTTTGTAATTTGATTTTGAATATTTCTGTTGGCACGGTATCTTATTGCAAGATATTCCTTCTAGGTGTATGACTAGCTTAGCTGTTAAAGTCAATTGTTATTGCCCAAGTGAAATGATGATCCCCGGAAGGCTAGTTTAACATGTGAAATGAAAATGTTGCAGCCGTTAATAGTGTGCAAAGTCGATTAAACAGTGTGATTCTGGTTTATTTCTCAGAATCCTCTCTTAACTGTCAAAATCAAAATCATTTGCTCAATTTTAAACCATGGCTGCCAGAAGCAGTGTGCCTGAAGTATTGGAGGACTGTCTGGTGATGCAGACTGCTGATGATGCACAAATTATGCAGTTTTAGTGGACTGTTCTCTTGCTTCTTTCCTTCCATGACTTCTGTTTGGAGACTTTCAATTGATATAATTAAGTTTTGATTTTTTTTTCTTTTGATTTTAATACTGCTTGTGCATTTCACGACAGATTATAAAAAATGAAGATTTGGAAGAACTGACAGAACCAAATTTTTTTTCTTTTGATTTTAATACTGCTCGTGCATTTTATGACAGATTATAAAAAATGAAGATTTGGAAGAACTGAGAGAACTTGGTTCTGGCACATTTGGGACTGTTTATCATGGAAAATGGAGGGGAACAGATGTCGCCATTAAGCGAATAAAAAAGAGCTGTTTCACTGGTCGTTCATCAGAGCAAGAGAGATTGGTGAGCTTTGTTCCATGTAAATGATTTTATTTCATAATTAATTAAGCACATGAAGTCTTGATGTATAAGAGTTGCAGCCATGACAATCAATCCCAAGGAAGCTATTAAGATGTGCTTCTTACAAGTTTTGACACATGCCATAAAAATGCCAATATTCCAAAGGGTTGAAATGCTGTTTTTTGTTAACTCAGTAGATTATGTTTCTGTTGTTACAGCTCCTATTTGATTCTATCCAAAAAAAATGAGAAGTTACCACATGTACCTAGTGCAAATTATTTCTTATCAACAGCATTTGGCATAATACTGTACTAGTTTATTAGGACTGATGTTTGAATGATTTATGCTCGTTGGGCAGATTGATATTAGTTATGTGTTTCTCTCATTTGATTTCAACAATTAGTCTTCATATTTGTTATGTGTTCATTTTTTTCAGACTGTGGAGTTCTGGCGTGAAGCTGAAATTCTTTCTAAGCTCCACCATCCAAATGTTGTGGCCTTTTATGGTGTGGTTCAAGATGGACCTGGAGGAACACTGGCCACAGTGGCAGAATTCATGGTGAATGGCTCTCTTAGGCATGTTTTACTTAGCAAGGACAGGTAATATTTTCATAGATAATTATGCATTGACCTTGATTACTGTTGGAGCAGTTTTGAGATGCATAGAAACCAGGTTGCGTTTAATGTTTGGCTTACCGATCTTGGTGCTAAACACCTGCACCCGTCACCTGCCCCATACACCTAGAAACGACCAACCTACAAAGAGAAACGAGCTTTAGGTCAATCAAGCTTGAAATTAAGTCTCTAAACTTGATGAGAGCTCAAAATCAAGCCTAATACAATATATATGGAGCTTTTCTATTATCCCGACTTCTGTAACATAATTTTGTCTGGACCAAATACCACAGTAATTGGATTGCAATGATGGCTGAGATTACACAAAATAAAAAGCTCTATGCTCTTTACGAATGGTCAATAGTACGAATGGCTCCTCAAATCACTTCTGTTTCTTTATTACCATTAAATCACCTCGCTCCTCCCCATCTCTTTTAATATCATTGTTCCATGAATTAATTGATGTTGTGAATTGCCAAATAAGTCTAGCTATAAGGCTACAAAGGTTTCTAACGCTATGTGACTGACATTCAAATACAGTTATCTTGCACATTTTTCCCGTTGAAGTGATCTAATCATCATTTTAATACAACAATTGCAGTTTCTGGTCCAGAAGAAAATAAGCTGATCTCCGGGTTATAGAAAATCTCAATCCATGTAATTAGAAAAATAAAAAAGTGTTATTATCAAGCTGCCAAGCTGAATTCTGAAATAGTTCAAGCTTTATGATTAAATGAGCCTCAAATCTATCTCATATTCTAATCATTACATAATGGATTGATACAGAATCAATTTGCTGATTAGATAAATGCTCAGTTTATTGCACCTCTACTGAGAGTTCAGCCTATTTTATGTTATTCCTCTGTATCTCATATGTTTTTCTAGTGAATATTCAGGCATCTTGATCGTCGTAAGAGACTCATTATAGCAATGGATGCAGCATTTGGAATGGAATATTTGCATTCAAAGAATATTGTGCATTTTGATTTAAAATGTGACAATTTGCTTGTCAACTTGAAAGATCCCGTACGACCCATTTGCAAGGTAATGTTTTTGCTATCTCATGAATAGTTGGCCATTTATTATGCATGTTGCTTGTGTAAAGCCAACGTCTTTATTCATGGAGAGCGGCTGCTTTGGTCAAGCTAAAAGGAAAAAATTTTAAGTATGCTTATTTGAGCAGGTTGGCGATTTTGGCTTGTCAAAAATTAAAAGAAATACCTTGGTTACTGGTGGTGTAAGGGGAACCCTTCCATGGATGGCTCCAGAGCTTTTGAATGGTAGCAGTAGTAAGGTTTCAGAGAAGGTATGATTTTAATATTCAATTTTTTTACTTCCATTGGTCAAAGAAGAACAAAACTTGGTCCTTTGCTCCAATGGTAAATAGTATGGTGTCTTTTGAGCTGGCCTTAGTTCAAATGTAGGCGAACCAAAAAACTAACTAAATTAAAAAAAAAAAAAGGAAAAGTAAAGAAAGGTAGAAACTGTCAACTTAAACAGTAGGCTGATGTCTGTGATGATATAATGCCTTCTGTAAAGGCTGCAATATTTTGTAGAGGGGAATTTGTCCTGTCTCTGCTGCTTATAAGGATGGGGATGAAGCTTTGCTGTATGCTTGACTTTCCTTTTATTACCTTGTAATGGATCACTTAAATTTGTATAGCTTTACTGGTCCATGTTCCGTCTACTGGCAGGTTGATGTTTTCTCTTTTGGTATTGTTCTATGGGAGATTCTCACTGGTGAGGAGCCTTATGCCAATATGCATTATGGAGCAATCATAGGTGCGTGACCAACTCTCCATCCCTCTTTTCTCCCCTCAAACCAAACAAGAAATTCAATGATTTGCTCAACTATAATGGCTTGTAGGATGTGAAAATTGCTTGTTTGTCTTAAAGTCATTGTGCAAGCTATATTTGTATCTTGGGGCTGTGCTGCTGCCATATTTTTCTTATGGAAATTTTTAACTTATTTTACTAGAAACATATACCAAAATGCATCTGAGATGTTGATGTCCTCCTAGAAGTGAGTCTAGGCCTGCTTAAAAAGAAAAGGGTTAAATATACACTGCCCCCACTTTTTATTAACAAACATCGAAAGGTGGAATCCTCTTTCGGAGATCTACTCATACGTAAAATCACTGTCAACATTTTTGAGCTGCCACAACTGTTATCTTCACCATTGACCAATGTACACAAATGGTGGTGGTGCACCTCAACTCATTGCTATTTGATAATTGATAACAATGTATGGTGGCTGAATTTTCAATCCCAATTTTCTGGTCATCAGCAGCTTGAATGGCCGTGATGATTACATGGATGAGTGGATCGTCAAACAAGGATTTTGATGATGCTGATGGCTGGTCCAATGTACTGCAATTTTCTTTGGCCGACTGGCCCATGATGCATTTTTTATAAATTAATTGCTAAAAAAATAATTAGAAACTGTAAAATAGTACAACACTGGAAAAGCTAAGTCAACCTTTGTGGCTATATGAGATAGGAGCCATTTGGAAATATATATATTTCCTAAAATTATTTTTGTGAATAAGCAAATGGAAATATCAGTCAAAACAATATAACAAAATTTATATGGATATTGCTTGAAAAAGGAAACCAGTCGAAAATAAATTTTATGCTTTGTGATACTTACTTTTCCGTGATTGAGGGCAAAGAATTTAATGCATGAAAGTCTTTTTGCTTATGGTATCTGTTGTTTGGTCATAGATGTGTGTGCTTCATGTTCATGCTATAATTGATATTTTTCTGAATATGTGAAGGTGCTTGAGAATATGCATGACATTTTCTGGATGAAATGGAAAACATCTGAGTTTGATGTCCCTGTATGGTTTGTCCTTCTCTTGTTCTCATAGGCTAGAAATAGCACTGAGATATTTGTTAACATGGGTTTTCTTTGTGTTCTTCTGAAAAACTTGGAGAAATGTAGGACATTGAAATAGATCATATGAAAAATTCAATCAATTTCATGCTTCAGAAATATTACATTTTATGTAGTATTATGAAGATCCATTTTGAAAAAACAAATCCCATTTATAGAAGTACACATTCACAGGGAAAAGGAAAAGAAAATAATATCAAGGCATTTTTTAGTGGATCCATTGAGTTTAGGAATATCTTTGAAGTTTTCTGCAATGTGTCTTCCTCTTGGTTCATTTATAAGATATTAACTTGAAACTACTTTTCACCCTCCTTCCTTGACACATCTTGTAATAGAATATAGATTTACCGACTCTACTTCAGTTTGAATAGGCAGTTATAATATCATACTACAGGGAATGTTTTATCCTGATTCTCTGCCGCTGGCCGCACCATTAAGGGAAACCAAGGCGGGGCAGCATAATTTATGAGTGTGTTGAAATACTGCTCATGTTGCTTGGATTCTTCTTGTGTGCAGGAGGTATTGTCAATAACATACTGAGACCACCTGTGCCAAACTACTGTGATCCCGAATGGAGATTGCTAATGGAACAGTGTTGGGCTCCAGATCCTGTGGTCCGCCCATCATTTACAGAGATTGCCAGACGCTTGCGAGTGATGTCTGCTGCATGCCAGACTAAATCAAATGGTAATCAGCCGCAGAACCCGGGGCCCAAGTAACGCACTCCATAATTCCCTAGGTATCCTTTTAGTCCTTAAGAAAAACAACGATAAGAGTTGTTTTACTTGTTTATTCGCATCATAAACGTACGAAGGGTCTATTTATACAGAATGGTGAGAAGTAGCTTACCGTTGAGAGGGTAAAATATGATTGTGTTTGTGCAAAATCTGAAAAAAGGAATTGGTTTATATGTAAAGCTATTGTTTATGTCAATGGTAAATACAACTTTGCTTTGGCTCTTGAAAAATCTGAAGTAGCAAAATTCGGTTTCTTCTCTTTGTACAGAAAAAAGCTACAAGGTCCAAATTTGTGATTAATTTTTGTAATAAATTATTGAAAAAAAAGTCATGAACATGTGTTAAGAGTGATTCTAAGCTAACCCTCCAGAAGCCTACCACAAAAAATTAGCGCACTCAAAAACTATTGCTAATTCATAGTCCCAATTACTGACTATTTCCTATTCTATCACATACGGGGTACAGTATATTCATATAATTTCCACAAAATTGTTTCTAAATTGTCGAGCTTACCCAGATTCATGGTTCTTCATCCCTCTTACCACAACAAATTGTGCATGTTCTCCATTTCTTGGTTGAGTTGATCGGATAGCTTATACAAAAATCACTTGTCCAACATTCAACGGACATTCATTAGGAGCATCGTAGATTACATGTAATCAATCACTATTTTCTTGTTAAACTCAGATCTCCTTTTGCCTTTGTCATCGCTGTTCCAAATTCCAAGTATGTGAACGACTCCGGGATCTCTACAGCAAGTCAAGAATTCTAACACGTCAATCTCATCATCATGTATCATAGGATCCGATGATAAATTTGAGTTCAGAAAAGTAGTAGCGGCCTTACAGGAGTCGGATAGGTTGCTCAGTAGCTTGCTCGTTCCATAAACTATACACTACTGAATCAGAACAACCGTCCATCGAGGACTCAAGCTGAACAAACCTGAATGGATCATCGAAGAGGTTTCTGTCGAATTTATCATCTTTCTTATGTATGTCTTCATAGCCATGTCTTAGCAACACAGTTGAAAATACGGAAAACTCTTGGGTCCAAGTCGTGTTACGAGGAATTATCTCCGTCAGGGACGGCGTACACAGGAACATATTTTATGCGGACATAAACTACAACGGAATGGATGGCCGGAAGTTTGGTGGTGAAGAAAATGAAGACGTGAGGCATTCCGCTACATAGCTCCCTGTAGACTAGTACAATATGGAACTCGAACAAGTTCTAATCTGGGTCCAAGACCAAGAATCCGTTGAATTGAAACCTACGCATCTAAAATTGATAGAATTTGACTTTACCGTAATGCCAGACAGACATGATGATAAAAATGGCAGCTGCAGTGGCAAGAATCCAATGCCCGTGCCATACTAACAGCATAATTAAGATCACAAGCATTGTTATTACAAGTTACTGTTAAGACTGCCAACTCCTTTGTGACATCATAAAATGAACGATTCATGAAATCTCTCATTGACAGAGCTTGGAATATATATAAGATCAAGAGCAGATATATATTAGCAAGTTTGGCCTATCATATCAGCATCACGATAACCTGGTTATAGTAGTCAGGAAAGAAAGAATCACTAGTTAACTAGAAGAGGGTAAAGAAATTGTTATGTTATGGTTGCCAGCTTACGATCGACTCTACAACTATCCAGCATTAAAAATTCCATACTCCTAAGGAAAATAGAGGATGCTACAGTGTTGCAAATATTGATTATCGAAGCATACACTAAGAGAACTAAAAGAAAACAGGTACAGAACTCAATCAGCAAGCTCATAAGTAATGACTTTCGGTTTTTTTTTTTTAACAAAATTAACGAAGGAAACACGAAAGCAGGTTTTAACAGTTATTTTCTACCAGAAACTTAAACAACTGGAAGAATATAGATAAAATAAACTTTAATACATCGAAGGGATGATGAACTTACCAGTTGCATATTCAATTTTGTGCTGATATTTATGAAACCAGCCGTAACAACTATATAGAGTATCATGGGCATCCGATTAATTTATGAAAAATATTTGTTGTTGAGTACAGTTAGAAAAGGTTGAAAACAAGTTGTTTGTTTACTGAGAAAGAAGAAGAAAATCAACAAAAACTTTAAAGAAAACTTTTGATGTAGAATTCAGAATTTTATTGACAATCTTCTCTAATCAGCTTAACAAACTTCAACAATAAATAACGACTAGCTCAGATTCCTCCTCGCTAATCCTGTTGGTAGGCCACTTGCTTCAACTAACTGCAACTTGAAAACTAAATTGAAGATTGAATTCAGTGCTATTGCATCCCATCATTATCTTTTCTGAAGCATTTGCATTGCCTCATTAATAGCCACCTGATGATGCATTGCATTGCTTCCATATGATTTTGGTAAGCAACTATTTGATCACCAGTTTAACTAACTCTGATCAGCAGCTATTTTGATCAACAACTTAACTAACTTTATTTCCTCACATCCTTCCCTCAAGCTCAAGCTCTGGGAAAAACCTTGAGCTTGTGTCCTGAAGTAGGAAAACTGAGGGAAAAAAAAAGGTTTTGTAAGGATATCAGCCACTTGATCTGCACGAGGAACATATCTGATTTCTATGCTTTGTTCATAACTTTATCTCGAATATAATGCACGTGAAGCTCAATTAGCTTTGATTTGGCAGGGACCATAGGGTTCTGGGCAATGACTGCAGCACTCTATTGTCGCACCACAGTGGAACTGAAAGAAGGAAGAAAGAGGAAATCTGAGTTCATGAAGTGGAACTGAATCCAAGATATCTTAATAGAAGTAGCAGCTAAGGCTTTATACACACTTTCTATACTGGACTTGAGATAACTCGTTACTTCTTGGAGGGCCAAGAGACCATTTGTCACCAAAGTAAATGGCATACGCACCAATTAACTTTCTATCATCAATATCGCATGCCCAATCAACGTTTACAAAGGCTTGAATTTTATAGTTACCACTGAGAGTAAATTGCAGATTATAGGAAGTTGTTGATCGAAGGTTATTAGGATATGTTCTATAAGCTATTCATATTGTCGTTTTCAGGGACATTTTATTTTGTATATATAATAAAAGAAAGAATTTTTTATTTACAAAATATAAACTGTTTTCTTTATTTAGTTATGTATATAAATAAAGTATATTTGTTAATTATCCTAATAATTCATTTAATCGTTAAATAATATTATTAAAACTATTCTTTGCGGGGTTGATATTGGATGGACAATAGTATCATATAGTAATCATATTAAATATTTTTGGTGAATATTATAAAATAATATTAGTACGGGTAACATAAAAATTATGTTATTAGAATAGTAGCATAAATTAAATAGTAAAAAAATTATTTTTTTAAACATGACTACACAATAATAAATTATATGATAATACACATAGTCAATAATTTATCATATAATTATACTAACGTGTGATGTTATCCTTTGATCAAGATATCATAGTAAAATATGGTGTAGATGCACGTGGTTCATATAGTATATAAGTACGAAATTAATTACATTTTGTATAATAAAATCAGTTTGATCATGTATTATTTATATTTAAAAATGAATGATGACAAAGACGGTATTTGTTGGCTCGATGTATATGTTCGGAGTTTTTGTTGATTTGATACGAATTCAAGTTTCTCAACAAATATCGATAAATAACTGAAATAATAAATCTGTAGTCAGAGTAATTAAATGTTATACAAAAAAAAAAAAAAAATCGTAGTGACGAGTTTAGTACATATAAATCGATGGTTTGTATTCATATCAGTATAGAGTTTTGACATACTGTGAACTCTTACTTAATTAAAATTAGATTATGAAAAAATTTTACTCACACTGTATGTATAATTGGGATGAGATTCGATCAAGTATTATTTTATTGTGGTTTAGGAGTTATGACATATTGTTAGATATTAACTATAGTCATTGAACTTTAAAAAATTTTGAAATATAAAAAATTTAGATTAAGTTTACACTATTTAATAGTAAACTTACATATGTCAAAATAAATATATATGTTATATATATATTTATCAATTCTTTAAAGTATTTGAAGACTTTTTTATAACTTTACATTATAATATAATTTAATATAAATTGCATGATCAAATAATAACATAGATTACCAAAGGACTTTAATGCAAATATGTAATTATTAAATAATTATACTTAAATCCTTGAAATTATATTTAATTATGTTTACTTAATTATTAAGTGAATATTTTACATTTAAGTACAAAAACTTAAATACACATAATAGCAATTATTGAATAATTATTATTTTATCCATACTAGATATTTATCTTTTGTTAAAAGTGAGGACAATTATGTAAAAGCATAGATATGTTTAAGCATAAAAGGACTTACTTTACCAATTTTTCATAAGTTGGGAAAACTTAGCTTCTCTCCTTTGTGTTCAGCCAAGCTTCTCTTTTGCCTTTGGTTGGTGTAAATTGTAGCATCTTTATACTATTGAGGATATTCTCTTCATCACCTAGTTAAACTCGTAAGAAATAAACTCATCATTTGTTGATATTTTGTATATATGTGATATATGTGTAAGCAAACTAATATATATACGTAGCAAAAAATACATAAAATAAATTATTTGTTTTCCAAGATCCATGCAATAATTCCTAATGTTATCATATATATACAATATAATACAATAAATACATACATACTTCTTATTAGATATTTTTATCAAATTACAAATACAGATCAATTGCCTTTACGCCTCTATTGTATCCATAAGATTAAGAATCCTATTCCTAATATTAGTTTCTATAATTTGAGTGTGTGATATTTTATACGTTATACTTTTTTGGAAAGTAAGGATGCAAAAAAAAAAAAAAACTTATATATACCTCTAAAACGTATATATCACATATTTATATCACTATTTTAGATCTTTAATTTAGACTTAACTTATTTGGTTGAATTTTTTTATAAAACTTAATTTATTTAATAAAGTAGACACTAAAATTTAGTCTAATTTTTACATAATAAGTTTATTTAAAATCAATACCCAAATGGTTCAACGAATTCTAAATCTATTTAGGATTCTCCATTATTATTATTATTATTATTATTATTATTTCTGATTTTAATATGCGATTCAATAGGTTTTCATAACATTGACATTAATATTAAAATTTAATTTTAGTGTTATAAGTGATAGGCGGTATCTTGGGGTGGTTTGGCATTACCTTATTTTAGCAACATATTATGACTACTCAAGTAACGAGAATGTCAGTAGTTTGACATTATCTTATTTGTGACTAATGTTATTATATAATTTAATCTTTTTGTCCTAAATATTTTAATTAAACATGAGACATATAATGTGTCATTATCGTATAGTTCAATTTTATATTTATTTGATATCCTATATAGACTTATTTTATCAAAAAAATAATATCACATATTAACTTATTTGAGCATGGCCATACATTTTTCAAAATTTCACTCAATTAAACAGTTTAAGATATCACTTCTATTATATAGGAGGGACAAATTTTATATTAATCATACATATCTTTCTACACAAGTTACAATATATTTGATTATTTTTTTATTGTCTATCTTATTACAGATGATGTTTAAAAATATCAAAATATATAATTTTTTATGTTAAGAACTATGGTGATCTCAAGTTTAAAGATTACATATACCATTATCACTATAAAATTTGTTTGTGATACTTATATAATAATCTATGTCAAATTCTCAATTTAGGTCGGTCTAGTATATTAATTTACTAATTTGTACCCATATGTTGATTTCATATATCATATTATATCACACATAAGTTATTATCAGTCACTATACATACTAGTCTCCATTCATTATTGTTACTATGTTTATAGTAATGCTTGACTAAGGACATTTAAAAATAATATTCAACTAATTGAATTTGTTATTCTAAAAGTATTATTATATTTATTAAATATATAGATATGTAATAATCAAATAATTAAATAATATATAAATCAAAATGTCATGATATAAATGTGCCAAATATCTAAAATATTATTGAACTTAGAGCATTTATCAATAATCTCCTAATTGCACTAAATCCAATTTTTCATGTATCTAATACTTAAGAATCTAGTGTGACAATCATGATTCTACTGTGTTAGAAGTGTTGTCAATGGGTCAACAATATTAGTGTTTGTTGGTATCTTGTATATTTTCACATTTTTTTCTTCGATAATCTTTCGAATGAGATGAAAGTATCAAAGTATATGTTTGGATTGCTAGTGAGGTTTGGGTTTCTTTACCTGTGCAATAGCCCCATTGTTATCACAATAGAACTTTATTAAATCAGAAAGGCTTGGGACAACTTCTAGTTTAGTAATGAACTTTTTGATCCAAACGGCTTCTTTAATTGCATCGAAAGCCACAATATTCTCAACTTCTATCGTAGAATCAATTATTATCCCTTACTTTGAACTCTTTCAACTTACGGTACCATTATTAAGGCAAAATACAAAATTTGATTGTTATCAGAAGTCATCGTTATCGGTTTGAAAGCTGGCATCAGTATAATCCCTTACAATGAGCCCTTCCTTATCTCCATATATCAATAATGTATCTTTAGTTCTTTTTAAGTATTTAAAGATAGTTTTGACTTTAGTTCTAAGGACATTATTCTAAGGACATTATTACATTTATTAAATATATAGATATGTAATAATAAAATAATTAAATAATATATAAATCAAAATGTTATGATATAAATATGCTAAATATCTAAAATATTATTGAACTTAGAGTATTTATTAATAATTTTTTAGTTGCACTCAATCCAATATCTCATGTATCTAATACATAAGAATTTAGTGTGGCGATCATATCTCTACTTGTCAGAAGTTTTGTTAATAGGTCAACAATATTAGTATTTATTGGTACTTTGCATATCTTCACATCTTTTCTTTCAATAATTTTTTGAATGAGATGAAAGCATCAAAGTATATATTTAGATCGCTAGTGAGATTTGGGTTTCTTTGCTTGTGCAATAGTTCCATTGTTATCACAATAGAACTCTATTAGGTTAGAAAGGCTTGGGACAACCTCTAGTTTAATAATGAACTTTTTGATCCCAATAGCCTCTTTAACTGCATCAGAAGCCATAATATTCTGAATCACTATTGTAGAATCAATTATTGTCCTTTGCTTTAAACTCTTTCAACTCACAATACCATTATTAAAGCAAAAAACAAAATTTGGTTGCTATCAGAAGTCATCCTTATCAGTTTGAAAGCTAGTATCAATGCAATCCCTTACAATGAGCTTTTCTTCACCTCCATATATCGAGAATGTATTCTTAGTTCTTCTTGAGTATTTAAGGATATTTTTTGACTTTAGTTCTTCTTAAATACTTAAGGATATTTTTGACATCTATTTGTCATGTTTAGAGAATATAAGATATCAAGACGAGTACATAACATGGCATACATGATAGATCCTATAGCAGATGCATTAGAAATTTTACTTATGTGATCTCTCTCTTCTTGTGTCATAAGATATTGGTCTTTAGAGAGATTTATTCCATGTGACATAGATAAATATCCTTTCTTAAATTTTTATATGTTAAATCACTTTAACACTTTATTTATGTAAGTACTCTGATTTAAACTAAGCAATCTTCTTGATTTATCTCTATTTCTAAGGGTCTTCTTACAAGCTTGCTAAAGAGTACAAAAATTGACCAAGTTTTTTGATTGAAAAAGCTAAGTTTATTGATTGAAAAAGCTAGTTGAAGTTGAGTAAGAGTGATATACTATAAACACCTTATTGTACTTTTTGTTGTAAAAATAATAATAATTATATTAGCTAATAGTAAAGCCAAATATAGGATATCCTACAATGACAGAGGTAGGACAAAAAATCAACTAAGCTTTCTGATTGAAAAAGCTAAGTTTATTAATGAAAAAAGCTAGCTCAGGTTGAGCAAGAGTGATATACTGTAAACACCCTATTGTACTTTTCTTTTGAAAATAATAATCCAAAATTATATTAGGCAATAGTAAACCCAAATGTATTGTATAATAAACCTTAATGCACTGTTTACACATGCTTTATAGGTATGTTGACTTTTAGCTTGTTTTTAGCCTTGAAAATGTATGAATTTGATCTTTTCTATGAGATACATAATTGTAAAAATTTTAATCTTATTTTAAAAAATTTTGAATATCATAAATTTGATATTGGAGATAAAAGTTATGTGAGATTCTGCATCACTTGGGTGAGATCTGGGGATGGTTTATATAGTGCTCTGACCACCTAAACTAAACAGTTATGTTTTGGACTTGGGGCTTGTTTAATGCTTGGGTGCCAAAAATAAAATTGTGCGAACCGCGGTGCCAAAGTGGATAATATATTGGTTCGTAGGTCAAGTTATCACATTATAGTATTAGAGTTAAATTTCTAATTGATAGTGTGCTAACGAAGATGTTGGGCTCCAAAAAAAGTGGATTGTAAGATCTCACATCTCATGGTAAGTTTTAGAGATGGTTTGTATAATGCTCTGATCACCTAAACTAAAAAGACATATTTTAAGCTTCAGGTTTGTTTAGCACCTAAGTTCTAAAAACAAAATTATACAGACTGTGGCATTAAAGTTGACAATATCTTGGATGATGGACTGGGTAATCACATATATTTTAGCTGGTGAATTGTGTGATATACATGATGACTTGACCTAGAAGCTAAGATATTGTTTGCTTTGGCACCCATAGTTTGCACGATTTTGTTTATAGCACCTAGGTAATAAACAAGCTTTAAGCCTATAGCATGTTTTGCTAGCTAGATGGTTAGAATATTATATAAACCATCGCTAGATCTCACCCAAGTGATGTGAGATCTTACAATCTACCTTATATGGGGCACAATGTCATCGTTGACACCCTTTCTATTAGAGATCTAATTCTGATATTGTATATGATAACCCAACCTACCAGTTAAGATATTATTTGCTTTAGTACTCATGATCTGCACAATTTTGTTTCTGGCACCTAAGCACTAAACAAGCCCCAAGCTCAAAATATGTCCTTTTTGTTTAAGCAGCCAAAGCGTTATATATACTATCCTCAGATCTCATCCAAGTGATGTGGGATCTTATGAGTTATCTCTAAAATACAAATGCTAACATTTTTGAAAAATTCTCATTTTGCACATATTGATGGCTTTTGTCTCTCCTTTTTTTTTTTTTATTCTTTTGTCTCTAAAAATCTTTTAAAATATAAAATAATAAAAATAATCATAAAATTCAACTACTAACGAAGAAATTCATAAAATTTAGTATAAAATAATGCAAAATTAAACACTTATACATTATATGGTGCCAAAGAAAATACTAAATTAGCTAAAAAAAATTATCTTCAAGAAAGAAAAAAAAAGGGTCAAATTAAATGATTCTAAGGAACAAAATTTGCTTCTCAAGTGTAGTACAGTGCAATGAAATAATGCAATCTTGTTATTGTAAGTGACTTTTTCTTTTGCATCAACATAAGTGCCTTGTTGAAAGTTTTTCCATATTCCTTTACTCTTTTTATTTTTTTTATTTGCTAGAACTTCTCCATTTTATAGTTTAAAGGCTCGTATGTCTCTTATCTTTGTTTTAACATATGCGCACAGATTACGCTATAAACATTCTTGTAGATAAACTCTCATGATGTGCCTTGTATTTGTTTCAATATACATATACATATTATAAATTTTATAAGCAACTATGTACATAGATAAACAACAAAGGAAGAAAAAATAGACTCTCAAGATATGTGGGAAGAAATATTGATGCGACTCCTTAGGCAAATTGTCTTTAAAGCTATAACAAGTTTGATCAAAACCCTAAGAAAGCTAAAATCTAGATTCAAGAATTTAGACTGCTAAATAGTTAATTCAAATACCTAAGTCATGATTAGAATGCAATAAGGAATTGATCTTTGATAAAATCATGTGAAAGTTTAATGAAGAATATCAAAAGAGACAAACTCACAGTTGCTGCGTATTTTTCATTCATATGTGAGCTAAAAAGTTGTTTCTTTGTCTTTTATATTACAATATGAAAATCTAATTAAAGTAGAAAAAGTCAAAAAAGCACTAAGGTGTTAGAAAATTAGAATATCCAATTAACAACCATTTGACCTAAGCCTGTATGCCTTACACATGATCTATTAAAACTTTGCATTCAAATGTCTTACTCAATCTGAACGATGTATAATCATGCCTAAAATTAATCCTTAACTTTTTCATGTGTACAAAAGACATTATACAAAGTTTGGTATGATTTCAAGATTATTTTGGTATAGTTCGCAAACTTGACCGCAACTCTCTGAAAATCTATTATGTGATGCCCATAACTTTTTAATTCGAGCCTTCATAATTAGAGCTTAAAGAGCTTGTAATTGCTGCTAGTTTCCATCATTCCCCTATTCTTAGAAGAATTCGTGTTAGAATAGTGTCCAATTACTGTTATTTTCCTCCCTTTCAAGCGGAACGCTCCCCTATCGATGCATTTTTACATCCCACAGCTTCGTCCATTGATCTTTTTAAGGATTTGGAATCGTTCTTCTCCTCTAGGATGCAATTCAAACCTTGAAAAGGCTAGAAAATGTTATTTTTTCATGTGTACCCAAACTCAATCACTTCATTCAAAGATTGCATGCTTTCTCCCTTTGTTTGTCCAAGATGCATATTGCTCATTTTTCTTTTTAATATGCTACTTGATATGTTCATAAAATTGTTTCACCATTTTTGCTTTTCATTTACCATCCAAACTAACCCTTTCATCTATAGGCAAAGGTAACATTTTTAAAGGAATTAGTGGATTAAAGCTATAAACGACTTCAAATGGAGAGTATGTAATAGAAGTATGCACACTACAATTATAAGCAAACTTAATAAAAGTAAATATTTCCCCCAACTTTTGATATTTTTATGAACAACAATGCAAAGTAATTATGTTAATGTCCTATTAATTACATAAGTCTTTCTATTAGTCTATGCATAGGAAATAGTGGAGAATAAAAATTTAGTTATCAACTTACCTCACAATACTTTCTAAAGGTAGCCAAGGAACTTAACATTTCTATTAGACACACTATCTCTAGGTACTTTATAGAGACACACTATTTTCCTAAAAAATAAATCTACTATGTAAGTAGTATTATCAATTTTATAATAAGGAATAAAGTGTTCCATTTTAGAAAATCTATCAACCACCATAAATATAGAGTATTTATCCTTTTCCTTCTTAGAAAGTCCCAAAATAAAATCTATATAAATGTCAACTCATCGCTCACTAGGTACAAGTAGGAGTGTATACAACCCATGAGGTAAGACCTAAAATTTAGCCTTTTTATACATGATGCACCTATCTCAATACTTTTAATGTCTTTCTAAAGTCAAAATGGCCTATTAAACCCTTTCCATGTGCCTTACGCATAAGTAATTCACGCAAAGAACATTTAGGCATATAAAGTTTACTTTTCCTAAATAGATACCTATCGCATTTATATAGCTTTCCGAATGTTGTCTTTTTGCATGTCATATAAACATTAAAAAAAATCATCATTAGTGGCATAAGAAATTTGGCATTCAAAGTGGTAAGAAGTACATGCCTTTTAGATAATATATTAGCAATAATGTTCTCCTTACCTTGTTTATATCTAATTATATAGGAAAAAAGTTTCTATGTACTTTATCCATCTAGCATGCCTTTTATTCAACTTACCTTGACCTTTGAGATGCTTCAAAGATTTATGATATGTATGGATCATGAATTCCTTTGGCCACAAGTAGTGTTGCCACGTCTCTAATGCATAAACAAAAGCATAAAACTCTTTGTCATAAGCGAGATAGTTTAAAATTGCCCTACTGAGCTTCTCATTGAAAAATGCAGTGGTCGCTTTTTCTGAATTAAAATGGCTCCAATCCCTCTACTTAATGCGTTATATTCAATCTCAATTGTTTTGTTAAAGTTAGGTAACGCCAAATAGGAGTAGAGCACAAACTATCTTTAATGATATTAAAAGCATTTTTTTGTCCAATATCTAAGAAAAATTAACTATTTTTTTCACCATTTCAGTGAGTGGTGTTGCAAGTGAGCTAAAATCTCTTACAAAATGTCTATAAAAGGTGGCTAATTCATGGAAGTTTCTTTCCTTAGTGATGCTTTTAGGTGTTAGCCACTCTTTAATTGCCCTTATTTTTCTTGTCATCAACATATATACTTTCTACACTAACAATATATATTAAAAATACAACTTTTTCCATGCAAAAAAGTACACTTCTTACTATAGCATAAAATTTCTCTTTTCTTAACATATTAAGCATACATCTTAAGTAATTAATATATTTATCTAAGCTCTTACTATACACTAACATGTCATCAAAATACACAACTATAAATCTGTCAATATATGCATGTAACACTTGGTCATTAATCTTATGAATGTACTAGCTGTATTGGACCAAATGGCATATCTAGCCATTCGTAAAGCCCAAACTTGGTCTTTAATGTAGTTTCCTATTCATCTTCCTTTTTCATTCTTATCTAGTGATAACCATTTTTTAAATCAATTTTAGAGAAAATAATTCAACTATGTAATTCATCAAGTATATTATTTAACTTAGAAATAGGATGACAATATTTTATTGTTATTTTTTTGATCGCATAACATTTAATACACATCCTCCAAGTTCAATCTCTTTTAAGAACCAAGAATATTGGCATGGCACATGGACTTATACTATCTCTAATATCTTCCTTTATCATCAACCCTTTTACCTTCCTTTACAAAGTTCTTTTGTCTCATTGGATTGCTTCTAGAATTTACTCGATTAGGAATGGTAGCTCTAGGAATAAAGTTGATTTAATGCTCTATTCCACTTATTACTAATAACTTGCTTGGCGCTTCTTCTAGTAATATATCATCAAACTCCTACAATAAAGAAACCATAATAATAGACAAAGTGTTATCAAGTTTTTTAATGTTCAAATAAACCTCCTTGAGAAAAAAACACAAATATAAGTCAATTGAAAAAATAACTCTCTTAATATCTCTCTCTTTTGCATATAAGCTTAATTATTTTTTTGCTTTACTTTCTTTTTCCACTTTTTTTTTCATGTGATCACTTTTGTTTTTCTCTCTTTCTTTTTCCTCTCTCTTTTTTGGTCATTCTTATTTTTCCACTATTTTTTTTTACCTCATGCCTTCATTAACAATCTCACTTTCACTTTTGTTCTTAGGGCATATTTTGTTTTCACCCTTCTCCTCACTTCATCCTTCTTTCTAAGTTTTAATTGATCTTCATACACTTGCTTAGGAGAAAGAAGTACAAGAGTTATTAGTTTTTCATACATCACAAGTATCTATTCAAAAGCCTATTATGTATCACTTTCTTATCATACTACCATAGTCTATCCAACTATATGTGTTTAACATGCATAGGGACAACATTATATAGCATATCATCAGTACCTACCAATAGTAAAGGTTTCCAACACTTGCTTTATTAAATTTTATTTCCCTATACTCATTCAACAATTGCACTTTATATGGTCAAGGTTGTTTCAAAATTGGGAAGTTTAATTTTTCAACTAAAGTTGTAATAGCTATATTAGTATAACTTTCTCCATCTGTTATTGTACCACACACCTTATTGTTAATATATGAATTGGTATGAAATATATTCTCTTTTTGCTACTCCCTCTCATCTTCCTTAATTTGAACATTAAGAGCATGCGTAAATATTAATGATTCACTCTTTACAAGATATTATACCTTTCCATCACTAACATTCTCAATGTGACATGTAAACCTAAATGTATTACATAACAAACCCTAATGCACTGTTTACACTTGTTTTATAGCTATGTTGACTTTTAGCTTATTTTTAGCCTTGAAAATGTTCAAATTTGATTTCTTTATGAGATACAAAATAAAATATTTGTCAATTTTTCAATCAAAATAAAATATTTGTCAAAAGAAAGGTTCTTTGACAAAAAGATTAAGATGTTTCAATATGACATGCATAGAGATTTTAAAACCTTCAAAGCATGCTTAAAATAAGAAGGAATTCAATTTAGAAATTCATACTGTATCTATCAGCAAAATGGGAAATAATAAAGAAAGTATAAACATATAGTAGAGATAGGACATGTTTTGTTTGTTATGACTTACTTTGCTTGCATCGGCAAGTATGCCTTGGAAATTTTAATGAGGTTCCTTTATTAATGCCACACTCCTAATCAACAAAATCTCATCTAAAACTATAACTCACCCTTTAAGAAATTATATGACAGAAAGCTAGATCTACCCATGATCAAAACCTTTAGCTATGAGTGCTACTTATTCTTGAGACCATACAATAAACACAAGTTAGATTTTCATACTTCTAGCTCTATATTATTGAGTCAAAGTGATTTCATAAAGGTTACCTTTGTCTTAATAGTTTTAAAAAGGACTTCTATTGTAAGGCATGTGAGGTTTAATTAGAATTTCTTTCCCTTTAAGAGTGACATCAAGTTTTCAAACACAGAACTTGGAATTACCCAAGATAACATATCCATTATGAAACAATTCTTGTTGATACCATATAACCATACACAACTACATTTTGATGTAACAAGTTGTAGAGAAACATCTTGACATACTCTAATGGTAGTAGCATGTAATTCTTCTTACTTTGATTTTGACACTGAAGTCACATTTCACACAAACAAGGAACCAACACTTTGTTCACCCAAATATAGACACCAAACATTGACCCTAAAGACCAAAATCAATCAGATAACTTTTGCTAAGAAAAAGAACACATATAAACCCTTGTTAAGTAGCCTTTGTTAATACATTCCATGAATAGTAGATGCAAATCTAGAGTCATCAAACCTAAGACTTACTTAGCCAATAGACAAATTACCATACTTAAGATAACAAAAACTATTAAGAATAACTTAAAATAAAAACAAGCAATGCTTTAAAAGCGAAACTTGGACCTTATTGCCATTCAATCTTGAGTTTAAACTTGTTAGGAATAAGTAAATGTTTTAAGGTAAAAGAAAATTCAGATAAAAGTATGTTAAGATTGAAAGCAAGGCTAGTGACTAAGAGGTTCCATTAAACACTAGAGGTGGACTTCAATGAAACTTCCTGAGTAATGATTAAAGCATCCACTATAAAAATAATCTTAAACTTGTAAACTATGTTCAACCATTAGTTGAGATAAATATATGTGAATAATTCATTTTTTAAATGATGAACTCTTAGAAATTATCTACACGATGCAGCTTAAAAGCTTGAAAGATCCTTTAAAACCAATTCATGTAAATAGACTCGAAAAGGCCCTTTATAGCCTGAAACAAGAACTTAGTGCCTAGTTTGTGAAGCTAATGGCAACATTAGCTAATTTAGGTTTTAGTAATTTGAAAAATCTAACATATTTATGTTCTTTAGAAAAGAAGAAACTGGCTTGATAACTATCTTACTCATTTATTATGGATAACAATGTAATGACTAGAAGCAATAAAAGACATAAAAAAAATATGACCCAAAGGCTAAATAAGAACTTTGCTTTGAAGGACTTAGGACACCTACACTACTTACTTAGGATAAAAGTCTCAAGAATAAAAAATTCACTTTTTATCTCTCAGACCAAGTATGCATAAAACTTACTTAGAAAGATACTCATTTCAACATAAGCTTTTAAATAGACAAAAGAAGAAGGCTCACCTTTAACAACTTAAAGTCTATATAAAAGAATCATTGGATGCCTACTCTTACTAAACTTGACCTTTCTTTTGCTATATAACTAAGTTAAACCAATATGTAGCAAATCCTATGAAATCACATTGGATTGGTTGTAAAAGGGTGCTTAGATATCTTAAAGGAACAACTAATTATGGACTTGAATTTTATAAAGAATCAAACCTAAATCTGGAAGGTTTATGTGATATTGACTGAGGTTGTAATCTTAATGATAGGAAGATAATAAGTGGATATTGTGTTTACTTTGGTGGGAAATTGGTTTCTTAGAGCTTTAAGAAAAATATGTGGTGGTAAGATCAGGTGTAATGTTAGAGTATAGAGCAATAGCATACACTTGTGTGGAACTAACTTGGATAAATTCAATCCTCAGGATCTTTAAATTTAGACAAACAACATGCCAGTGATTTGGAATGATAGTATGAGTGTAGTTGCAATCGCTACAAACCTTGTTTTCCTTGCCCAACATAGCGATGACTTACATTTTATGAGAGATAAGATAAGTGTTGGTCAATTGGATATCAAATTCAACTCAACAGAAGTTCAAGTAGCAAATTGATTGACAAAACCCTTGACTTACAACAAATTCACATTCTTCAGAAACAAGCTCAATGTCTATCCCAGTACTATGAATTTGAGAGAAGGTGTTGAAAATGACTTGAAGAAATCAAGCATGGCAAATGACAACAATAAGGAAGTTGAGTTGTCAACAGCTAGTGAAACTTTATTTGTTAAAGAAAATAATGTACTTGATTATAAATTGGATGATGTAGATTTCATAAGTAGCTATTACAAAGATAAAAAATAAATAGTACAATTTCTATTATAATTTTTAGAGATCAATGGTTGTAACTAAAGCAACCTTATAATCGTGCATTTTTTGCATTTTTAGCTAGATTTCTTGCTTCACAATTAATTGTGTACGTGTAAGGAAACCAAAAATTCTTGTAAATTATTTGAGCATCATTGGAATGAAATAATAATCAAAAGACGCTTTCTTTGCAATTTTGGTTCTTTAAGTCTTTTTAACTATCTAGATTAGGGGTTGTCATGCCTCTTTTACAATTCTCAAAAAGCATCAATTTGTACGCTGCTGCTCCCATTTTTTCCACTACTTGAAATAGCCCATAAAAGTAATCCGCAAGTTTCCGATGAGGTGGTTTAAAAAGAGAAGTTTGCCAGTAAAGTTGCAGCTTAAAAATAACCCAATGGCCTATTTTGGAGTCATCATCTGGCCACTTTTTGTTTGCCATTTGTTTCATTCGATTTTGAGCTGTAGTTAAGTTTAACTTTCGATTATTGCAAAATTTCATCATATGTAATCAAAGTTTGTTTCTATTTCATCAAAAGGAGTAGCTCCCATCAAATATCTTGGTAACTTTGGAGGATGATGACTATATAATGCGAAGAATGGTGTCATTCCAATGGCAGAACTATAAGAGTTATTAAATCAATATTCTGCCTATAAGAAGAAATTGCTTCAATCTTTTGGTTGTTGAGATGTAAAACACTGCAGATATTGCTCTAGGCATCCATTCAATATCTCAGTCTGGCCATCGCTTTGCGGGTGATATGCAATAGACATGTGAAGTTCAGCCCCTTGTAACTTAAAATATTCCTTCTAGAATGCACTTGAAAAAACTGAATTATGATCACTCACCAATATCTGTGGTACACCATGCAAACACACCACCAAATTAATGAACACTGCAGCTACCTTTTTGGCTGTGGAGGGATAAGAAAGTGCAGTGAAATGACTGTATTTACTTAGACAATCTAACACGACTAGAATTATTGTCTGACTTGCAGAGTTGGGTAACCCATCTATAAAATCCAATGAGGCATCATTCCATACTTTGAGAAGGATTAAGCAGGGGCTGTAGCAATCCCACTGGCAAACATGCTTCGCTTTTATTAACTTAGCAAGACCTCACAGTGACTGATATATTGCCTAATTTCCTCCTTCATGGTTGGCCAAAAGAAATTTTGGAACAATCTTTTATAGGTTCGCAACGCTCCTGAATGGCCTCCTATTTCGGAATCGTGAAACTCATGTAGTAAATTAGCTTTAAGGGAAGATTCTGTTTTTGTGATATAGCAATCCTTGTTTTAGAAAATACCTTTTTGCTGCTTCTGGATTCCTTTGTAACAACTGTTTCTTTTCTTGTATATAAGGGCTACTAGCATGCTCGGTCTTTAAATCCTCCCACACATGAAACTTAAATATATTAATGACTTGTAATTCTGGACTACCTAATTGTCAGGATAAGGAGTCTGCTGCATTATTTTCTTTTCCAAGCATGTATATTATCTCATATTCATTTCCCACCAACTTTGAAACCCAGCATTGTGGTTCAGAAGTCATTACCCACTGATTTAAGAGAAAAGAAAGACTCCTTTGATCTGTTCAAATTTGAAATTATTGTCCCATTAAGTATGGTCACCAACGTTGTATTGCTTCTAAGATAGCCAGCATTACTTTAGCATAAATTGACCAAAGTTTCTTGATATGTTCAAGACCTTTACTCATATAAGCAATAATATACAAATAATGAACATATTATGGGTAATATTAATTTAATAAAAATTTTATAATAATATTATAATCTATGTAGCCCCAATGATCAAGTATATAATGAGTAAATATCTCTGGCCACAGATTTAGTAAATGGGTTTGTTATCATTTGATGAGAAGATACATATTCTATTAGCACTTTCTTTTTTGCCAAACATCTCTAACAAAATTGTATTTTATGTCTACATGCTTTGATTTACTTTGATATTTTGCATCTTTGGCTTAAGCTATAGAACTCGCCTAAAAATCCTTGAAACTATTTAAGTGCGTGACATTGCATCAATAGCACATTTATAATACGATTATATATATAAAAGTATTAAATTAAGCATATGCTTATTTAGTTGACATTAAATCAAGACATGTAAAGTTATGAATGCTTTTATGTATTATTTATTTAATTTTATGATTTTTTTATTTTGTTATACGATGTTAGAAATCATTAAAATCTTCAAAAAAGTCATAAATTGATTTTATAAAGATATTTTTATAATTTAGTGAATAAATTAGCCATGAAATATATAATTGAAAATATATTAATATAGCAAGATCATATTTGGTTTCTCAACCTTTTACTAAGGCCAAATTAGCAATTTCACATATCAATATATTATTAAACAAATTAAATATTTACAATTAGGTCCTAATATCATGATTTGATGATTGAAAGTTGACTAAAGATATTTTTTTTGCCCATTTTGCTAGCTTGGCCGACATCATCCTTCCACCACAGAAGAACCACCAAAACACTTTAAAACAATTGTAGAAAAATCTATAAGTATAAAAGATTAAAAACCAAACTATAAACACCTAGGAAAACACTTGATTCCAATTAATTTTATTAGAAGAAAAATTGAAGAAAAATTTAAGAAGTGAGATTTTGAGCTTAGAAAGCTAGTGGCATGCTTCTTAAACAATATTTATGCTTAGAATCATGTTTAAAGCCAATTAAAAGCATGTTACAATTTTTGATATCAAAAAAACCTCAATAGCCAAAAGTGTCTTTGTGTGTGTGTATGTGTTCTTGGTTTGACAATATAATCAATTTTATGCCTATATGAATGTATTTAAAGGGTATTTGCTGTTAAAGGCGTGTATAGGAATATGTTCTAATGTCAATTAATTATGAGCTTATGTTGATTGCATGAAGAAATGAATTTTGATGGAATGTTAATGTATGTGAGATGTATTGTTAAAAATTTGATGAATTTTTAAGGAATGTTAGGAATGGAATTATGGTCTGAAAAAAATCAGTTAGAGAGCTTAATGAGTGTGTTAAATTATGGTGGAATGTTTGGATTTTTTGGAGCATGAATTAAAAAGGTTTAGAATAAAAATTTGGACATATACCTAACTAGAGGGGCAAATGACAATGCCCTATTTTGAAGGCTGTTTGAGAGTTGTTTGGGAATTGATTAGAGACTTGGAAACTTTATGATTCAAGCATGATATGATATCTTAAATGTTTATTTTAATTACAAAAAAGTTGGTATGCATTGGCCTTATAGGAAAAAAAAATGTGAGGTATGTGTGTAGGTGTAAGTGGCATTAACCACTGCCCTGTTTTTGAACAGCTTTATGGCTGAGCAAATGAGTTCAACTAGGTTTACAAAAATGTTCCATTAAGGCTTATTAAGTATATTTGCATGTTGGCTAAAGTCCCTGGCAATTGGGGACCAAATGGGATAAGTTTAGGTGATCAATGATATAGGTATTCACAAAGTGCACTAAATTGGAAATTTAGTAGCTAAATTTGGTTAAATTATTTCACATGATTCCTAGTCATATTAAATAATTTTAATAAATAAGAAAGAAGTTGAATGAATGTTCTAAGTACAAGAAAAAGTTTGGCATGAATTGGTGTTGATTGGTATAAGCTATAAATTTTAGAAGTTAATGACTACATGTAACCAAAATAGAATTAGAGAACTATTTTGATACTAAGATTTGGTATATAGATTTTTATAACTCTAATTGATAGTAACTTGCATATTTGGCCATAATTGGGTTCCTAAAAAGTTGATATATCATGTATAAAGGTTTAGGATTAAATGGATGGAAATTTGGTGAGAAACAGTAGGTAGGTTTGTCTAAAACATCTAAAATTATACCAAATTGGTTATGTTTTTGTGATGTACAGTGAAATGATGTCATATAGTTACATAGAGTTATGATATGAATGACTTGGCATGTGTATGATGATAATGCATAAATGTGATAATACATTAACATTATATGCATTAAAGTTTATGTTTGGCATAATATAGGAAGAAATTGTTATGGAAATGAATGATGTGGAAATCAATTATACAACATTTTCTTGTTATGTTTCATAAATGATTATAATGATATTAAGTGAACATGCTTGTAATGTGTTTTTGGTGCGATGAATGAATTTATAGGCTAATGCCTCGACAAGTGTTAATTAAGAACATATGCATTGCATACATTGGTTGCATGTTTAAAGAAAATAATGTATTAATACCTTATATGTAAATAAATTTTTTTTTAGTAGAAGGGGATTTTGCTCATCGAAGGACTAAATTTTAGAATGATTACTCTCCCATAAACTATAAGTAAATAGATGCATTTTTAAAACTTTTCAATGATTTAAATATTTAATTGTTTTATAAATTTGAGATTTATAAATGCTTTATAAGTATAAAACTAAACATATTGGAGTAATAGTAGGTTTAAAAAAAAAATTGTTTGGAGACTTATGATATTTTATATGTAGATGAATGATTTATAGTAAAGTGATTTTATATGATATTTGATGAATATGATGTGAAGTTGTTGGCATGATTACACTATTTGAGATTTTGATGTAAGTGCTTGATATGAATGTTTTTGTGTATAGATATAACTATATACTTATATTATATACATGTTTTCTGCCGTTACTAAAGAAAGAAATAAAGGAGATGTTACTTATTTTTACTTTTACCATTTAATTTAGGATAAAAGAGAGGTTATTACTAGATAAGTTGGTATTTGACATCGTACTTTTTGTCTAGGCTAACACTAATAAGTTAGTTTAATAATTTTTTTAATTTAATATAAATATATGAAATAACTTGTTAGCGGGTCTTGAAATATTATCAACAAGTGCATTGAAGGATGTCTGAGGGGGATAATTTTCCAATAAATTTAGATTCTTTTATTGGATTTTGTATAGGTTTTAAATATGAAAATATTTTTTACAATTTGTTTTGTTATAAAGTTGAATGACTTGAATTATTGTATACTGTTATAATTTTTAAATTTAATGATATTACTCCTGTATTATGCTTACATTTTTATTATAGTCCACCCATTCATTAAGTTTTGCACTCACATTTCTTTTCTTAAAAATATTTTTAGATTAAACAGTTTCAAGGAGGTTACGGTCCATACTTTGAATATTTGATTTTTATGGCGGGTAGTTAGTTAGAGAATCATTTAGGTATATAGTATTCTTTATGACTATACATAAAAATATATTAGAAGACATCCAAAATTTTTGTAAAGTATTTTGACTTTTAAGATATTACATTTGTAAATATTATGCATTGTTTTTATATAATGTGGATTATGGAAATGAATGTGAAAAAATGTTTATGATTGAATCGATAATAGGTGTATACAAGTTATATGATTTTAATGCAATAATAAAAGTGTTACATATTCGTATGAGTTACTAATGGAAGGTAGATATTCTTGGATATTCGAATTAGGGCGTGACATAAGTTACTGCAACTTGATTATCATAATATTATATCACTAGCTTCAAAGCATGCATAACAATCTTGAGATCCTCAAGAAATCTCTTCGACCAAACGGCTTCTTGTGTTATCACAGAACATGCTATAAATTCATCTTTCATCGTGGATAAAGCTATGCATGTTTCTTTCTTGCTACTTCATGAAATAGCAGCATGACCAAGTAAAAATGCACAGCATAATATTAATTTTTGCTCGTTTAAATAGCCTTCCCAATTGGCATCAGTATACCCACTCAATTTTAAATCTCCTCTTTGACAGCACAAAGAATAATTTATAGTAGCCTTCAAATATGCTAATATTCTTTTAACAACATTCTAATACATTTTTTCAGGATTTGATTTGTATTTGCTCACTAATCTCACAACATAACAAATATCAAGACTTTTACACATTATAGCACACATAAGGCTTCCATATCACTTGTATAAGGAACTTTTGCCATCATAGAGTTTTAGAGCATGTATTAAGGTTAATAAATTATTCTTTTGAAATGGGAGTATTTATAAACTTACAAGTAGTCATATTGAATGGTTTAAGAAGTTTTCTAATGTACATTTTTTGTGATAGAGTTAGCAATTTCTTTTAATTTTAATTAATAAAATATAGGTTACTCCACCCATATTTTTCATTTTGAAATTTGAAGATAACCATTTCTTTATGATTAAAACAAATTCATTATCATTTTCAACCAATAAAATATCATTTATAGATAATGATAATATCACAAAATTATTCTTAAACCATTTGACATACACACAACGATCCTCTTTAGTCATCATATGTTATTATAGCTTTGTGAAACCTAAGATACCATTATAACAATCTTTTGAGTTTACAAATTTTGCACTCTTAGCCTTTGATAATGAAACTTTTTAGTTGATCCATGTATATCTCCTCCACTAGTTCTATAGTAAAAAATGCAGTCTTTGAATTCATTTGATGTAATTCAAAGTCTAAGTGTGCAATAATAGTTAGAATTAGTTGAATTAAAGAAAATTTTAGTATAAGTGAAAAAATTTTCTTCATAGTCTGTACCATTTTCTTAAGTATAACCTTTAGCAACTAATTATGCCTTGTATCTTTTAATTGTGCCATTGGACTCACTCTTGATCTTTAGAATTCATTTATTCCAAGTAGCTAAATGATTAGGTGATAAGTCAACCAACTCCCAAACATGGTCAATTTTCATCGATTCTTTCTCCTCGTCTATTGCTTTCATCTAGAATTCCTTGGCATATAAAGAGAAAGCTTCATCCAATGTTTTAAGGTTGTCACTACCAGGGAAAACAACCATAATTATCTTCCTTCGATTTCAAATTGGTAACATGGAACTAATACTTGATTATTTCAACAAATTGAATAATTTATTTGAATTAATTCAATAAGTATATCACTCCTACTAAGAATCACATGTCTTAATAAATCATCACTTATGATTATTTATGGACTAAAAGGGATCTACTATTAAAATTAGCTAAATCACAAAAACAAGCATCTTTGTCAACATCACTTATACAATGAAATTCATTTTTTAAAAATTGATGTATCCATATTCCAATTCAGTTACTTGACCATCCATATGTCCATCAATAAATACATATTCTGTAGAATGTTTAGAATATCTTATAAAGATATATTTTTTTCTCTTATATCTAATTTTCTATGTTTGTAAGACAAATCATAATATAGGCTACAAACCATTAAGGTTGCATGTGTTTAGTTTGGGCTTTACTCTTTTTCGCTACACTATTTTATAGTAGATTTTTAAGAATAGTCAATTGTCGTTCTATACCTTTCCCATTATATAGTTCCTTAAATTAGTTAGAAATATATTCACGTTTACAATCAGTTTGTAAATATTTAATTTTTTTATCTAATTTAATTCTTCACTAAATTCAAAGACAATTTGGAGCAATTTAATACTTTTGATTTATGTGGGATAAAACAAAAATGACCGTAATGTTTAAAGTCATTAATGAATATAATAAAATATAAGGCTTCATGTTTGGGCCTTTACACAAGTTGAACCACAAATGTTAGAATAAATTAATTATAACAGGTTTTTAGCTCCAGTCCCTTTACCAAATGATTTCCTAGTTGTTTTTCCAATTAAAAAAATTCTCACAAATAAGCATTTCAATTTTAGATCATGAGTCCAATAAATTTAGGTTAGCTAATCTACTCATTCTTTATTATCTATATTACATAGTCTAACATGTCTTAATCTACTCATTCTTTATTATCTATATTACATAGTCTAACATGTCAAATGTTGATATTTGTATCGTTAGATTTAACAAAAGTTATCAAAGAAAAACAACTATTATTATAATTAAAATTGTACATATTGGTATCTAATATTATAAAACCATCATACAAATATATGGTGCTAATTAAAATAGAGTTAAATATAATTTCCATAAAAACACTATGAAAATTTAGCGAATAGCCTAGTTTTAGAAGGACGATTATAAAAACCAGGTTTCGTTGAATACTTGGTGCATAAAGGACATTATAAAGGAGAATGGCTTAGCCACCACGCAAAGTCAATTTGCAAGTGCTTATTTTTTTGACTTTAACTTTAGAGTTGTCTCATGGCATTTACTCTATCATGGATGAGATTCAATAATAAAAATAGAGTTAGAGACATAACCATAATATAAAAGCATGGAGAAGGTATTTACCTTTTTCGACTTAATGCATTCACAAGCAAAATGACTCATTTTTTTTCATAATTGTAACATTTTAACTTAGTTTTGTCCCTTTTTTTACTAACATGCTTGCCTCTTAAGTGCTTTTCTACTAAAGTATTTGATTTAACTGCCTCCAGACACTCATATTCCAA
The DNA here is from genome assembly GCA_032401905.1 of Swietenia macrophylla. Lineage (NCBI taxonomy): Eukaryota > Viridiplantae > Streptophyta > Magnoliopsida > Sapindales > Meliaceae > Swietenia > Swietenia macrophylla. The sequence goes on from CP135573.1 coordinate 6,852,995, forward strand.
CTCAAAAGTTTTAATACTATCATTGTGTGTCATGTTGACTTTCATATTCTCTTAAAGATTAAGAAGGGATTGAATCACAACCTAAACTTGTTGCTCATCAGTTAGAGCATGCCCTATATTTTTCAGTTCACATATTATGTTTGGCATTTCTCTCAGGTTTTGCCTCGTCATATAATTCGTGCTTTTTGTATGTGTCAAATTTAATAGTGAGTCGCCTAAGTTTAGTAGTTGAAGTACTTCTCATGCCCTAAAATAAAAGTTATAAATTATTAAGTTGAAAAGTCAAATTATTCAATAAAAATATACTTTTAGTAAAAACGGTCAAAGGAGCATCGAGTTTTTTAAAACAAATCAAAATATGTAATCTATTAAAATATCACAAAAAATATGAAAACTACTATATTTTTAAATTAATCAATTTAACTTTAAACAATTCATATAAATAATGCATCATCACATAGTCAAAATGTAAAAAAATTATTACATCTACGCAGCGAAAAATACACAAAATATATTGTTTACTTTTCAAGATTCATGTAATAAATTCTAGTATTATTATATGTATATAATTCAATATAATAAATACATACATACCTCTAATTATATGATTTTGCCAAATTACAAACACTAATTAATTACTTTTGCGTCTCTATGGTATTTACACAATCAAAATCTATCTCAAAATGCTAACTTCTATAATTTAAGTGTGTGATGTTTTATGTGTTCGTCTTTTCTCAAAAGTAAGGACGCAAAAACAAACGTTAGGCACACCTTTAATATGTAAATATCAAATATTTATATTGTTATTTTAGATTTTTAATTTAGACTCAACTTATTTAGTTGGACTTTTTTATAAAGAAATTGCTTCATTAATAATTTAGTCTAATCTTTAATGGTTTAGTCAAAATTAATATCAAAATAACTTAACAAATTCTAAACCCATTTATAATATATATATATATATATATATCATTCCCGATCTTAATTTACAATTCAATAAGTTCTTGTGATGTTGGTAGTAATATTAAAATTTAATTTTATTGTTACTAGTAATGAACGATATTTAGTAACATATCATTACTAGCAAACTGACGAGAATATCAATAATTTGACATCACCTTATCCGTGATTAATATTACCGTGTAATTTAATTATTTTGTCTTGAATATCTTAATTGAACACTAGATATAAAATTTCGTATAGTTTAATTTAATATTTATTTGATATATTGAGTAGACTTATTCTATCAAATAAAATTAATATCATATATTAACTTATTTGACATCGTCATATATTTTCTAAATTTCACTTAATCAAAAGATCTAAGATATCACTCCTATAATATAAGGAGGATAAATTCTATTTTGATTACATACATTCCTCTACATGAGTTATGACATATTTTATTTTCTTTTTATAGTCTATCTTGTTATAAATAATGTTTGAGAATATTAACAATATATGGCATTCTCTATGGTGAGAATCATGATGATCTTAAATTTAAGGATTACATATACTATTATCACTATAAAAATTATTTGACACTTATATAATAATCTATATAGCGTTCTCATAATGGGTTGGTCAAGTACATTAGTTCATTAATTTACATTAATGTGCTGACTTGATATCTCATATCATAATATATGTTTTGTTATCAATTACTACATATATTAGTTTCTATGCATTATTATTATTCTAATTATAACAATATTTGATTAAAGACATTTAAGAATAATGTGCAATTAACTAAAGTTACTGTTCTAAAGATATTATTACATTTATTAAATATACATATATATATAATAATAAAATAGTCAAATGGTATATATAAATTAAAAAATATTATGATACAAATATACTAAATATTCAAAATACCATTGGATTTAAGGCATATATTAGTACAAAAGTCTAATAAATTAAATATAAGTTAGTAAGAATAAATTAATCATTGAGCCACTGTAAATCCACTTGCTATACCTTTGTGTACGCAAAGGTACTACTTACTCTATAGTATCCAAATCATGCTAAAAATATTTTTGAATGGGAAAAAAGAAGGAGTGAGTAAAACCATGGTGCTCAATAGAGATTAATGTCACTTACTAATATTGATTTTACAAAAAAAGACTTGCATGGTTGGTCTAAAAAGAACATTAATGCCCAACTCATTAAAAATGATAGTAAATCAATATAAATGTATAGTTATTACATAACATATAGTACATATTTAAAACAAACATCAATAAGTAAATATAGTCATGAGGTTTATTAGGTGATCGCATAACAACAATGGCCGCAATTGGGTTGCATAACATCCATAATAGATAATGCAACAATGGGGCCACATAATAATGCAACATGCACAGGTTTAAAGACTTCACCTAAAGACACGCCAAGTTGTCCCCTTTAGCATCATTTTAGGGAATTATGACATACCTTTCCATGTATTTACATACAATATTTTTTATTTTTATTTCTATTTAAAAAATTTAGACATTATATATTGGTATATACCTTAAATCTAATGGTATTTTAAATATTTGATATATTTGTATCATGAAAATTTTAATTTATATATATTATTTAATTATTATATATTTGTTTATTTAATAAATATAATAATGTCTTTAGAATAGTAAGTTTAATTAGTTAGATATTATTTTTAGATATTTTTAGTCAAGTATTATTATGAATAAGGTAACAATAATACGTAGAGACTAGTATATATAGTGACTGATAATCATATATGTGTATTATGATATGAAATATTAAGTCAACATATTAGTATAAATTCGTGAACTAATATAATAGACCGACCTATCATAAGAATACTACACGAATTATTATATAAGTGTTATAAGTGATTCTCATAGTAACACTCATATAATACTCACCATAATTCCCACTATAGAGAATGATATATTTTGATATTTTTAAATATTATTTGTAATAAAATAAACTATAAAAAAATAATCAAATATATTATAATTCGTGTAAAGGGATATATGTGAATAAGAAATGATTTATCTCTCTTATATAATAAAAGTGATATCTTGAGTTTTTTGATTGAGTGAGATATTGAAAAAAAATATATGGTCATACTCTAATAAGTTAATATATGATATTGACTTTATTTGATAGAATACATTTTTTTAGAATATCAAAAAGATATAAAGTTAAATTTTATGAGGATGACACATTACATGTCTGGTGTTCAATTAATATATTTAAGGCAAAAAGGATTAAATTATATGGTAACATTAGTCATGAATAATGTGAGATCAAACCACTGACATTCTTGTCACTTGGGTAGTCATGATATATTGTTAGACACTACTAATTACTTGTAATACTATAAAATTAGATTTTGAAATTATTGCTAATATTACGAGAACTTATTAGGTAGTACATTAAGATTAAGAATAATATATATATATATATATATATACACATATATAAAGAATCCTAAATAGATTTAGAATTTGTTAATCTATTTGAGTATTGATTTTGACTAAACTTACTATGTAAAAATTGAAATAAATTTTATTACTACCTATTTTACTAAATAAATTAGATTTTATAATAAAGTCTAATTAAATAGGTTAAATTTAAATTAAAAACTTAAAATGATAATATAAATATGTGATATTTTTGTCTTAGAGGTGTACATAGAGTTTGTTTTTGTATCCTTACTTCTGAGGGAAAAAAAAACACATAAAACATTACATACTTAAATTATAAGAGCTAATAGTCTGAATTACATTCTCGATCATGTGGATACTATAAAAATATAGAGGCAATTGATCTGTATTTATAATTTGACAAAAAATATCTAATTAAAGGTATATGCGTATTACTGTATCGTATTATATACATATAATAATACTAGAATTTATTGTATGAATTTTAGAAAGTAAATTATTTATTTTATATATTTTTTTGCTACGTATATATATTAATTTGCTTACATTATAATGGTCTAAAATTAATAAAACCCCTTGCATACTATTCATCAAACGTAATATATTTAACAAATTCACCATGTAGACATATTTAAAACAAATATTTAATATCAACAAGTATTCGGCACGCTGTAACTACAAAACGTGTTATCCAAGTATTTTCATCATAAAATACAATAATTAATTTAAATAATTTAAGTGCATTCCATATTATAATCATAATCACTACATACATACCTACATACCTATATACATATATATGTAAATATATTCAATTAAATTTTTAAAGATACAACTACATAAATAATAAAATTCCAACTTCATTCGCTTTAATTTATGCACTTCTTGAATTCGAAAGGTTTTTTTGGTCAATTTGAGGTCATAGTTGAATTTCTCTCATTGGAATGAGTTTAATAGATATTACTTAAGGCAAAACAAGGTTCGAAAAGTCCAAAGTAGGACTTTGATCGAGAATTGATCATTGATCGATCAGCTCGCTAATCAGTGACAGAAGTGATAGAAGTTACAGAAATTTGATGATTTAGGTAATGGATCTTAGTAGGCCTTATCCTTTTTTATTTCTTGAATCCAACAATGACTCTGGCAAAGTCAGCAAAAAAATTTAATGACTTTAGGTCCAAATATTTTGATGGTTTTATTCTTCTTATTGAGATGGACTCACCAATATACTCAATTTTTTAAGAGGAGGTAGAGATTGACCAAAAAATTGAGTTAAAGAAAATTTTAAATTTTAAATGAAATTTGGAGGACTATCGAGGGTTAGATTAAGGTAAGGCTTGCTGCCACGGAATGGCAATCATGAGGAGATTTTATAGACAAAAAATCATGTCAATCAGAGGTTAGGAGGAGCTTTGTCACAAAGTGGCCAAGAAAACAAGGAGAGAGAAAGTAGTGGGGCGTTTTTGAAAATTCTAAAATAAAGGATTATTTATAGAAAATTTTTTGTGAAATTACATAATGACCTTGAATCTTTTGCACCTCAAGCACACATATAATATCATTATTCATATTACTTAATGATATGATGCACGTAGTTTTATTTTTCTTAACGTAGGATTGATTAGTCTCTTAATCTTTCCTATATTGTATAGTGTTATCCTATGGTGGCTCTATCATAATATTAGTTATAACATATTGGAAACTATTCAATAATGGCTTTGATACTAATGATAGAATTTAAATAAAGATTGAATACTTATCTTGAATAGATTTATAGCTTTGAATTTAGTTTCGTAATTGAAAAAAAAATTTAATCACAATGTAAATGCCCTTCACTGTCTTTGTTCTTTCTTTGTCTCTTCTCTTTATTTTTTCTATTCATTTTTCTTCGTTAGAAGAATAAAAAACAAGCAATGTTTATTAAATAAATAGAAACAACTGCTTGAAGTAGTTGTAGAATTAAAAAAAGAATACAATTGTTTTTAATAATCATGTCTTTTAGTTTAAGTTGGGTTATGATAGCCCATTCTGGGTGTCAAGTCCAACAAATTCTTTAAATCTATTACAATAGATATGAATTCCTAAAGGTTGACATCCTTGTATCTTTCCTTGCTCTTCAATGACTTTTTAAAGTTTTTTCAGGCTCATTGAAGCTTGGATAGGAGGTTGGTTGGTCTTATCCACTTATGACAATGGATAAGAGGTTAGTCAATTTCACAGAAAAAATAGTAATATCATAATAATATTTAATAGTGATTGTACTCTTATGATCTATGTTAACTAATTATAATGTACTTACTTTTCATAGATTGGCAAAATCCAATTCGAGGTGAACCACATTAAATTATTGTATTTTTGTGTGTGTTATGATTTATTTCATATGTTATCAATTTTAATATTTTAATAATGCTTTTGTTTGTGCCTCAACATTCTCTGTATCAACATTCTTTCATATCAACATTTTTTCGTATCAATATGTTATCTTTTTTAGTTAAAAAGCAGTTATTAAGAAGTATTTACCACCAAAATTCTCAAAGAAAAGAAGCTTTACAATTGTATAGTATCAAGCTTCCCTAGCTGCAACCTTTAAAAAAAGAAAGGCATCAATGTCATCATGCATTTCAAAAATGATCTACAACACCAAAATGCATGTAATTAGCATCATTAGTTCACTAGTGATGAATGGCACTACGTGTAAAAATAAAACTATAATAGCACCCATAACTCTAATTTCAAAGAATATATATTAAAACATTTCATGTGCTTAAGTAAATGTTTCTATAAGGAACAAAAAGAAGAGGAAAAACTACTAAAACTCTATAGAGCCATAATTAGAATCAAGATGGCTTCTAATGAGTTTCATTCAAAGGAATATTAAAGCCATACTCATTGCTTGCACTTTGCCTCCTATAATAAACTTCTTTACCATACCCCTTAAAACTTAAATTCTATCCAAACATTTTGGAAGAGATCTATGCATGGTGTCAAATGTCAATGAAGTTTCTAAATTAAGTGCAATTTACCTTGACCATTGTCATTTACATGACAAATGATAAAAACATATTTCATGAGTGGAATAAGAGTAAAGGAGTATATAATGAGCACTTATGACATCTTTTGTATCTTTAATTCAATCTATGATTGTATTATAGAATGCATGTAAGAGAGATGTGCCTAAATCTCCATCAACCACTCCAAGGCTCTTGAATGTAAGCAGTAGAGGCAACAAAGTGGAGGTATTTTGAAGACAACAAATTTGAATAAGCAAAGGGAACAAAAATGGTGCATTAGATAATTACATTAATTATAGATTCTTGTTACTAAATGGGTCATATATTGGTATATGTTCTAAATTTAATAGTATTTTGAATTTGTTACATTTATATCATGATATTTTAATTTATATATATTATTTAATTATTTTTATTATTACATATATGTGTATTTAGTAAATGTAATAATGTCATTAAAATAACAAATTTAATTAGTTGGATACTATTATTAGAAGTCTTTAGTCAAATATTATTGTGAATAAGATAATAATAATGCATGGACACTAACATGTATAGTGACTGATAATAACTTGTGTATATTATGATATAAGATATCAAGTCAATACATGAGTATAAGTTAGTGAACTAATATATTGGACTGATCCATTATGAGAAAGTTACATGGATCATTATATGAATGTCATAAGTGATTCTCATAGTAACAATGGTTATGTAATCCTTAGACTTGATGATACAAATCATGGCACGAATTCAAAGAATCCAATTCAAGTTTTAATTGATCTAATTACGAGAGCACAAGTAAAGAAACTCAAAGATGTACTTAACGGGCTAATTCAAGAAATTTGGACTCAAGTAAATTTGTGAAGACCCATTGAGTTTAGTCCACATATCCACCAAAGGTTATGTAGTTATTTAATTAGTCAATTTTTTTTTTTAATTTGGGCATGTAGAGGATTTTAAAGAATACAATAATGATAGTTTTGAGGAGGAAGATAGACACTCGGTAGGCAGCAACATGAGATTTGAACGTGTTAGAAAAGATTAAAATCGGGAGGATAATAATTTGGGCAGCATTAAGATGAAGGTGCCTTCATTTTAAGGTAAGAATAATGTCGAGGCTTATCTTGAGTGGAAAAGAAGATGGAGCTAGTTTTTGATTGCCATAACTACTCCGAGATAAAGAAGGTAAAACTTGCAGCCATTGAATTTTCGGATTATGCTATTGTTTGGTAGGATCAATTGGTTTTGAGTAGTAGAAAAAATAGAGAACATCCAATAGAAACATTGAAGGAGATGAAAATTGTGATGAGAAAGTGGTTTATTCTAAACTATTATTACAGAGAGTTGTATCAAAAATTGCAAAATCTTACATAAGGCAAACCAAAACGTGGAGGATTATTATAAAGAAATGAAAATAACTATGATCCGAGCAAATATAGAGGAGGATCGAGAAGCTACTATGGCTAGGTTTTTGGGTGGTTTGAATTAAGAAATTGCAAATGTGGTGGAATTGCAACAATATGTGGAATTAGATGATTTGGTTGACATGGCCATCAAAATTGAGCACTAACTCAAGAGGAAGAGCAGTGCAAATCTAAACCAAAGTTCGAGTGCATCCTTTTAGAAACCAAGTTTCATAAAGAAAGAAGACAAGTCGCAAATGTCCGCAACACCCAAGCATAAGTTTGAGTCCAAGTCCGAGAACACCAGCCACATTTCTCAAGGTAAAATTGACACTTTTACCTCTAGAAACTGTGACATTAAATGTTTTAAATGTCAAGGTAGGGGACACATAGCAAGTTAATGTTCAAATAAGTAAGTTATAGTAGTGCAAGATAATGGTAAGATTGTGACTGACGATGAAGATTCTGACACCGATGACATGCCGCCATTGGAAAACATCACTGAGGAGGAGTATTTAGCCCCTGATGCATTGACATTATTAACCAGGAAAGCATTGAGCTTGCAAGCAAAAGAAGTTGAAAAAGTGCAGCAAGAGAACCTCTTTCATACTAGGTGCCGTGTTAAAAATAAGGTATGTAGTATGATTATTGATAGCGGTAGTTGTATTAATATTGCAAGCACAACAATGGTGAAAAAATTAGGACTACCTACGTTGAAACACCTTAAACCGTACAAGTTGCAGTGGTTAAATGAGAGTGGAGAGATGAAGGTAAATAGGCAAGTGATAGTTGCATTTTGGATTGGCAAATATGAAGATGAAGTGTTGTGTGATGTAGTACCGATGCAAGTTGGACACTTGTTGTTAGGGCGTCCATGGCAGTTTGATAGGCGTGTAAAGTATGATGGCTTTACGAACAAGTACTCATTTGTACTTAATTAATGACCAATCACTCTTGTACCTTTGACACCGCAACAAATGTATGAGGATTAAGTGTGGTTACGAAAGGAGAGTGATCAAAAGAAAAAGAGAGATAAAAAGAAAACGAGTGACAATTCGAGAGAGAAAAAAGGAGATGATGAAAAAATTGAAAGAGAAAAAAAGAGTACAGATTCAGTCGATGAAAGCAAAATAGAGAAAAAAATAAATTTTTATGCAAAAGAGAGTGAAATAAAAAGAGTAAAGTTTTTAAATCTGCCAATGATTGTACTTTTGTATAAAGAGGCATTTTTAAATACTAATGAGATTGATCCTGTTTTGCTTAAGTCTATTGTTTCTCTTTTGCAGGAATATGATGACGTCTTTTCCGAAAAAATGCCGCAGGGATTACCTTCTATTCGAAGGATTGAACATCAAATTAATTTTGTACCTGGTACGACAATTCCAAACCGACCAACTTATAGAAGCAATCCTGAGGAGACAAAAGAGCTTCAAAGATAAATAAGTGAGTTGATGGTGAAATGATACATGAGGGATAGCATGAGCCCATGTGTCATTCTAGTTTTGCTTGTACCTAAGAAAGGTGGCACTTGGAGAATGTGTGTTGAATGTCGAGCAATCAACAACATTACAGTAAAGTATCGATATCCCATTCCTTCCTTAGACGACATGTTAGATAAACTACATAGAGCTTGTGTGTTTTCAAAAATTGATTTGAAGAGTGGATATCATCAAATACGCATGAAAGAGGGTGATGAATGATAAACTGCCTTTAAGAGAAAATACGGTTTATATGAATAGTTAGTAATGCCTTTCGGGTTAATTAATACACCGACTACATTTATGCGATTAATGAATTATGTATTACGTGCATTCATAAGTAGATTTGTCGTTGTTTATTTTGATGATATTCTCATTTACAACAAAAACTTGAATGCTCATATTATGCATTTAAAATCAGTTTTAGATGTACTTAGAAAAGATAAGTTATTTGCTAACTTAAAGAAATGCAAATTTTACACTGATAAGCTTATGTTTATTGGTTTTATTGTGAGTGCATAAGAAATACAGGTTGATGAAGAGAAAATTCGTGCAATTCAAGAATGGCCCAGTCTTACAAGCATAGGTAACGTACGAAGTTTTCATGTACTCGCTAATTTCTACCGATGGTTTGTGAAAGACTTTAGTACTTTAGCCGCACCGCTCACTGAGGTAATAAAGAAAAACGTTTGTTTCAAGTGGGAAGAAGAACAAGAGAAGATGTTTCAGCTCATCAAGCAAACATTGAGAAACGCACTCGTATTAACTTTACCTAACTTTAACAAATGTTTGAGATCAAATGTGATGCTTCTAGTGTAGGTATTGATGCTTCTAGTGTAGGTATTGATGCTGTGCTTATGCAAGAAGGACGATCGATTGCATACTTCAGTGAAAAACTAAGTGGAATAGTTTTAAACTACCTGACTTATAATAAGGAATTATACGCATTAGTTTGAGCTTTAGAAACATGGCAGCATTACCTTTGGTCCTAAGAGTTCGTAATTCACACTGATCATAAATCATTAAGGCACTTGAAAGGATAACACAAGTTGAACAAGGGACATGCTCATTGAGTGGAGTTCATTGAGACATTTCCATACGTCATCTGATATAAGCAAGGTAAGGAGAATGTGGTTGCAAATACACTCTTTTGCAAGTACGCATTACTCTCTACTCTTGATGCTAAATTATTTGATTTTGAACATATTAAAGATTTCTATCAATCAGACCCTGACTTTAGTAAAGAGTATAGAACTTGTGAAAAGATCCTCAATGGTAAGTACTTTAAACATGAGGATTTTTTGTTTCTAGAAAATAAGTTGTGTATATCAAATTGTTTCGTGTGTGATTTATTAGTTAGGGAATCACATGGTAGAAGATTGATGGGACATTTTGGGATAGTTAAAACGCTAGCTGTTTTACAAGAACACTTTTTTTGGCTACACATGAAAAGAGATGTTGAGAAAATTTGTGATAGATGTGTCACGTATAGGCAAGCAAAATCCCAAATGCAACCTTATGGTTTATACACATTATTACCTATTCCTAACGAGCCTTGGATTGATATTTTTATGGACTTTGTGTTAGGATTGCCTAAGAGTAAACGTGGTAAAGATTCAATTTTTGTGTTTGTGGATAAATTTTCTCCATTCAAAATTGTGTATGGATTTAATCCATTAACTCCATTGGATTTATCTCTTTTACCCATAACTGAGCGAGTTAATCTAAATGGCAAAAAGAAAGCTGAATTTGTTAAGCAGATTTATGAGAAAGCAAGATTCAACATTGAGCGAAGAACGGAACAGTACGCAAAATAAGCTAACAAGGGGTGTCTCGCAAGCTGGTTTTTGAACCAAGAGATTGGGTTTGGTTGCATATGAGAAATGAGAGATTTCTGACGCAAAAGCGTTCTAAATTACTTCCAAGAAGAGATGACTTTTTTCAAGTTTTAGAGCGTATCAATGACAATGCTTACAAGCTAGATTTATCAAGTGAATATAATGTAAATGCTACTTTTAATGTTACTAATTTGAGTCTTTTTGATGTAGGTGATGATTTGAGAACAAATTCTTTTCAAGAGAAGGAGAATAATATAAATAATGGCATGATTTCAAAAAATCCAATTCAAGTTCCGATTGATGCAGTTACAAGAGTACAAGTAAAGAAGTTCAAAGATGCACTTAACGGGTTAATTCAAAAAATTTGGACTCAAGTAAATTCATAGAGACCTATTGAACTTGGTCCACATATCCACCAAAGATGGATATGCATAATTCAAGTTTTAGAAAAGTCAAGCCAAATTTAAGCTTGATTTTAGCAAATAAAATTGACATGTTTTGGATTATTTAAGCTCATTTGTAAGGTTATTTAATTAGTCAATTTTTCTTTTTTATTTTTAATTTGGGCATGTAAAGCCATTTAATTAGCTAATTATTTTTTTTCTATTTTAGGCAAGTAGAAGATATTTTTTTTTTAACTTTAATTAAGATGGCTTGTAATTAAAAAAATTTAAAACTTGCCTTACAATAATTTAGCTTATAAATAAGCACTTTTGAATAAGAAGAAATTAAAATTCATTAGTCAGAAAAATTGAGAGTTCTTTTCTCTTTAATTTTTTGAAGAAATATTCAAATTTATCAAGAATTATTCTTGTAGCGTTTATCAGTGACTTATTAAACGAACTTCAATCACCGTTTATAGCGTCTACATTATACCAAAGTTCTTGTTTCTTTATAAATAATGGGTCGAGATTCCATTCAAATCTGATTGTAGAATAATCTTGGGTTCCTTGTTGAATTTAGGTCTCGTTATTTTGACGAGATTTGTATCACTTGAGATCATCATAGTTTTCAATATGAAGAATGATATATTTTAATATTGTCAAATATTTTTTATAATAAGATAAATTATAAAAAAAATAATCAAATATGCCATAACTTGTGTAGAGAAATATGTATGATTAAGATAGATTTGTCCCTTTTATATAATAGGAGTGATATTTTAAACTTTTTGATTGAGTGTGACTTTAAAAAATGTTTGGTTATGTTTAAATAAATTAATATGTGGTATTAATTTTATTTAATAGAATAAATCCACTTAAAATATCAAAAAAAATAATTGAATCATATAAGAATGACATATTATATGTCTCGTATTTAATTAATATATTTAGGATACAAGAATTAAATTACACGATAACATTGATCACAAATAAAGTAATGTCAAACCACTGACATTTTTGTCGCTTAAGTAATCATAATGTGTTGTTATACATCGTTCATTACTTATAATACTAAAATTAAATTTTAGTATTACTACCAATGTTACGAGAACTTATTATGTCGCACATTAAGATCGAGAGTAATATATATATATATATATATATATAATTCTAAATGGATTTAGAATTCTATGAGCTATTTATGTATTAATTTCGACTAAACGTATTATGTAAAAATTAGACTAAATTTATTAGTACTTATTTTACTAAATGAATTGGGTTTTATAAGAAAACCAAACTAAATAGTCAAAGTAAAAATTAAAAATCTAAAATAGCAATATATGAATATGTGATATTTATGTTTTCTAAAGGAATGTACCTATGGTTTGTTTTGCGTGTTTACTCTTAAGAAAAGAAGAACGCATAAAATATCATGCACTCAAATTATAGAAACTAGCACTCCGATTAAATTTTTTGATCGTGCGAATACTATAAAAACATAGAGGAATTTGATTTGTGTTTGTAGTTTGACAAAAATCGTTTAATTAGAGATATATACGTATTTATGGCATTGAAACATATTATATGATAATACTATAGTTTATCGCATAAATCTAAGAAAGCAAACCGATTTTTTTTGTCTAATTCCGCTGCATGTTTATGTACGGGTTTGTTTATACTATGTACTCTGAGCAATACTCATTATGCCAAATCGATTAAAACCATGAAGTACTAGCCTTAATTTTAAATTGAGGGGATCTAAATCAAATTATGGGTAACGATAATCAAGCTTTTTCCAAGCTTTAAAATCAGCAAGATGTCTTAAAATGCCATCTTTGAGGATCTTTTTCATGCCAGTGTATAAAGAAAGTAGTTTTTTTTGACATGAATCTTTAAAGTCTTGGTTTCAAAGGAAAGTAACACATGATCTTGGCAAGCATCTTACAAAAAAAAAAAAAATAGCTAATTTACATCATCGTATGTAGGTTTTCATCAGGAAGTACCATACATTGAACATACGAAATATTATGTTTTCTCTTTCCAATATAACATACATTTATTAAGATATGAATCAATTTTGTTATATTCAACACCTAAGGCACTATTAATTTTCTTTGCCTAATAAAACCAATTCGCTAAATTTTCACCTTCTGGTGATGCCTTTTTAATCAATTCAAGAATCATTGTAAATACTTTGTAACTCAATCCGTTAAGACATTTAACATGAAACAAGAACACGATGGAGGAAAGTTTGGTGAATCTTTTACACGCTAGTACAATTCTTGATTAACATCTCTTAGCATCTTGTAAAATGCATCAACATCATGGTTAAGAATCTTAGCTTGTTTATTTATCATATTATTAAAATCATTATCACAATGAACATCATTATTAGAGACCTCAAATCACCATGCAATATCCCATGCATAACATTCATATCAATTACATCTTCATTATCTGCATTCATGTGTCCAAAGCTAAGCTCACCATGGTGTATCAACATTCTACTGAGATATTGAGCATATACACCATCACAAATCATATGTTTAAATCTATTGTTACTTTTCTTACATAGACAATTTATCTTTCCATTAGAGAGAACATATCATGTCTAAATCTATTATTACATTTCTTACATGGACAATTTGTCCTTCCATTAAAGGGAACATTACCAAAGGTAAAGTTCAAGAATTCAAAGACACCATGCACAAATGCTTAGTTAACCCTAAACTTGTGAATCCAATTTTTGTCCATAAGATAATATAAGTTTAGATAATTTGATATTAATAGAGATGAATTTGACTTTGATTGGCAGTTTTGTTACTTGATTACACCAGAACAACTTTAATAAGGAATTTTGAGAGATATGAATTGACTTTATTGAATCAACTACCACCACTTCGATTAGGAATTATAAGGTTGACAAATTTATATAATAATTTGGAAGTTTTGTACTTCAATCAATCACTATTTGCTATTAGGAATTGTAAAGTGAGCAGAATTCAACAAGTTTTGTTAGCAAAACAAGAGGGGGAGAGACTAAAGGCAGTGAAAATAAATTTAGACAAATGCGTATAAATTATAATTTAATTGAAATTTGGTATATAGAAGAAGACCAAAGTGAATGTGATTGAGATTTCACATATTTTACAATTTAGGAAATAGATTGAGCATGAATTTGGAAGAAATTAAAAAAGAGAGTATGTTTGGATTATTTGGAATTTAATTAAATAGAGTATCATAATGACATTTTATTTAGTTTAAAATTAGGAAATTTTTTATGTTTATATGACATATCTAGTAACAAATAATTACAATTATCACACTCTAAATGAAACTTTTGGTGCCAACTAAATTGAAAAAATTTCATCCCAGTTATTAGTGACATAAGTTAATATTTGTCCCTATCAATGTTTCTAATGATAATTATTTTTGTCTGTCACAAAATATTTGTCTTTCAAAATCACTTTTTGTAGTGCGTAAAATAACATCTAGATTCATGCACTAGTTTGGTTTGGTTTTTACAATGTAACAAAAATGAGTAAACTTAAAGAGAAAGCGAGAAAATTGGCAAAGAAACTTTATATTTCGACTTGTTTAAACTTTTACGTTAACATTACATATATATACACTTGAGTTTCACAAGGGCACTAAAACTCTAAAGAGCTAATTCTGACAAATATTTGTACAAAGATACAAATATCTTCTTGTAGTAGTTTGTCCTTGACCACCTTTTATTTTCTGCACAATGGGGGACACTGAGGCTATTTGCAGGTTGTGGTGCTAGTCCTAACATAACGCATATGTAGCAACAGGAATTGTAAACTAAAGTTGGTATTTCAATGGCCTTCAAAGACCTTCAATCCTCAACACCCCCTCTTAAACTTATTTGTTTAAGATGACGTTGAGTTTGCTTTTGGGTATCTAAATCTCTCAATACATTGAGGTTTTGTAAGAACAGCTTCAAGTTATTCTCTTATTGGAACATATCTAATTTAAATTTCTTCTTTGGATAGATTTTCCTTTATGCTAAATAGGATTACCTACTAATGATGCCATATTGGCACTGTCACACAATAGGATTGGAGTTTGTGGCAGACTGATCTTTAATTTTGATAGCGATAGCATATATCATACCAAGTTATACCTTGAACTTCAGATTTCTAAATTTCTAGCAAGAAAGATCCAAAACCAAATACTAATCTTCCATCATCCAAGTTTGTTGTCTAATTTGCATTTAACTAAGTTTTTGAGATTTTTAGCTAATAAAAGAATTGAGTGTTTTTTGGAAATGACAAATATTAAAGGGATAAAATTTTCACTTCAAAAATGAGAAGATTGTGAATGGTGGTCAAAAGCATCAAGGTTGCAACTCTGGGCTGCAACCCCACCCATGATGAATAGTGGGTAGTAGCTTTAAGGTCTTAACCCCAACAATTAAAGCTTGGCATCGTGGTGATATGTTGCAATGCCCGACAAGGGTCTTTAGAAATTTCTTTCATTTTTTCATGTCTTTAAAAGGGAAACCCATACCATTAGAAGGAATAGGCATTTTTGAGACAAAAGGAGAGAAGAAAATGAAGGAAGAAAGAGAAAAATAAAAGGGACAAAAAAGAAGAGGACATTATTGCTTCTAATTAACTATTTTTCCGAGTTTAATTTTTCTTTCCTTAACTCTTTTGTTTCAAAATGTTAAATTTAATTTCTATAATTTTAGGTTTCTGCATTATAATCTAAATTTATTGTTCTAGAGTTAAATTGTAGCCAAATTATGAAGGATGAATGTTTATTTATTTGAATTGATTTAGATTTTATTATATGGTTGATTATTCATCTTGTTTTTATTGTTTCTATTTTAAGTGACCATTAATTAGATGATTTGATAACATATAGATACCCTAAAAAAGTATTATGCTTATAATCTTGAGATGAATGCCATCAAACCTATATAAGATATTGATATACTTACAAGTTTGGTATAATTTTTGCATGAAATCTACAAAATTCATGAATATTTAATTATTCAAATTCATATAGGAATATAGGAGTTAATGATTTAGAAATATTTTTATTATTGGCCTAAAAAGGCCAATGAATAAATTTGAGATTTTTTATTATCAATTATGAATTTAATTTTAGTTAAAAAAGATAATAGGTTAAATTTGGATTGGTTTAGATGAAATCATATGCCCTAAAAGTCTCTTTAATTGATTACAAAATTAGTTTTTGTTTTATTTTAATTTAATAGTTATTTTAGTTAGTAAAAAAAATTAGCTTTTACCATTTTCAAATAACAATAAAAGTACTCGAAATCGGTACTTAGATTTTATATAAATAATTTTCATTAGAACAAATTTATTTATTATTATATTACTTATTTGTCATAACGTGCGCTAGCATTGCATAATTTTAACAATAGGATTCTGCATAGATTGACTAAATTTATTGATTAAAAGTGTAATTTGTAGTTTGGTTAAGGTTACATATTAAAATGCCCCAATCAAACTCCATAAAATATCCTATCCTTGAACTCAATCCCTCATTCTTTGGTAAATTTGCCACATCTGCTCATTGGAGTGGGGTTGTCTTTGTAATTTTTCATATAAGTTTTCTTAAAAAGATCTTGTATATATTTACCTTGATTCAAATGCATCCCAAATTGATCCTTTTTAACTTCTGTGCTAAGGAAATAGCTAAAGTATCCAAGAACCTTTAGAGAAAATGTGTCATTCAAATTTTGAATTACTTATTGAACTAAGTATTCCAAACTTCCAGTGATTAGGATGTAGTCCACATACACTAATAGTATTGCCATTCCTTGATTAATAATTAGCAAAAAGAGTGAGTTGTTTGATTTTAGGGTTTCAAATGCTCAAAGTCATAGGGCTATTTTTACCTTCTTATACTAGGACCTAGGTACCTATTTAAACTTTATAGAGCTTTCCTTAGCTTGTATTATGTTTAGGTCTCAAATTGTCTTGAAATTCTTCTTGTTGTAGGATGAAGACTCCCTTTGTCAAGTTCTCGTGCAAAAATGAATTGTTAACATCAAACTTGTTTCATATCTCAACTTATATGCGTAGCCAAGCTTAGAACAACTTTAGCCGTGGAAGACTTCACAACTACACTAAATATCTGTGAAATCCACACATGTTGATTGATGATATCTTTTAACCACAAGCCTTGCTTTATGTATAGCTATTATGCTATCTGGATTGTATTTGATTTTAAAATCCATTTGTTTCCCATTAGCAACACCTTAGGTTTGCTAAGTACTAATTCCCAAATGTTGTTCTTAGGAATTCATAACATTCTTCCATTTTAGGAATTCTATGGCTTTTTCTGTTGTGTGCACACAATATCTTCATGTAGAATTTTCTCAGTCTAATATAATTTAGGTTTAAATATGACTACTTTGGATCTTGTGATCATGATCCAAGACAAAAGTTACCAATTATTGGGATTTGATCAGAATCACTTGTGTCTAGTTGTTTGTGTTTAATTAGGTCTAACTCTGATTATCTGAAGTTGCAATAGGACCATGTTAAATGGAAGCATAGCTTCTTACCTTATTGCTATTTAAAGATTGTGCATATGCTTGTGCCATTACTAGAGAGACAGTTTGGTGATGTACTCAATCCTTATGAATGGTTGGAAATCTCTTGGGCAACAAGTAGCTAAGAATAATTGAATGACCTAAGGTCTTTAAGATTGTTACTAACTCTTCTAATAATTAATCTATCTTGTAAGGAGACTCTTTTCATTGCAAATAACATGCCTTACCATAAATACTCTCTTAAGCTACTCAGACACCTATAACCCTTATGTTTGGGGTTGTAGCCTATGAAAATGTATTTTTATGTGTGTTATTAAAGTTTACGTTGGTTGTATTATCTTAAATTCAGAAAGCAAGCATAACCATAGGTTTTGAGTAATGCAGTAATGCATAATCTAACGTCTTGTTGAAGAGTTTTTCGTATGGTGATGAATCATTGAGTGGGCATATTATTGACCAAAAAAACTATTGTTTGAAAGGTTTTTCACCGTATGATTAGTGATAAACCTGCTTAAGCAAGAAGAGTGAGGCCTATTTCTATGATATACTTGTGCTTCCTTTTCATTCATACTCCCGTTTTGGTGAGATATGTGGGGACATGAGTGTCTAATTGTTACTCCTTTGCTCTTAGACAGTTTGCCAAGAGTATAAATTCACCCCATATCAATTTGAAGAGTTTTAATGTCCTATACTAAAAGTTTATCTATTTATTTTTTAAATTTAGGAAAGATTTGTATATTTTGAGATTCGTTTTTGAGCAAGAATATCCAAGCGTGTCTATCATTAACAGTACTTAGATAATATACGAAATTGTTTCCTAAATTTATTGGTGCTGGACCCAAACGTTTTGAGTGAAGAAATTCAAGAAGCTGTTCTGAATGTGAGTCAGTACAGTTAAATGAGAGTTTGTGATTGTTTCCAAGTTGATATACAACACAAAAAATGGGAGGTTGAATTTAATTGAATGATGACTTTTTAGAAGTAGAAAGTATTTTTCTAGGTGTTTGATCATTGGGATGACCAAACTTTCTATTATAAATATCCAACACATTTTCAGTTTCTAGTCCTGACCCAGACACATTTCCACTTGACTCAGTCATTGTAGACTCTGAATTGATGTCAAATTGATCATCACTAGTTGAAGCAAAGAAAGACACGGTAGTGAACGTATTCTCTAACCTATTTTGATTCCTACCTTCATCGGTTCTAATCTTCTTCATTCCTTTGAGGAAAAGACCAAAGAAAAAAAAAAAGAAACCTTTTTCAGCCACTCTTAGCAACACCGCCTTCTACTTTAAATCCTTAAAAACACAACCAATACAGTTAAATTCAATAGAAAGATTGTCATTCGATATCTATTTGGAAATGTTAAGTAAATTATTTCTAATTTTTGGTACATGAAGAATGGTATTTAGTTTCAATCAATGTGAACTGTGTGTATGCAGTAGTTTATGCACTATGCGCTGGATTTTGAGTTTCTTACCATTCCCCATGCTCAGGTTTTCCTTGCACTTATATTTACATTTGAGAGACTGTTGTTCAAAATATTAGTAACATGGTAAATGGCACCACCTGAAGGTACCGACCACTCTATTTAGGTGCTTCTTGTGTTGTCATATAGGCTGAGAATCGAGCTTGTTTTCCCTAATTCTTGGGCTCGAAACGCTGGTCAAAGTTGTGGCTGAGTGACGGTTTTGCTGCAAATCTAGCATGCCACCTTTGGTTGTCCTCAGCCAGGGCCAATTCTTCCTCTGCCTCTTCCTGTAAAGCTTCCTCCTCCAGAACTTTGCCCTCTTCTCGCAGGCTGATGATTCTTCCTTAGGTTCGGCTAGCTTTGATTGGTTTCAGTGGCTACATTAGCCTCTATGTGAACATTTCTCCCCGTGTTGTTGCTTTCTAATCAATTTCCAAAAATAAGAAGTTGAGCATAGATGTCTTCCGGTGACGGAGAACTCATTCGTGATGTAATATTCACAGCTTTTGCATGATTCTGACTTTCTAACCCATTCAGAATGTGCTCTTTTAGGTTCTTTATTACTAATGCCTTCATCACTCATTTGCCCCCAAAGCCCTGCTGGCTCAGTTGATTCTGCCGCTTTGACCAATTTATCTCTCTAGCATTTCCCTTCTTTTACTGTGACTTACCCTACTTTCTCCAATACCAGAATCTACAGCCTCGTAAATGTTCCTAATCAAATGTAATATCAGAAAAACTTACAGATAAATGAACAATTGAAAAAATTGAAAATTATAAAAATCCTTTTATTCAACCTTCACTTTTGACCGTAGGAGAAAACATGATAACAGCTATATTTTCTTATTCCATATGACATAAAAATAAATAAATAAATAAAGCAAAGTCATAAAGTGTAGACTTATCTCACAAATATTCGAATATAAAGATGCACCCAGCAATAAAATTCATGGTAAAGTTAGAAACAGGAGTTTCTTAGATCCTCCACTCACCCCCATCAATGAAAATTTTACGATTATTGAATATTTTATTCTCAACCATAGCAATTGCATTCCGATTATTTTTAGAGTTGCTTATTTTGTGCGTCCATCTCCAAATAAAAATTCCAAAGAATCTCTTAATTAATAAATAAATGAGACCGACTGAAAACTCATGTTATCTGATATGAAAAAAGAAACCTAATACCTTTGAGAAAAGTTGTCACCACTGATGCTCATGCTAATTTTTTTTGGAACCATGAATGCTGCGAATCCATGTTCTGGAATTTGACGGCGTATTGCAGATGCTTATTCAAATCTTTTTGAAGCATAAGTGCTGCAAGTCCATGGTTCCGGATTGGGACGCTAAATTCTTAATCATACTGAAAGTTCTTCCACAAGTTCCATTCAGATTATACAGTAAACATAATAATATGATTATAGTACATCGTGTTTCAATGCAGATGGTTCTTTTGATTCAGCTATATCCAGTAGAATGCAGAGACAGTTAAATTTCTCAAACTAAACAAACAGAGAAATTTACCAATAAGTTATCAATATTTGAGAAACATGTTCTGCACCACACTTCAAAATCTTTATATTTCCGAAGAATTGGATTCATTTAAATTATAATTCATGCTTTTGAATATTTAATTAATAAGAGAATCTACTGAACCTGCATGTGCAGGCACTGTTGATTTAGCAAATATGCTGATAAACCATATCGATGGGATTTCTTTGGATGACTTCAATTTGGGCTTGTATAAATTATTAGTGTGGGTTGATATTTTGTATGTCAAGTTCACTGAATTTTAGCAAAATTTCAATGGTATTTTGGAGGACTTAATTTTATATAGAATCTCTTAATTTGTTTTTTTTTTTTTTAATTTTTTTAATTTTAAATTATATTTTTTTAAGTTTTTATTTATTTTTTTAAATTCGTATTTATTTTTGTATTTTAATTCTTCTACTTGAAAGATAATGAAGTTTTCAATTCACACCGACCCCAACACTTTTCTCTCTTTTTTTTATCGTGTTTTTCTATTAATATTGTATTTATTGTGCGTGAGTAAAATAGAAAACTTTCACTACAAAATAAGTACAAATTTAAATACAACAATTATTTTTATTGTGCTTTCTTTTTATTATTGCATTTGTTGTGTGTTATTAAAATTGAAAATTTTCGCCGCAAAACAAACACTAATTTAAACCGCAAAGTTTAACAGATTGAGCGTGTTAATAATAATAATAATAATAATAATACCACAAATTAATGCAAAGATCAGATGTCATTAGAAATTAAGTTGAAAAAGACAAAAAAAAAAAAACAAAAAGAAGGAAATGAACTGGTACAAGGACGTTGTGAATGTAAAGGCGTGAAAATATCAGTAAAACAAGAACAACCCCAAACTGAATTAATCACAAGATAAGAAAATAAAACATGACCTAGAAATCCAAATAGAAAGCAGTAAATTCATAGCCGAAAATATAACAAATCCCCATAAAAAAATTGAAGAAAAAACAGCTCAAATAACGGGAGAAAATGATGGAACATGCCCATGAAACACGCAAAACGGAGAAATGTGTGAGGTAAGAGGAACTGGAAATGCGAGCTTCCAGGGAAGAAGAAGAAGAATAAGAGTTGACAACATGATCTACCATGCCAAGGAAAAGAAGAGAAAATGACTACAGTGTAATGTTCGTTCGTCCATAGAGTGGATTCGAAAATGTCTGATACCTCCCAACAGCAACGAACTAAGAAAAGCATGAAATGAATGGCTCTTTACTCTGCTCACATTAACTACTACAGCTGCTCGTTTCTTTTTCTTTTTCTTTTTGCTTGTTTTGTTCTTTTATGCATAGGAAAAATAAGTTACTACTTTAAATTCTGTCTGGTTATAGTTTTTTTTTTTTTTGGGCCAAATGGTTTGTATTAAACAAAGGCAAATTACAGTTGAAGCCCAAGTTTTGGGCAAAAGTAGTATTTATGTCACCTAGTTTTTCAAGATCTCTCTCAGAAGGTCAATTTTACGCCATGGAAGGGACATAAGAGAAGGTTTAACTAGTACTTTTAATTTTAGAAGGGATATCACACAATTTATTGAGTTTTAATTTTTTTTATCAATGTAACTAAAATATTTTAAAACATAATTAAATAAAATAAAAAAATATATTGCCATTGAAGATAATGACAATGATAGTTTAATTCAATTTGGACGTGATCTATTTCAAATTTAAAATTTATGCAATGGTGGAGCCATATTCAATTACAAAGTACCGAAAAAGGGCCAAATACGGTAAAAATTGTGAAATCATTGCAGTGCTACCTTACCAATTGGCAATCTATTTAATAGAAGTGATAAAATATTATAAATTATCATTGAGATTTTTGTCATTGTTTTAACGTGCTATCGTCAAAAAGGCATATCTTATCACTGCATAAATTAGAAAAAAAAAATTACAATTTTAAGGTCAACAGCTTAGGAAAAAAGTCACTATTATCATTATCGGTGATAATGATAATTAACATTATCATTAGTCTAATAATAATGTATTATTTCTATTGCAAGGCAGTTTTGACTTCAAAATAATAGTATTCAATACCAAAACAATTGTCATTAACTTGATAATTTTATTAGTATAATAATAAAAATTAACAATAAAAAATATATGTCACACGCGCACACTTTAGAAGAATGTGTTTATTCTGAGCTTTATAACCTTAATAGATTGTTGCTTTTCTTCCAGCCTCTTGGAAACATAAGAGAAGTGAGAATCATATCTCATT
This sequence comes from Swietenia macrophylla, assembly GCA_032401905.1. Taxonomy (NCBI): domain Eukaryota; kingdom Viridiplantae; phylum Streptophyta; class Magnoliopsida; order Sapindales; family Meliaceae; genus Swietenia; species Swietenia macrophylla. The sequence goes on from CP135573.1 coordinate 6,876,328, forward strand.
AGTCATATTATTCCTCTACAGAGGAAGGAAATAACAATTATACATTTTTAAAGGTTGAAGAAACTTTTGATGCAATGTAATGCAGGTCACACCTGTTTGAAATTGCGCAAAAATTACAGTAGTTGTGTGATAACAATGATATACAATGATGACCCGCTAAGTTAAATAGGCACATAAGGGCAAATATTCCCCTCAGGTCCCTAATGTTTTAACTAAATACAGACAGCTTTGGGGTTAATAAAATTCATCATATTGTTCCAGATTCAATTGCTAGCACGGATTTTAACCAATGCTTGTTAACCTTTGCCGACAACATTACACAAAAATATATAATTTTTTTATCTCAATATCAAAAAAATTACACATAGAATATCTGCCCAACATTCAACAGACTCTCATGAGGAACATTGAAGATGACACTATTCTCTCTGCATATCTTCCTAAGAAATGCATATACATAATCGACAGCTATCTTTTTATAGAATTTTGAATCCCGCCTTGCCCTAACCACCGTATTCCCGAGTATGTGCACAACTCCAGCATCTCTACAACCATTCAAAAATTCTAACTCATCAGTCTCAGTCTGGCTGCTCACTTGACTGGATGATACCACCGTATTATTTACATGCGGTGGCAAATTTGCGGGCACTATTGAATCAATAGATGATATTGTTAGGTCTTGGTTCGAGGAAGTTGTGAGGCCATTGTTATTCAGCAGGCCATCTCTTGACTGCAGAGTTTCCTGGCCATACAAACTATATTCGTCCGAATCTGAACAACCCTCCATCATGGCCTCAAGTCGGACAAACATGAAGAGACTATCGAAAAGTTTTTTCTCAAAATCTTCGTCTTTTTTATGGAGGTCTTTATAGCCATACCTTGCAACACAACGGAACATGTGGAAATTCTTGGGTCCGATACGCTTTACAAGGAATCTTTCTTCTTCAGGGACTGTGTAGACAGGAAGATACTTAACACATACAAAAACGACGACTGAATGGATTGCGGGCAGATTTGTGATGAAATGAGAAAAGATTGGGGGCACTCCACTTGCTAGCTCTGTGTACACAAGACCAATACCAGGAACACGGACAAGTCCTAAGCTGGGGCCTAGCCCTAGAATCCATGCCATTGAAACCTTGCTATGCATCTCAAACTCATAACGTTTCACTGTACCATAGTGCCAAACATACATAATCACAAGAAAGGCTGCAGCAATTACAAGGGGAACCCAGCCACCTTGATCAACCTTGAAGAGTACGGCAGAAAAATATGTGCATTCCACAACCAATGAGAATGCAGTGAAGACAAGCACAAGAATCCAATGACAGCGCCACACCAGTATCATGATTAGAGTCATCAACAATGTGGTTACCAACATGACAATGACAACTGCTGTCCCTGATATAGCATAAATTATTGCAAGTAAAAATCAGATGCCGATTTCTAAAATGAAACTTAAATACTTAAGTCCAAGAAAATAAGTTAAAAACACAAAGGCGCCTAGAAACGAACTAGTTTTGCTCTCTGCATTAACCCGACCAGGATATTTCATGGTAACCACTAGTTAGAATTCTCATATGACTATTTTTAAGCAGTTCATATCACATAATAGAAAATGAATGATCACTAATTCAGCATGCAATAGTGCACTTAAGTGACAAAACCTACCCACTGTCATGCACCAAGCTTCTCTATTGTCATGGGATTCAGGACAGTAACTCCCAGGAAATTTATACAAGGACATTGAAAGAAGCACATCCCACCAGTAGAGATTAGAATGCTGAAAGCAATTGGCTTTCTGTAAATTACCCTCACACACAAGCATTTTCTTCTATATTTGCGCATAAGCATGAAGAGAAAAGTCTTTATAATCTGACATTTACAACTAAACAACCAGAACCTGGACAGATACATTTTGGTATTATTGCAGCTAGTCCAATTTAAGATCCCTCCTACTGCATAAATTTTATCTAAGTCAAAGTTGAATGGAATAAACTTCAATTTATTGAATGGAGGATAAACTTACCATAAGCATTTCCAATTTGGCTCTGATTCTTGAATCCAGCAGTTACGGCAATACAAAGAATCATGAGGATCCAATTGATATCAGGAATATATATCTGACCAAGGAATTTCTTTGATGTATGTACAACTTTAACTCTTGGGAAGCAGCCATGCGCAAGAGCCTGCTTAATTATCGAAAATGTTGCAGATATGGTAGCCTGACTTGCAACTATAGCAGCTGCAGTTGCCACGATAAAAACTGGCCAATATATGCTCTCTGCAGAACAAGAAATTATCAGGGTTCATCATAAATTTATGGGCCTCTAAAACCAATTAAGAGCGATTAAAACTTCTAGCCTTTATTTTGTATCCAGTAAACAATGCAACACCTATAACCATATCATAAATCTTACTTGAGAATCTCTTTAACATATAAGAGTTAAAAGTTTATGCTACTGAAATTTTCAAACTGCAGAGTCAAGAGCAAAGAATAAGAAGTTCTTCTTTTAAAACAATTTGTACTATTTTATTCCTTTAAATAACAGAGAGTTAGCTGATACCCCAAAGACTAAATATGACATTCTTGCAAATTTTATAGGTTGTCATTATCAATATCAACCATCAAATACTTGAAAACTCGACAATTGTTAATTTTGACCTTTTTCACAACCACCACAAAAAAGTGCAAGTAAATTTTAAAAATAATACAGTAATGCATGTCTTAATTTTCTTTTACAACTGTTCTACAATGAATTGCAGTAGCCTATATCCTCAATAATCACAAATCAGTCACACCATAACAAACACCCATTTTTTTGCCCTATTTTAAATTGTGCAGGACACCTATATTTTAATCCAAAGGATGAATTTTGATCATTGTTGTTACTTTTTTGTTAATTTTCTAAGAATGGTCTAAAGCATCAGAAAGGAATGATCATTACAAACTAGTATTAAAACAAACCTGGGATAGAACGATAGAAGGCATCAACCACATGATCCTGGTGACTCATAAGGTAGGCAGCTTGTCCAGAATAGGCTAAGAGAAGGCAGGGAAACACAACCACTGTGAATGCAATCTGTACAGCTGAAACTGGAAAATGAGCTAGATCAGCAAAAAGTGCTTCAGTCCCTGTAATAATTGAAAACAAGTCATCAGGTATGTCGGCGAATTCCAGGTAATTTTATAGAATATCGAATCGGTAAAAGATAAAAATAAACAAAGAAAAAAAAAGGAAGAAATTGTAAGATAAATTTGGACAATAATTACTTTACCTGTTATACTTAGCATGATCCCTCCAAGTGAGGTCCAACCATCTCTCCCTCCCCTTCTAAAGTATCGGCATATATGCACCGGAGAAAAAGCTTTCAAAACACTGCTATCATATTTCCATATGTTGTATGTGCCAATACCTCCGATCAAGAGAAACCAAAGCAGCACAATGGGGGCAAAGAGCCAGCCAACCCTATCCGTACCATAATGCTGCATACTAAACAAACCTACTAATATTACAACGGCAACAACCACAACTACACCTGAATCAAAGAAATGAAGCCTTAGATACATGGCAATTTAAAGGTGGCAGAAAACTGAAGTTTAAAACTGTAGAAGAGAGATACCATTACTCATATGTGGGTGGTCCACCTTGATCCCACCTGCGGCTGAAAGAACTGCATGAGATGGTTTGATTATACATTTTTCATCAGTACTCATATCAGCATGGTTAAGATACAGTATTAGCACTTAAATTATAATAGTCTTCCACATTTGATCATAGAATGGAAAGAACAAGTAGATTACCCATGCTCAATAGAGAACAGTACAAATAAATGAATAATTCAGTTATTACTGAATCCTTTGTTAAATCATAGAACTAAATGCACAAGAAGTGAATAGTTTTTATGCTGATGCTAAGTAATATTGTATGTCTTGAAAACAAGCAAAAAGAAAAATATTATTTTGTAAGCATAAAAATATCAGACGGCATAAAACTTAAATACTAAGCAATCTTACATGAAAACTCAAGACTACCTTGCCATTTCTGTATTATTCAAGACCATAATTCCTACATCTCAAACAATGGTCTCCTTTATTATGGACAAACCTATTCTGGATCAATTGTTCAACATACAGATACATGATTCGCTCAGAGAGCACAAGGCATGATGGAAGTTATACCTGATATAGCTGGAGTGAGAATCCCATCACCAATCACCATGCAAGTGCCGACAAGGACAAGAATAAGAAGCAAATTTTTCCTGAATGCATGTTTCTCCAGCCATTTCTTGGTTTTTGCAGCAAATGATTTTTCATGAAAGGTAGAACGGCTGTATGTTGTAAGCTCTTCATCAGTACGGTGTTGGTTAGGAATAGTTTTTACTTTTGCTTGTCGACAAAGTAATGAATATAGAGCAAATGTTCCTCCTGAACAAAGAAGAGCATAACTGATCAGCATTGAAAAGAGAAACTACTCCTTACCAGCATCTTAAAGGAAGTCCTGCATTTTGTGATAAACTATAAATTGAAGGTGTGAACTTCAAATCATTAAATAATTGAAAAAAGAAATACAGAATATCAAGTTTAATGAAGAAGCTAATTCTTGATAGAAAACTAAACAATGAAGAGAATTGTGCAATCATCCCAGTCAATGAAGAGAATTTTGCAATCATTCCAGTTTCCACAATATCAAACATACTCTTTTCCAAAAACTAGAACAATCTATTGATATCAAATTACCTTGACCATTGTCATTTGCTTTGCACACAACAAAAACATACTTGAGGAGCGGGATAAGAGTAAGAGAGTATATTATCAATGAAAGAGCACCAATTACATCCTCTGGATCTTTGATTCCACGAGGAAATGTATTGTAGAAAACATACAGGGGGGAAGTTCCCAAGTCTCCATATACAACTCCAAGACTCTGAAATGCAAGCCTCAGAACTAATAGCGCTGAGAATTTCTGTAGGATTCAAAATTTTTGTATTAATATAAATCTGGAATAAAGCAACAACAAATTCCACAAATTTAATCAAGACAGCTCTTATTGTATACACTATGATAACACATCCCATCTCGTACAATTTCTTTAACCATAAATAGTAAATTGCACTGCAAGTCAAATCCAACAAAATTCATACACCAATTTTATAAGTTCTACAAATCATTATAGAATGTGCTTAGAAATCACTGGAGCATAACAAACCCAACACAAATTCAAAAAACTTCAAAGACTCTAACTACAAAATTTCAGTGGGATTTGCAAATGGGCAACTGAAATTCTATTGAACAATACGGTAACAAGCCATTAAAAATAGTGAAGTTTTACTTTTAATGAAGAAAAACTTTTGTTAGAGAGTCAAAAAGAATATGAAAAATAGTAATTTGTATCACACCTTTTCTCTGTACATATTTCTAAGCCTTCCAGCCTCTTCATCCATGGGCTGATCAAGCTTCTGATCCAAAACCCACATACTCCCTTTGTTGTTCTCACTACTGTCTTCATCAATCTCAACTCTAGCAGCCATTCTCAAATTGATCGTCTACCTTCCACCGATTTTTTTAATCTCTCTGTCTCTTCAGATTAAACGCCCTAACATTTTGTGCTCGAAAATCATCGGAACTAATTTAAAACCTGTTTTTCAAATTTGATCTTCCCTTGAAAATCCTTAATCAAACTAAAAATTGAAAACCCTTAACAAAACAAAAATTCAAAATTAAATTGGCACAGCCGATTCAAAACTCTATCAATCAATCCAAGAAAAAGCAAATAGTAAAAACCAAATTAGAAAATCAACTCTATTCCAGTTCAAGTTGCAGCCAAACTAAACAAGGAATTGACAGTCACCACAAAGTTGAAAGGCTAAGAAAATCTTTTCATAACAACAGAAAATGAAACAAAACCAAATCTTGACGCTTTAAATCAATGACCAAAAACAAGCAAATTCAAACAAAGAAATTGAAATGAAAACAAAATACTCAATAAATCCAAGCAAACCAATTCAGGAAAGACAGCATCGTACGTCTATGCAAGAAACAAAACCAAAAACAATAACACTAATGAATAAAACAGCCAAATATATTTCTCATCAAATACCAAATATTCAGCAAATATTTTGAAGTGGGGTCAGTTTAATCTCGACCACAAGATCAAGAATCCAATAAAAATCTTACAGAATATGATAAACATAATGAAGCAAAAACCAAGAGATAAGCAAAACTAAGGAGGCAAACTGCTAAACGCAAGTCGGTCCTCTCTAAACTACAAAATGATGAGAAATAAAAACAGAACACAGAGACTTGCTTTGTCAGTCTGTTTTGGACGTTTCTTTATTACAGCAACAGAGAGAGGAGCAGAAGAGCCTCGTCCTATCAGATGGTTAACTGCCAAAAGTCATTCTGACAATTTTTGGAGAGGAAATGCATCGCAGATATCAGTTATTTCTTTAATTTTAAAAATAGAAAATATATTTTGGTCATTTCAACCGAACACGTATGTCAGAACAGAAGAAAACAACTCAATTAATTTTAATTGGAATTAATTAATTTGAATTAAAAATAATAAAGGAAATTAAAAAGTATTTTAAAATCATCTGGTGAAGGTAGTATTTATTGAATGGTTTCAATTTGCAAATGATTGATAATATAATAATATTTTCAGTCACAAGTGGGGCCGTGGGTGTCTGATATTCTATAGCCTACTTTTGCGGCCTTTCCTGCTCGGTTAACCCGTGATATGTCTCTCTGTCTTTTTTTTTTTTTTTTTAATTATTATTATTATTATTATTTAAGAAAATATGAATTTATAAATGAATAAATAAATAAATAAATTTGTAAGCATTCATAATTAGTGAAAGAAAATGACAACAAATTTGGCTTAATCCTAGAGAATAAATAAATGGTAACATTTTGCAATTGGTAACCATAATTTGAGGGAGACTGCATTTTTCCAAAATTGAGCTGTTGATAGAATTTTTGTAATGAATAATTAATGAGTAATTAAAATTTATCGCTTATTTGTAAGTATAAGAACTTTAGAGTATGGTTGAGAGAATTGCTCATAGCCTTAAATTAGAGATTTTCCTAGGATGAGCCATCTAATACTGATAGCACTACCAGACTAAGGTCTATTTATTTATTATGTATTGACAGTTGTTGAATATGATACATACATACATACATATATATATATATATATATTATTACAGTTCCTATGAAACATAATTAACATTAGTTCTAGGACAAAAAATTTGGTTTAAAAAAAAAAAAAAGGTCATGGTGATTTCTTTTTGTATCTAATGCTTAATTAAATATTCCTTAATTTTATATTAATTGAAAAACAAGATAATAACATCCAGATCCCTGATTTCTTGTATTTTTACAAATATTTATTTGTTTAAATTTTAAATCTCTTGTACTATCCCGACTTTATCATTTTAAATTTGTTGTGAAAATAATTAACGATTTTACATTTTTTCAGAAAAATTTAAAAACAACAAAATATTGTTTCCATTTTTTATCTCCAAGTGCCATCATTCTTTTCAAATATACTACAAAAAAAAAAAAAAAACACATTTTCTCTGTTTTTATACATTTTTTAGTCTAAAAGTAAAATTTCTTTAAAAAAATTAAAAATGGTTTCATCAAATAATATTAAAAAATAAAAAGAATGAAGGGTGTGAGGAGGGTCATTCGCTCCCATGAATTTATATTGATTTAAAGCAATAAGCTAATTGAAATGCCAATTTCAATTTGATTTGATTAATTGGCCTAATTAGAATGAATAAAATTATTTTTTGAAATTTCATTCTCTCCTCTCTCTTCTTCTTCTTCTTGTCCTTGTACAGGGCCAACACAGCCACATGGAATATTCTTCTTTTCTTAATTACATTTTCCTCTCTCATCTCTTCTTCTTCTTCTTCTTCTTAATCTTACAACAATGTCGATTTTAAAAATTGTTAATAAACAAAAAAAAAAAAAAAGGAACTAAAATTAATCTTATTTTATATTTCTAACAAGATTAGCATATTTAGTTAAATTGAAAGCACATTGGAATATTATTACCCCATGAAAATCTTTGAATGCACGTCATCAATCTAGTAATCAAGTTGACACTGTGCTTTACATGGAATAAAGACACAAATTATTATACTAAAATAATCATGTGCCAGAAAAAAAAAAAAAAAGCAACTGTCACTTTCTTTATAATATAATATTATTTAATAAACTTCTCCAACGCTGTCCATCAAAATCAATTAAAAAAGATTAATAATTCAATAAAATAATCAACATCAACTGTAATTTCCAATTTGATAAATGGCATCATAATACTTGGTTTTATTTATTTACTTTTTTTTTTATATTTTTAAATCTCCCTGGTCAAAACCATGAAATGAATAAAGTTGCCAGACCGTCGGCTCCAAATCTACAAAAATTGGACATAATAAAAAAATAATTAATTATATATAATGGGAAAATGTGATTTATATAAGTATTAATGGTAGATTTTGCAGGTCTCACACGTGCTTTTCAGTACATAAAGTACGACTCAAATTAATAAACAAGAAAGCACGTGAAGAGTTTCTTTTAACAAAAAAAAAATTCAACGAAGAATACTTTTGTAATTTTATATATTTATTAATTATTATCTTTGCAGCAATATTTGATAAATAATCAATATTAAATCTCATCTCAACTCGCGAACTTATCTCATTTGTAATTGGTTTAGATTGAATTATAATAATAATATCAATACTATTTTTTAACACTAATATTAAAAATAAAAAATTTATTAAAAAAATTATATATCTATAATTGTTAATTTTAAATTTTATTATATTATTAATTAAAAAATTAATGTAAAAATTTATCGAGAGATCTGTTGAATTTTACTTTTACAATATTATTAAAAAAATTACACCAAAAATTTTTTAAATAAAAAGAAAAATGAATTTTACTATCAAGTTAAATATAGTTGTTACTCATATTTTGTGAATGTTAAAATTTATCATCAAAATGTTAATGTTGTGTATTTATCTAATATTTTATATTTTTTTTCATCTAGTATATAAATAATATAAGATCACAACTAATAGTTAAATTTCAACTCAATGTGCCTACACGTTCACTTTATTTTTATTTTTTTAAAATTCACATAATTTTAAAATTAAATCACGTTACACGTGACGATGAAACTTGTTAAGATTTGAGATCTTCTTTTTAAGTACTAGCATTTTTATTTAATAGCATAATTTTATTTTGTATCTTAATTTCTCTGACTATCTTAAAATTGGATCATATTTCTTACAATTAGATTTCTTAAATTTATCTTCAAATGTTAAAAATTTATTATTTTTTAATTTTTGAGTTTAGAGATAATTTAACAGTATCTAATATAATTTTACATTGTAATAATAATTGAAATATATTGTAGTACGTGGTGAGAGATTGTTTTTGCACAGTGAAACTACTGTTGCTAAGAGGAGTTGACAAAGTATTGCCTCCGCAATTGTAGTGATTTTCTTTTTCTGGATTGGGACAAAAAAAAAAAAATAAACCAATGGTGAAAATTATTGTACTTACTCCATTAAGTGGATCTTTGATTGATTGGACAACATACAACCAAATCAAGAGCAATTTCAAAGCTAACAATGTTTTGTTTGCGAATTTATTGTCTTTTCAAAGCTAACGATGTGTAATATTCATTCAAAAATTTTAATTTATTTATTATATATTTTAAATTTTTTATTAATTATTTTAATAAAATTAGGATGTATATATTACTCGCACTTATATTAACCATTCCCGCAGACATTCCTAGAATTGTGGTCCTCTGCATATTCATGTCTCAATCATGCTATACTCCTCACATCTTCCTCTCATTTTCACTTTCATTCTGTCCACATTTTTCCCACCTAATTTTGTTTTATATAAAGTGAAAAAAAAAGGGAAATTCTTGTAGCCTAATAAGCTTTCATTCTTTTAAAAAAATAAAAAAATATATATATATTAAAAGTCTTGTATCATTTGTGCAATAAATTCAATTAATATGATGTTATAAAATAATTATACAAATAATATTAAAAATATAAATTTACACATAAATTCTATTCATAAAAAATGATTGAGATGTGATAATATTGTCACATTTTTCATATAATTTATTTTCTTTTACTTTAGTAAAAATATAAGATTTTGACAGTAACATAATATTACACATTAATTTCTATAAATAAATTTATATAAAAGTTTATTTATGTAGCAATACTCATCCTTATATTCTAAACATTGGCCCAAGGGCTCCTAATCAAAAGAATTTTAAATTAATATATAAAATACATATCACCAAAATTTATAAAATAATTTTCTCCATACTTTATTTTTTTAACTTATAAAATATAAGTATTTTAATTTTTAATTCATGAATGATCTTTAAAAGTTAGCATATCAACTATATATATATATATATATATATATATGAACATTTTAGTTAATTTCCCATTTTCACATTAGGAAAAAAAAATTTTGTTTTGCAAATATAAAAAAGTTACAGAAGTTTTGATGATATGAACTCATTATTGTTATATTTAAAAATTCCTAATAATTAACAAAAATTGGGGATAATATTAGAACAAATTTCATGTAACTTTTGCAAATCCGGTAATATTCTTCTCGTGGAAATTGTTGTCTACCAACTTAAATCAACAAAGCATATTTGGTGAATATGGAAAAGAGCATATGCATGGCACAATTTATTGGTTGATAAAACCTTGTGCATCCTAACAAATTTTTGGAATCAAATTCAGAATTCATAAAAGCAAAAACCAAGATGTCGGAATGTTATAGGTTAATATACTATATACTATACATGCATATATATATATATATATATTTAATGTCCATTGAGTTGGTGGAAGTTGTTGGTCACACATCATGCACCGGAGAACGTTTCATTCATATTTATTTATATATTTTTCGAAAAGAATTTATAGTCGTAAGAAAGAGCTATATTGATATAGATGGAATTTCTGTAAGTACCAATTGATCACCCAAACCAAAGATCAAATAAATAGTACGACTTGATGAAGGATTTGATACACGTGATAAACACAATACTTAAAAGAATTGTTGATCAACAACGTTACGTTAAGGTATCAATCGCACTGTCATATTACTTCGGTTTGTAGAACTAAACTAATTTATGTTTTTATGCTTTGTGTTGGGATTTCTCCTACAATCCCTTGTATTTTTAATTTTAGAGATATTTTATTTTATATATATTTATACTTTATTATTAATGAAACAAAGTATTGATTATTCATTTAGACATACTATTTCTTTTATTTTATTATGCATTTAAATAAATTATGTCTGTAAATTATCTGAATAAATTATTTAATGGTTAAATGATATTATTAAAATTGTTTTCTATATAAGTAATATTGAATAGACAACGACGTCACATAATATGCACATTGAATATTTTTAGTAACTATCATAAAATAATATTAGTGCGAGTAATAATTAGAATCACATTATTCAAACATTAGTATGGATTAATAGTTAGAAAATTACTTTTTGAATATGACCAAATACTGATAAAGCATACGATAATATATGTAGTCAAAGATTTGTCGTATAATTGTACTAGTATACGATATATTTTCCTTTAATTTGAGACATTATAGTCAAATCTAATTTAAATGTATATGATTCATATAGTATATAAGTACAAGATTAATAGCTTTTGTATATTAAAGTTAATTTGATTATTTGTTATTTATATTAGAAATGAATGATGATCAAAATAAGATTTATTAGTTCAATATAAATATAGAATCAGAGTATTCACTGATTCTATTTGAATTCGAATTCCTAAACGAAGATCAATAAATATTTAAAAAGTAAATATATGTTCAGAGTAAATTAAAATCATACAAAATAATTTGTGATGATTAGTTCATGACATATTGCTTAATGATTTAAATTCATATCGATTTAGGGTTTAATATTCCATGAACCTTTATTTAATTAGGATTAGATGATGAAAGAATATTTTTCGTATGAAAATATTACTTTATTGTGATTTAAAAATTATGGCACGTTATTAAATGTTAATTATTGTTATTGAACTTTCAAAGTGTTTTAATCAAAAGATTTTGAAACTAATTCACGACTAATTTACAGTGAACTTATATGATCGTATCAATAATTTAATACATTGAGAAATGTCTAAAAGAGAGAAAATATTATTTATGAATCGCTAGCATCTTTCAAAATAATGTAATAGTCGAAAATATATATATATATATATATAAGTATTTTTTTTTTATATATTTATGATTCTTTAAAATATTTATATAATTTTGTATTTTTATATAATTTAATGTAAATTACATGACATATTAATAATAAAGATTATCAACAGATCTAAAGTGTCAATTTTTGAAAATTACCTTAATAATTGATAATTATTAGATAATTATCATTATACTCTTGAAAATATATTTAATTATTTACTCAATAGTTAAGCAAATGTAATTATACATAAGAGATTAAAGTGCAATAAAGAATAATTATTATTTTGTCCTTAGTTCACATTTATCTATTAATTTACTTAGCTGTTAGTTGTTAAGTTTACGGATAAGTATAATATTTAAATAATAAATAAATAATATTTATTAGATAAATATTTTAATTATTTAAATCAAAATCAAAGAAAAATATAGAAGAGGTACGTGTCTTTATTTTTATGAGATTAAAAAAAAAACCAAGGCTCCTCTCTCTTTAAAAATTTGGCCAACTCTTTCTTCTCTTAAATAGTGTAAATTACAAAAATTTTATAAATTTGAGACTTTTCTTTTTTAAATCTTTAAACTAATAAAATAAGAAATTGCACGTATATAAAATAATATTGTAATATTATATTATGACTGCATGTCCTATAAATTTATTTATTTTTTATTTCTTTATATTCTAAAACATGTGACAATAACAAAAAATTACCACATCAATAGATAAATAAATTCATAGAAGAATTTTGATAATATATATAGTGCGAGAGGGTGTATATATAATGGTTTTTCTTAAAACAGAAAACTCATAATAATTCAAAAATTTATGTCAAAAACAAAATAACTGCATGGATATAATTTGGCGTCTCAATCATATATATTAAAGAAAAAAAGAACTGATCAAGCGAAACAAATTTTCAAGTTCTGGGTTGTGTACCAGGTGTCACTTTGATAGACAGTGAATGAAGAATAAACAACGCATAAAAAAAGAAAAGAAGAAGAAAAATTAAGTTAGGTAAAAATGTAGGCACCACTGTTATTGTCTATATGTGAATATGCATCAACTCACATTACCTGAATCATCTCAATAACTGATACGTTGGGTTGTCGTTAAGACAACGACTAATCTTTCATGCATCGAAAATCTAGCTTTTCTTCGCTTCCTTCGATTGGCCAAACCTTAATTCTTGTCTTAAGCTCGCCAGAAAAGTTAACAAAAAACCAGTGGTCCTTCCTTTTTCTCATTAATATTTCAAGCAGAAAGTTGGACCCTCGATCTATATTTGTGCAACAGAATGAATAATGGGTTTGGCTAATATGCATACATACATTTTATAAAGAAAAAGGACAAGGATTAATGTGATTTGAAAGCACGAGGATTAATGTGAGTTGGGTTTGGCTAAAGTGTGGACATAGCTATTGCAAGCTCCATGAACGTACAGGTAAAGCTTAATGCTCCGTGTGTATCACAATTATTCCCAGGGCCATAGTAATATTATCTATGGAAATAGAGAGGAAATTCATATGCTATCAAAATATTTCCAAATTGTAGACGGCAAAAAGTTGGGGTTCTTTTGTATATATATTTAAAGTAACTCAAAAAGGCCAAAAGGGTAACAATCAACAATTACCTTGTTGTTTGAAACAATCCTACGAAGTTCAAATTTCTCTATGACTCTTTGGTCCCAAATAATGTTTGAAGCCATCCCAGTGCCGCTGTCTTGACGGGGTTTGAAAAATTTATGGTTGGACTCAGAACACCCAACCAGGATGAAAGGTGTTTTATACAATCAAAAATTTAAATTATTAACAAATTAAAATATTTTAAAATTTGTTGATTTTAGATCAATAAATTTTAGACAATTTAATAACACAATATTACAAACAAACAAATTTTAAAGTAATAAATAAAAATAAATAAAAAAGACAAGAATTTGTTAATATATGAAAATTTTATAAGAATCTTTTCACAAAATAAAAATATTCTAGATTGATAAAAAAATATTCTAGATTGATAACGTGAAGCATCTAAATAATTTATTAGTAAAAAAAAATTTATAAATAGTAATTTTTTTTATAAGAACTTTCATAATTTAATATCGACTAATTTTTTTTAGTGATCTATTTCAAATTATTTTATTTTTAAAATTTTAAAATTATTTTTTTTCATAAAATTTTTAAACTATATATCCATAAAGTTAAGATCTCTAACCATCAACAACAATTAAAAATTTTAAAAAAATTTTAGTTTGATTTAATATATAAAAATAGAGTTAAAAGTTATCAAGAAAAACAACTAAGTAAATCTCATTTATTTTTAAAAAAAATTATTTTCTCTTGTTAAAAAAATCAAGAAATAAAAACTTTCTTAAAGTAAGAGAAGTTTTCTTCGTGCAAAAGACCTAAAAACATAAAGTGACAATTACATTCTACATTAAACCTTTATAAAAATTTATGTTTTTTTTTTTCCTTAAGTCAATGTTCATGCATGTAGTTCACGCGGCACTATTCACACTCGAGCACTAGGCAGATACTAACTCGGCATCAAGGTATTGTTCACATTTTATTAATGAATCACTACTCATCACCCAAGCAGAATATGGCATGAACTAGGCAAGCTTCTCATAATTTTGGACGCATGAGCGCTGATCGGGCACGAATTTAGCGTTAAGATACTATTCATCAATGCTTGCATGTGAGTATTGTTCATCTACTCGAGAGAGAAATTACCAGCATCTTAGTGTCATGTTTCTTACATCGTGTACTTTATTGTTCATATGTTACTGTTTATCAAAACTATTCATCAATTAAATTAACTAACTATCACTGTTCATCAAACTTGATTATTTTGACATGAAATGAGTAACATAGGTAATACATTTTTACATAATTTGTTATAGCGATATGAATTTATAAATTTAAATTGATATAAAATAACACAATTATTAAATAAATAATATGACATAATATAATTAATAATTATATGAAGTTCGTGTTTAGAGTTTTTGTCGTATCAACTTTTTTATAACATAATTATTAGGCGAGTAACACGGCACAGTGCAATTAATAATTATGATGGATTCAAATTTATAATTTTAAAAATATGAATTTATTTATAATATAATTAATTATTTAAATAGTAAAAACGTACTAACTCATTTATAATTTAATAAATTTATTTTATTTTTTTATATTTTTTAAAATATGTATATTATTATATTTTATAAAATATTTAATAATATTTAGAACAAAATTAATTAGTATTTAAATATATAGTACACATATATTATAAAAATATATCATAATATATTTAAAAATATATTAAACGAATAATATAATTATAATCTATTTAATTATTTAATAATCATGCAACGTGATAATTTTTAATTCTTAAAATGATTATTATATTGATTAAATTTAGGTTGGTTTTTATTTGACACAAAATAAATTATTTTTTTACATATGTATATTTACATATGTAAGCGTCTGAGTTTATTTCAATACTTCAGGTTTGTTTTTAAACGGTGTGCAATTGTGCCTTGTATATGCTTACATTTATTCTATCAAAGCAAGTATTACTTGATGATTGCATATATTGTATCACATCTTTTAATTCTATTCACCCGATTGTAAATCATGCTATTAATAACTATAGTATGACCACGTGCTCTACATTTACGTTGTCAAAATTAATTTTCACAACTAACAATTTAACAAGTTATTGATAAATTTAAAATGATACAAGCACTACTCACAATTATAGATTGTTAAAAATTTTATTATCAATTATTTGTAATTTTTTGTAAGTAGTTAAAATTTATGGTCCATAACATACATTTAAAAGTAGTTAAAATTTATGACTATAACATACCTTTTCAAGTGGTTAATGTTGTTAGTTATTGATAATAAATATTTTTTTTCAAAGATGTTAATTGTTATATTAGATAATATGCATATGTGCTTGATAAATAATTTTGTATTTACTGTATGTATTTGAATGTGATAAAAATAAACTTATATTTTGGTCGAATGACCGCGCGCTTGGTATGTGGTGAATGTTATTTTAATAATTGGAGGTAAAAAAATTGAACAGCTCCCACATCATTACTTCTATTACTTCCACACGCTTCTTCTTTTTTTTTTTTTGTCACAAAATAATAAAATGCCCATTTATGCTATTTTCGTTGTATGAAAAAAGAAATACCCATTTTGCATTTTGTTCTCGATATTTCATTGAAAAATCTATGCTTGATCACGGAGAATAATTGGGAGGAGGGTGAGGCAGAGCCCTTTTGAATTGACGTCTGCATTTACCTCTCGGCATTTCATTCTCTTAGCTCAGAGAGGTTGTCAATTGAATACCAAAAAATCTGAGATGCTACTAATAGACTCTAGACTCTTTCCTGTGCATTTTTCCTTATCGGCAACGCTCATTTGGAAGTGGATTCAAAGCCACACTGACACAGAAAATTTGAATCCTCTGTTCGTCCCTCGTTCCTCCAAATCTCTCGATTTCTCTGTTTCCATCTCTTAGTTGAAAATTTGTATTACAAATACTCTTATTAATGGAAGCTGTGCTAATAATTTTAATTTTTTTTTTTTTAGATATCTCTTAGCGCGAATATTCAAAAAATTTTGGGTTCAGTATCATATTATATGGTCAATTACTTGCGGGGTTTAATAATTTTTGTGAGATTCAGTTGTTATTGATCAGATTAAAAAAAATATTGTTAATTATGCTGAGTTTTTTTAACAATGAATTTGTGAATTTATACGACTGTGTATCTGATTTTATTTTCTGTGGGGATTTAGGATGTTAAACTTGGATTTAGTTGCAGCTGTAATTGCTGCGTTAATGATTTATCGTATGAATATGTATTCGTATGTGGACGATAGATTTGAGAAATCAAGATAGAAGGAAACGATTTGCACCTGTTATGTTATGTGATATTATGTATTGAAGTTTCTTCTTAGTATTCAATGTGTTATACACACACACACACACACACACACACACAAAGTATGATGTCGTATAAAATGGAGAATATTTGCAATATGCCGATATATATAAAAACATATATTCTCTAGCAACATTATCAAGGGGGTAGGGATCCAACCCATTAACATTAATAATAATGTATCTTATCAATTTATATAATTTGATTATTGTATATGGGAACATGATCTGAATTAGATGTCCAGGAAGTTAAACTTATCTCCTTATCCGCTGTATGCGTTATCCAGATATTGTGCTGGCTATGCATCCTATATTGAGCTAGGAGACAACCCACACTATCATTTTCATATTGACAGAGAGAAAAGAAAAACACAAGGCATATAATCCTTATCTTTGGGACATTCTTTCTCTGCTCGCTCTTGAGTTAAGTCTGCAATAGCTTGTACGCAATTTATATATATATATATATATATATGTATGTGTCAATATCTTGAAGAATCACTAGTTAGTTTGGTAATACTCACATTTGTTCTTTTAAGAGTAGATATTTACTCTGTGAGATATAGAAAAATTGTCAAGGCAATTTGTGATTTGACAGTGCTTGCCCGCGGCAAAAATTATTAGGTACACACTTATGGCAGTGTCTGTAATTATCATCATGAGAATAATAATATTATTTGCTTGATTGAAGCCTTTATGGTTGACTGGAAGATTTTCCACTAATAACTAATGGAAACTATGAAAGGTTAGACTACTGCTACAAGTACTACAGGTGTCTTTATTTGTTGTTCTAATAAAATATTCAACAAATTAACAAGCTGTAAAACGCAAAAAAGATACTTTCACTAACAATTTTAGTCAATTTTTGAAAGCTGTGCAACCATACGACATTCTGGAGGATGCCTTGTGGCCGTTTGCATGAACGAAGGAACTAGTACTACTTTTTTTTTTTTTTTCTTAATTTATTTTTTATTTTTATATATATTTTTTCTTCTTCATGTTGAGCCCTTGTTCAATTCTCTCGTATTTAAAATGAAATAAATCTCACCATTCTTAACATGAACAAGTTTCTATTGCGTGCGTATATATTATATTATTTTTTAAAAATATCAAATATTAATTAATTTATTTGATAAATTTTTTTAAGTAATACATAAAATTTAGGATTTAGATTCTGTTCTTACATTAATAATTTTTTTTTAATTGTTAATAATTTTGTCAAACAATGGATAACAATATTTATGTTTTCAAAGATAAATACATACGCTCCAAATACTTATAGTATAGAATAGTTTTATTTATATAAATAAAAAATTATAAAAGAGATGAATAAAATATTTATTAGAGAAATGCTATGAATTCGTACAAAAGTGGGTTCCATGTCTTTTTCCTTTGTTTTTGTTTTTAAATAAAGCTATCATTGTTGTTTATGACTAAACCCCGTGCACAAAATATCTATATCATAGTATATAAATTAGAAAATTAACTAACTTGTGGACCCAAAAAACAAAGAAAAATAAAAAATAAAATAAATGCTTAAAAGAAAATAATAAAACTAACTAATGATTATGACCAAAATTATAAAGAAATTAAATTTTTTTTATCTTAAATCTTATACAAATTAATTATTCTTATATATTTTTTAGATGACATTGATTAATTTTATGAGAATTAATTAATTTTATATATTTTTTAGACCGCGTAGACTCATTATATCCAAAAATTTAAGTTGATACTTGCATAATTAAAATTTTAATTTTTTATATTTATTCTATAAGCTTTTGATTTTAAGTTATTTGCAACAAAAGTCAAAAGAAAATTGTCAGAATTTTTTTTTTGAGTTTGTTCATTATATATTTGTTTTGATTAGGTATGTTAAGTTGATATTTTCTATTGGCTTATTCTGTCTCAAAATAATTCAGTTTAATAAACAGTAATGATAAGTGATGATTATGAACAGTAACTGATAAATAGTATCGTCTGAACTGCTCTTAATGAACAATATGAAATGACCAATTTATAGTGTCTAAGACTGTGACGCTAAGATGGCGTTGACGGATATACAGTACCCACATGTGAGCAATTATGAAACAGTGAATATTGAACAGTAATGATCAATGTTAATATTAAGCTCGTGCTCAATCAATGCTCGAACAGTAAAATTTCTAAGGTATTAAGCCGAGTTCGTGCAAATGTCCAGCTTGAGCGGTGAATAATAATGTAAACAATGCTCATAAACAGTGTGTAAATAGTGTTCTTGCGGACAATAATACATGATCATTTATAATACCAAGTAAACGCTAGTTTAGCGCTGGATTATAAATAGTAACGTGTGAATAATAAGATCATTTAAAAAATTTAAAATTCTTAAAAAAGTTTAACCTAGTGATTATTGCCACAACTATTTTATGCTTTTGTATTTTTTGAATAAAGAAAACACCTTTTAAGTGGATGAAAATTTTTTTATAAGAGAAATTAATCTATTTTAAGTGAGTAATATTTGTTTAGTTATTCTTTTTAGTAGTCATTCACCGTAGTTTTGTATACTAAATACAATTGAAAAAATTTTAAAATTTTAAAGACAAAATTACTTAAAATAGATCATTTAAACAAGTTAGCCATGATTAAGTTAACAAATTTTTGACTTTTCATTTTATTTGTTACTTTGAGATTTCTTTGTGATTATGGTTTTGTGTTATTAAAATCTTTGAACTATTATTATAGAGTCAACATTAATGTGTTTTAATTTGTTAATAATATAAGTATTTTATTGTATAAAACTTCTTTTATTTTTAAGTGTTTGAGGGTCTAAATTTAGAAAATTTTAAGATATAATTTGAGCATACATTATTTATTCATTTTTATGATTACTATTGGTCCATAATTTTAGTGGACCAATCAAATTCTATGTTAATAAGAATGTTTTACCTTGAGTGGTGGTTCACAGAACAAGAAGACAGACTTGTGCCTCAAATAAGAGTCTTTGATATACCATACTTTTGATTTCCTATAATGAGGTAAGTGTAACTTAGGAGAACCCTAGACAAATTACCATCTAATTCCATACGAGATTAGACTCTTATGGCAACAAGGAAATAAGAAGAGGCTACAAATAACGGTCTAAACAAAGAAAAAGAGATCCAAATTTTTTCTTTAATTGTTATATTGTAAAATAAAAAAAAAACCAAAATAAAAATAATACACTTTCTAATACTATTTATCTCCAAGAAATACCTTATATGGATATCACCGGAATTTCAACACCCAGATTACTGTTCATATTGCAGGTATTCGATTTGAGGAGGCAATAAAGTTTTGAGGATGCCAATTTTAATAGATTTCTTTTGGAATATTAAAATTTTGACATAATTTTAATGTTAAATTTCATTATACTGCAGAAAAAACCTCTAATTTTGTTACATGTATAGGTAAATAGAAAGGTACTTTGAAACACTGACCCATTGATGCCTGCTTTGTTATCTCAGTTTTCAATCTCACATGTGGGTACAGTTTTCTATTAGTGTGTGAACCTAAACATCTTTTTAGAAAAAGAACTATATTTTTCTATAGAACAAAATCCTCTTAACTTTTTCTCTTTTTAACATTTTTTTTTTTGTAGGTTACAATACTTCGTATATGAGTAGTACTTAAATTAGGAAAGGAACTCTAGATACATGAACTTTCTAATTTTAATTTAAAACGTTTGGACCCAATCACCTAATAATTATTTGATCTTTCAAGTTAACCTTCCACTATTTTATCAAAAGTCTAAAATTGCATTCTAAAAAAAATATGTATATGTAATAAAAGTTTATTTAATTAAATTTTTTTAAATTAAATTTGAATTCGATCATAAATCAATATATGCATCTAATTTATCTTTTATTTAATACTCGTAATTAAATTAATACTATTTAAATGATATTTCTTTTTAATTACATACTCATCCTATGTCATGCATTAACTTATAGTTTTGAGTTGTGGCAACACACATGCTTAAGGGACATGTCCCATATTCGCAGAATAAGCCTTATAAACATGCAAGGCATCCTGATAATTTATTACAACATAACAAACTTAGTAAATTAATGAGCAAAAAGTGTAGTATGATCCCACAAAGATATTCACGAGCAAAACTTAATAACGATCATTTCTAATATCTTAGAAGTAGCATTATACTAATAAAAGCTTTCCAATGATCCCATACTACAAGTACACTCCAAAAATCTATACATTCATTTATAAACTAAAGAAAATACTCCAATATGATCTAGCGGTCAAATAGTCACTGTGAAATTTCTGAACTCAAAAATTTTAAACTCAAAAAAGATCCTAAAATTTTGTAGGGGTGAAAATTAAAAAGATAAATATATAATATCCAGTGAGTTAAATGATAAACTATATATAATTTAAATGGGTTGATTAAGGATGATACCTAAGATAAAAATATGCACATTATTTTAAATTCATAATTTTTCATCTAACAAAATTTTTAAATACCATTAATATTATTTAAACAATTAAAATATAACAACATTCATGAATATAAATATAAATTCATAAAACCATAACATAAAATCATTTACACATAATATACTCCTATGCATAATTAAAAAAATAAATGAGCTTGCCATGAAACTATACTTTGAAACCACCCTACACAGAGTTGAGTTGATATTTCAAGACCCATTAACAATTTTTTTTTTTTTCAAATATAATCAAAATCTCCAATTTTTTTTGCAGCTTTTCTGTTAGTGTTGGCATGGGATTTCTGTACAGTGATAATATATTTATCTAGTATTTATCTATAGATTTTTTTTTTCTTATTACTTAGTCCTGTAAGAAACCTATTATTTATTTATTTATTTTTTATTTTCATTCAAAAGTGAACCTTAGATAACACCCATTCTAGTTCAATACAATCGACTATGGGCCATTATCAATAATTGTTATGAATAACATTGCCAATTGGCACTTTTACCAAATTAGGATTCAAATCCATAATTTTCCAATTCTCACGTCATAATCATGATTCCAATTTCAATCATTATCATTAGCAAATATATGCAATAAATAAGAATAAAATTTATCTAGGTGTCCCTTACTCTAAAACAAAATAAATATTTAGGTAAGATCATTTATAAAACATGGCTTAACCAAAGTAAACATTGCCATAAAGATAATATATAGAAAACCATCCATTCAAAAAAAATAGTGAGCATGCAAACTCTTTTTAGCTTCCTTGCATGTTTTTGTCACCGATGGACTCTTCAATGTCTAAAAAATAACAATAATTTACAAAAATGTTGTTCTATAAAATATACATAAATATGTCTATATCCTTCTAAATGGCTTAAAATGAATGATTGATATCTCTAGTTGACAAGTTAGTGAGGCTTGACTCAGTATATTCCATTTAACACAATATCATCATCACTAATCCAAAATTAAAACCTCATTACCAAAATTAATTTAGGCATAAGAAAATGAATTTTATTGATCATAATATTCAACTAACGCAAAATGATATTCAATTTTCACACCAATATCAAACCAACTCATTCATATATCAAACCAATATCAACCCAAAATATTCATTTTCTCAAATATAAATTTTATTCAAAATCATAAAATCTCAATTAACATCTAACTCATAAACTCTCTATTTAAAATTCTACTTTTGAATTTTCATGAGATTCTAGCAATTAAAAAAAAAACACTTACCATTATTATTAAACATGTTCAAAATTCTAAATATTTCATTGAATCAAAAACTAGGTTCAACATTTTCTTTCTACACCTTAAATTAATACTTTAATTAAACTTGAAATTGATGGTACTAATGATTAGAAAATTCATACAAGTGATTGAAATAAGTTTGAGAATGAAACACCTTGATTTATGTTTCGGGAGTTTGAAACCTTAAACTTTGAACTTGGGATTTTAGCTAAATTCAAGCATTTTCTTCAAATCCTTTAAAGGTTTTTAAATTTAAGCATTTAGAAAAGATTTTTAAGGTCAATTTTACAAGAAAAATGGTTGGAAATCATTGAGACTTTTGAGAGAATGGAAAGGAAAAGGAGGAGAACAACTTATTAGAAATGGAGATGTTATCCTTGAAGAAGAATATGGAAGATGGTGAAATATTCTACGTAAAAATAAAAAATTTTGAAGAAATCCTTAACTTATTTTACTCAAAAGCCCCTAATCTTTATTCTTTTTCACATTTAAGCCTTCCAATTCAAAATTCCATTTATAAATCTCATACTTTTTCTTGTACTAATTTTAAAACAACAGCTTCTATATCCTACAAACATATATAGTAAATAAATAATAAATAAAATAACATAAAATAAAATAACATATGTCTAACAAAATATGTAGTTAATATTATTAACTATGCAAATTAATTATGCAACTTACCTACTAATGATATGAAGTATGAATAATGTACATTATGTATGAATTTATATTGACCAATATGCCTTGAGGTTAACAATTGGGTTTTACATCCCAAGTCATTAAATTGCTTTAATAATTATTTTCAATATATCTATATTTATAAACAAAATTTTAAATAAATATTGTTATCCAATAAATAATTTTATTGGACAAATTACAACAAAGATTTAAATTATTAAATACCTCAAATAACTTAAGTAAGCATCATTTGTATAGATGCTATCTTATAAGTATGTGTTTGTACAATTAGTAAAATTATATTTTTAAGTCATCGCGGTTTTGTTTTTATAATAGAGCTCACTTTTTGATTATTCAAAAGACATAATCTATAAATATAAGTTTATTACTTACTCAAAATTAATATTAATTAAACTTATTAAATCTTATATGAATTAATATTAATATCATTTATTTGACTAAATTTTATTTCACAATAGTCTAATTTGATGTATAATACACATGCATTAATTTTTTTTTGCTTAAAGTCTCTATTTTAATGATTAAGATAAATATTATAATATGTAATTTTGTTTTCATAAACAATAATAAACAATCTTTTATTTATAAAGAATTTATAATTTATATTTTGTATATTATTTATTTATACATAATATATAAATTACGTACTTTATAAATAAAGACTTATAAATATATAAATGTGTTTGTCATTCTATGTGGACAAATTTATGAAACAAAAAAAAAACATTAATACAATAAATGTTTTAGGGGAATAATCATAATTGTAATCATAACAATTTGATCTTGCAACAAGCAAATCATATGTTGACACACGAAGAGGCAAATTCATACATCAACAATTATTATGATTATTATAATAATAATTATTACTTCAAGACCCAACAAGTTCCATGTGTTACTAAAAAAGTAAAAAAATAAAAAAAGAAGAGAATCATGAACGTGTAACATACCGTATGTTGTTATTTTTCAATGTTAATCTAATAGCTACAACAATAAACCCAAAAACTCAGTTTTTATTCTTTTAGGATAATAAAACTAAGTCTTTTAACAATCTAATTTTGAAAATTTAATTATTTTTTTAGGTAAAATCAATTACATAATTTTATAGGCGTAAGAAAAATACATTCTTTAACTGTGAAAGTGATGTTGGATATGCTTAATGTTACTTAATCAAAAACCTTACTAATAAAATCTAGTTGAAGGGAAAAAGATTGCAACATACATTTGTTTAGTATAATTTTTATATTTCTTCTATTAAAAGAATATGCCCTCTTAATCAAATTCTCCCTTTTACTAAAATATATATTATTTGAACAATGTATGAAGTTAATGCATATCGATGCTATATTTCTTATTAATATCTTCTTAAAAATTGATATATGAAAAATTTTAAAGAATTAAGCAAAATTAACTAGAGATGAATTTATTTAGCACCAATCTTTTAATTCAATTAGCACTCACGAGTTTATAAAAGTTTTAATTGAATATGTTTAGAAATATCTCTTTTAATGTATTTTCCTTTGACTTGGCAATATAAATAACATTATCTTGATATATTGTTGTTATAATATCTCTTAGAATTTTGCGCGTCCAAGCTAATCATGTGATACTGTGATGGATATTTTCTCATATAAATCTTTTTAGTTGTTAATAAAATATTTTATTTATGACATGTTTTTTTTTTATCATTTGTATACATGTTTATATGTATAATGATAAAGTTTGTAAAATATTTACAATATATTTATTTAATTATGATGAGTTCATACTTATAAAATATATTAGTAGTAGTATTATTAGATATTTCTAGTAGTAGAATTTAGAGTGGGGCCTTTATAGTACCAGATAAACTTGTACATATTATGTTTGCTTTGTGAAAAGGTTGGCTATTCTTATTGACCACTTGTCTGTCGACACTAAAGTAAGTTTATAGGTTTATTAGAGAATGAGTTTACTGAACTAATTCATAGTACAAATGTTCAAATGGTAATTGTAGTTGACTATCAATTGAATATTTTTTATATCAGTAATGTAAATGAACCTTAGACTTGAGAACATCATAGTTATATTGTGAGTAAAATACTATACTTTAATTCTATTTAGGATGAATATGAATAAGATTTATTATAGGTAGTTATTGGGTATGGTATAAGACTCATGAAAATAAATGAATATTTGATAAGAAATTATTTATCTTTAGTATGCTATGAGAATATATTCTATATGAATGACAGAGATATGATTTAAGAAATCTTTAATCAACATAAAGCATAGGATTTAGAAGTAGTTCTCAATGACGATACATTTTATAAGTTATAATCTTAAGATTTATTACACATGGTGTTGGATTGAATTGTATGACAATTGATTATGAAAAGGTTTATTTTGAAATTTATTATTTTATTATAATCTGAATGGCCATGATACAATGTTAGATGTCAAACTTGGTCCATAGATATTTAATTAATCATGAGATAAATTTGTTAAATATCAAATAAAATAAAAAATTTGATTCAAAGTTTTAATATATGTTTACTATTGTCTTTATTGTGAACCTATTAAGTCATACCTAAATTGATGAAGAACTTACTTGATATTATTTTCAAACGTTGGAGAAAATTTCTAAGTCTTGGACTATTTAAACATAACATATTTCTTAATATGGTACTACAATAATTTTCAAATAAATTAATATATAATGAGATTATATTTTAATTTATGAATTGTAATATATATATATATGTACAATGTGATTATATATTTTACCAAATAATTAATATATAAATTAATATAGAATATGATTATTTATTAATTATTAAAGTAAATATGTGTAATTTGTTAAGTAGATAAGTGATAAAATTATAAGCTAGCATTTGGTAAAATTATGACTTAATGGGTGTAATTTGAGATAAAGTTAAACTGACTTTAATGAAAGTAAGAGACTCGCACATGAGATATGTTAGGATAATATATAAAAGCGAAAAAAATTGTGAAAAAACTTGAATGTTTTCAAAATATAAAATTTAGTGTTTTTGCTTTTTTTTTTTTGATGTTTTGAATATAAAACTTTTATTTTTATCTCAAATAAAATCATTTAAACTTAATTAAGTTTAATTACGAGTGGACAAAACATAAAGGATGTTCTCCATAACTCTTTTAAAATTTTAAAGAGTTGAATTTTTCAAGAAAAGTTTAAGAAGTAAGTTATTTTAACTTTCAAACCTTAATTTTTTTCCATCAACTTATTCAACATAAGATTTTGAGTAATTTGCATCTTCAGAATTCTTACAATATCTAAAGTTAAAATGGTGTATTTACTCTAAATAAAATAGATGTAAGAGATAACAAATCATTGTCAAGGAATTCCTAATTAGTGTTCTTAATCCCACTCATTATAAATTTAAATTTTTTGTAATGATTTGAATTAACAGATGGACAACTTAAACTTATCTAATTATGTCCTAATCATTTTATTCAATACATTTTATAGCATCATTATATAAAAAAATAACTTTCATATAGTTATAAAAAAATTATAATATCAATTTAAATCAATTATAAATAAGAATAAACTCTATATTATAATAAATAATAATTTTTTATATTCCATCTTAAGGAACTTGATCACGTAGTATGAATTATTTGTATATTATAAAAAATTTTTGCTAGGTTACATTAAAGATAGGAAAAAATTTTTCTAAAATTATTTGAGACAATGATTTACTTTTAGAGTTGTTATTGTATATTTGAACTTGTACATACATAATAATTCGTCAATATGAATATTTTTTTTATTAAAAATAAAATATTTATAACTTCTCAACAATATTTACAGTTTCATGGTACATAATTTTTTGTATTTTTATATTATCATCCTCAGGACTATCTTTTTCTTTTTCTTGTCTAATTATAACAATAATTTGTTCTTCAATTAAAGTATACATGACTTATTGTTTATTTTAATGATTAAGGAAGACATTAATGTTCATTTTATTAGTGTAGTGTTCTCAAATATGATCACTTAATTCTACAATTACAACTTTCATTCTTTTCTTCTACTTTATTTGTAACTTACAATTCATCAATATGAAGGGTTTTAACTTTGTAGTGCTTAAAACAATTAATAATTGTTTGTTGGTTCACATCAATTAGCAATACAAAAGTTACATTTAAAATTTCATCAAGAAAACTTATATTTGCTAGTTTTGGACATGATTTTGTATCCGTTTGAAAAGTAAATGATTAAAGTGATGACAAAAATAACCTTTAAAATTATCAATAATGCTTGCATCATATGGTCAAATTTTAAAAGTGATATTTAATGATTGTAACAAAAACAAAAATTTTTACAAATGAGGTAAAAACTAATTCAATAATTTTTATGTCATTTGCATTAATGATATCACACTTTAGTAAATCGGGATCATGACCAACATGAAGGTGAGAATATCCCGTTTTCATAAAATCTCAGACAAAATTTGTTTGTAGACTTACATATACAGACATCAAACTTAAATAGATGCAAATTATATAAATAGAATTCACATGTATGTACTAAGAGTTCCATGCTTATTTGTACAATATATATTATGTACAAAATAGTGTACAAGTACTCATCTAGAAGATGGATCCTACAAAATTGTTGGGGTGAGTTTTTAGAAAATTCAGTCGATAGATATTGAAAACGGAAAACATAACTTAATAAACTTAGTTTCAAGCATAAATGTTAAAATCAAGACTTCTTAGAGCAATTAAAATCTTTTCAGAATATCAAAATATTTTAATGTAACAATACACACACACACATAAAAAAAAATAAAAAAAATTATCAAGTGCCAGATGTTAAATCTTTCTTTGTCCCCTACTTCTTACTTTGTACCAGTACCTATAAATATATATATCAAAATGTGCAATCAGGCACATGTCTTCTCTCTTTTAGGGCTCTTAGTTAAAGAGAATCAAAAACAAATATCTGGTCAAAATTTATAATAACAAATTTCAAAATTACTAACACATAAAAAGTACTTAATTAAATCATAAATCATTATGTTTTAAGCTTTCAAAAAAACTATACAAATCAAATTTTAAAATTCATTACAAAATAAAAAATAGTTAAGGCAAAATAATTGCATCCATTCACTAAATTAAATACATACTTTTATATAAAATTTCATCAAAAGGATACATATCATAAAATAAAATTATTGATCATTACCTCAAACTAATGAGTTTTTAAATGAAATTAACTCATGAAAATTAGATCAAATATAATCATTCAAAATCATATTTATCTATTCACTATTGGAGGTAAGTTTTGGATCACACTAGCTATGATGTTGAAGGCAGTGGAGAATGCTTTCTTTGCAAGTCTATAATACAAATAATCTATATAAATGTTAGAAATGGTTGATACAAAAATATTTTTGAATTAATTCTTATAAGCTCGATTTGAGCTCGAAATGACGAGTTAGAAAGCTAAAGTAATAACTAACTTACGAACTTTATAGGGACTAGATTTGAAATTGCTTAATTCGAGTTATAGCTAAAATACGAAAACCTTCCTAATTTGTAAAGGTTTTGCGGGTAAGCAAACTTTCAAAATTTGTTGGAAATTACCACGACAAATTATGGGGTTGAATTTTTAATATGCTGTCCCTTATATGTCTAGTTTCCAGAAAATTTTACAAATCATGATTTAGATAACTCTAACTAAATCTATAACACATTAATTAGATATTGTTTTGCTTGTATGCCTTTACAGAATAACCTAATTTCAAAAATTTTACGAAAATTCTTCTTATGGAGTCTAATGCTAATTTTTAAATATGTTATTCCTTAATATATCAAGATTCTATAGAGTTTTAGAGATCTTTAATTTGAATTTTAAAACTCAAGATATGAACAAAAATATGAACATTGTTTACTAGACTTTTGAATTTCGAGTTTCATGATATTTAATGATTTTAATGGTTTCCAATGCTATTACTCCTCTAATAACTCAAAAACCTCATAAATAAGTATTCTAATCCATATTTAGAGCCTAATTAAACTTAAATCACAAAATTTACAAAAAATTCATTTTTAGAGCTCAACTAAAATTAACAACCAATGAAGGAATTAAGGAATAAAGCATACCTTAAGCCTTTTAAAGCTTGAATTTTATAAAATTAATAAGTAATTAAGCTTGATTGGAGGTTTGTGGGTGATTAAATTGTAGCTTAGGGTTAGAAAAAAAATAGGAATGAAGAAAATAAAGAAGAGCAAGGGTTTATATAGTAGCCTTAGGATACAATGATGGAATTTTTGTTTTTATCAATTTTGATCCATTTTTATTCATAATTTGAGAAAGGCTTTAACCACCTCCTCAAAAAAAAAAAAAAAAAAAAAGTAGCACTATTTGTTAGCTTTTTAATGCATTAACAATCGTCTCAATTTGAGGTATATAGCTTAAGTTATAACTAAACTATTGAAGAATGCTAATGGATCCAAAATTATACACTTGAACCTAAATGCATGGTTCAAAAATAAGCTTAAGTTCTCTAAACTTAGCTTAGTTTATAGAAGGCCCAAGTTCAAGAACAATCCTGCAACTTGCAAATTTTTTCTTCATTTGAATTTAAATCTTCCGCCAAGCAGTGTGAAAAATTCTAGAGCTTTAATCCTAGCCATCAAAAGTGCTCTTTGTAAAATAAATCACAACTATTCATTCCACTTAACCTCAACTATAAATAGACCTCATTCCCATTGATTTAGGCATCCACCAAAAAGTAAATACAAGTAGCCTTAAGAGTTGTAAAGTATATAGTCTTGTATATTCCTTAGTTAATTCAAAGTTTTCTTTTTCAAGTTCTCCTACAATTCTCTAAAATTCTTGTTTTGACGAGTCTTCTAAACATTTTAGCGTGCTCACGAGAATATTATACACAACAATTAATGATTACTTAGCATATTATTTTGAGATTGAATAAGTCAAATGTCGTACGGTCCAACAAAAATCTAACATCCCGTGACAAAAGAGATGATCCACACTATCATTTTCATATTGACACAAAAGAAAAAGCCAAACCATGGCGTGCTTTCTCAATTGATTCTTGAGGCCAATCAGTAGCTTACATTATTGGACAACAAATTTTAAACATAATTACTTTAATGGGATAAGACCAAATTCTTCTAAAATTACACAAATTTTTACATTTAATTTTTATTCTTTAAATTAACAATCTATTAAAGGTTAAAATTAAATGAAATAAATGTTATATTAGTTAGAATAATTTATGCCTTCTTTTCTTAAATTCCATCTCTTTTTTCTTTCTTCTTTTCTCTTAATAATTAATTAAGATATTTTTTTTAATCTTTCAATCATTTAATTCTTTTTGTTCTTACTACTCTACAAGAGATTTAATGAAATTATAATAAGTTAAAGCATACGTGTTATATTGTACTTGAAATTCTAAAAATAAATATTTTTTAACTAGGGATGACAATGTTACACCATTAACCCATTAGTAACTCAATACTAATGGGATGAGTTTTAAAACAAAATAAAGATTTGTTACGAATTTGGCACAAGTTCAAATATAGATAAATATCTATTGACAAATATAGTATGCCTATTAACAAATACCCATGGATGTATATGTAAATAACATATATATGTATATATGTATATTTATGTATATGTATGTGTGTGTGTTATGATTAAATGAATACTTACAAGCTTATAAAATCTTACATTAAATTTATGATATTTTTTATCTTTTTTTTTATAGAATTATTGTGATTAATTTATTTTATGTTGCTGAACTTGAAACTTTATGTAAGTGGTGTTTTATTTTAAATTAATTTTAATTTTATAGTTATAAGTTTAAATTTAATATTTTATAATGAAATAAGTGTAGTTGAAAATATAAAAAATTTGCTAAAAACTCATAATTATATAACTATTTTCAATAAATCACTAATCAAAGAGTAATTCAATATTTTCAATAAATTACCAAAATAAAATCAATTTTTTTTTATATAGAGTAAGATACCTATGATTTTTCACATTTAGCTCTATCTACTTGCTAGTGCAAACTTTACGGAGATATTCATTAATTAACCTTATGTTATCTACAGTAAATGTGGGCACACAAAGGAGAATTGCTTTGTAATATAGAAGCAAATAGAAAATAAAAAACATTTTATTAACAAAATATTTTTACAATTGAATGAAACATTTAAGAAAAAAATGATTTTTTATATTCTTCCTTACTCTTTCAATATATATATTCAATGACATTGGAAAAAAAATCATCAATTATGTATTAAAAATAAATCTCACTTTATTTATTAGAAGTGAAATTTGATTTCAAAATTTTTTTATGCTAATATATAAGATTTAATCAGTTCAATTATTTACTATTAACTTTAAATGATTTTTTTAACAAATTGATCCAAGGAAGCAAAATGTTTGCATAAATGTTTTATATAGAATAGGTTAAAAGCTAAAATATAAAGAATGATGCATCTCAAGTCTAAATCGCCTGGAAAAGCTTTGTCACCTAATATGTGTTTCAAGAGTTCTAGTTCAGTTTCTAGAAAAGTTGTGTGAATTATTTATTAAAACCATCAAAACATAAAGAACTATAGGGATACATTCTTGAAGTTTAATGAAATAATAAATAAGAATATAATTTAATCATTTTAATAAATAAATAGTTTATTTTAAAGGTTAAAACTGTTAACATTTTTAAAGATATTCATGGGATTTTATTATGAGAGATAAATAAATATACCTTAAATTGAGATCTCTATACCTTTCGTTTTTTCATATAAACATACAATTTATTCTTCATTACTATTTTTTTAAAATTGAGGGACTTAACTATTAATACCCCTTCAATAAATTAATATACAAGGTACAAAAATAATCTCTATTTAGAGTTGTGGAAAAGTTGTGGGAATTATTAAGAGGATAAATGGAAAATATTTTAAAAAAAATTATTTAATAAATTAATAAAACTGAAACCCACTAATATATTCTACAAAGAGTTTGAGAATGAACCAAACCTTACACCATCCTATTGCACACTCTGAAGATTAAAGTTCAAATGATGAAGTCGGTGGAGAAGGAGTCACAACCTATGCTTTTTTTTTTTATTTTTTATTTTGACGTGAGGAGGTTGTATTAAGATTTTTCTCTGCGCTGAGCTAGAGCTAATTATCGGTCTCTTTCTTTGTTGGAACTGAATGAAACGATATTTGAGAGGGTGATTTTATGACTAGGAATATGGAATGCATCCTTAAATTAAAATGGTGCTTTATTGGGTGTTTTTTGAGCTTTTTTTATTTCCATTTTAAATGAGGGCAAAGGAGACTTGCTAGTGCTAGCATTAGTCATCTTGGGCCCTTGGATTTGAGTGAAGTATTGTGAGCTTTCACCATTATAGTTGTAACAAGCAATAAAATATAGAGAGAAGAAGACAATATGCGTTAGATTAAAATGAGAAAGACGAGCCAAAAATAAATTTAAATAGATATGACAAATTTCATTTGAACCTTTAGAAGTATTTATCTTATTTGCATTAAGGTTAAAAAATTCAAAATAAATTAGTTTCATACCCATGGGAAAGAAATTTTAATCATACCTTGGCCCATAATTTAAAATTATGTTCAAGTTAGTCCATCAAAAATAAATATAAAAATAAAATAAAATACAAAAGGAATTGAACTTTAAGAAAAGAATAAATCATGTCAATATAATTTTTTAATTTTTTTTGGAATTTAAAATGCATGACTGATCAAAATTGAGAGTTTTAAAATTTTATACCATAACAAAATAAACATATATATTGAATCTAATATATGTGTGCAAAGATTGACTTCAGATTTTTTTTTTTTAATTTTATTGATATCAACAATGAAATTTAAAACATCGAATAGCAAGTTAAACTAATCTTATCATCTTGATTTCAATTTTATTTTAGATGTATAGCACACATGAGCAATATATATTTTTTCTTGTCTCTTTTTTTATTTTTATTTTTTAAAATCAGTAGTTTTTACTCCATCAATGAGACAATTTTTTTTTTCAAAGTAGATCATCCTATATATATTAATAATATATAGTCCTACATTATTCATGAATAACTTCAGACAACAATGTAGGTAGTTTTTTCTGATATAGAACATGTATAATTTTTTTTATATATATAAGATAAGAATTTAAGTATATAATCATTATTGAAATCAACATTTTATTCCAAAATTACATCAATTTCAAAAATTAATTATAAATATAGATTTCAATCATGTATATGCATAAGAATCAATTCAAGATTTACCTATTCTAAGTCATGGCACAAAATGTTCTAATTCACATAACGACAATCAAATGCTAAATTGACAAATTTAAACTATACGATATAACCATCCTTTAAAACACTAGAGAAAAAAAATCACATAGAGAATAACTCTGAGACTTTGTTTAATAATTCAAATTTAGATACGAGGTTTGGTAAAAATATCAGCAAATTGATTTTTTGTAGCTGCATATTTTATGGTGACAATCTTATTGTCTACCAAGTATCTTATACAGTGATGTTTCATATTAATATGCTTTGTCTTAGAATGCTGTACAAAATATTTAGAAATATTTATTGCATTTGAGTTGTTACAATAAATAGTTAAAAGATCTTATACAATATCGTAATCTTTAAGCATTTGTTTTATTCATAAAAGTAGTGCACAACTTGCTGCAACAATTTACTTGGCTTTAACCATAGACAAAGAGATCGAATTCTGCTTATTGCTATACTATAAAACCAAGTTATTTTCAAGAAAGAAATAACCTTTAATGGTACTTTTTCAATTATCTACATTACTTGCTCAATAATCATTACTGTACCTAACAAGATTAGGGTTAATGTCCATTGAAAATCAAACACCATAATTATAAACCTTATTTACATAATAAATAATTCTTTTGACAATAGATAAATGTGACTTTTTAAGATTCTCTTGATATCTAGCACACACCTCTACGTTAAAGTTGATGTTTGGGTGAGTTGCGATTAAGTACAATAAACTATCAATCATACTCTTATATAAACTAGGATCAAGATTAGATCTATTATTATCTTTTGACAATTTTACATTCATTTCCATAGGTGTCTTCATGTGTTTGATAGTCTAACCCAAATCGCTTCATTAGATTTTTGGCATACTTACTTTAAGTGATAAAGATATCGTCCTAAATTATTTAGCTTACAAACCTAGAATGTAAGTCAGTTCATCAATTAAGCTCATCTCAAATTTATTTTTCTTTGATCCACAAATTCTTGCACCTTGATCTTAGAACTAAAATAAAAAATAACGTCATTCACATAAACTTAAACAATCATAATTTTATAATTAAAATTATTGATGAACAATGTTTTATCAACTCCCTCTTTTTTATACTCTTTTTCATGTAAAAACCAATTAATCTCTCATACTATGCCTTTAGAGTTTATTTTAACCGATATAATGCCTTCTTAAATTTTAAAATATAATTAGTACATTTAAAGTCCTCAAAATATTTGGGTTGCTCTACATAAGCTAGCTCATTTAACAATTCATTTAAAAATTCACTTTTTTATATCCGTTTGAAACAATTTAAAGCCTAAAATCCTTATAATGGTAAGAAGTAATGTAATTGATTCTAACCTAGTCATAGGAATAAAGGTTTCATCAAAGTTAATTACCTCAATTTGTGTGTACCCTTGAGCAATTAACATAGTTTTATTTCTCACTACATTATCAAATAGATCAGTTTTATTTTGAAAAATTCATTTGGTTCTAATAACATTAATATGCACAGAATTAGGTACTGATGTCTATATAGCATTTCGCATAAATTGTTCTAACTCTTCTTGCATAGTATATACCCAAAATTATTCTAACAATACTTTTTTTGATATTTCTAAGTTTAATAAAATAGGTATAATAAATATATTTGATAATATAAACATACATTTTCCTTGTTACCATCCTATCATTGAGCTTACTTGCTATGAGGTTAGAGTGTTAATTCTTCTTTACTCTGGATGATAGTTTTCTTTTAATATGATCTCTGATAGTGTGATTTGATTTAAAGTAAAAATTTGCTTCAATGTATTTTGGCATTTCTATTACAATAATATCTTATGTTTTTGTTGCAACAATTGGACAATTTAATTTTTTGTGCTTTTCATCGTCTTTCTATTCACTCTAGAATTTTCTTGATTTTCTTCCATGATTTTAATGACTTCTTCCTCTTTTTATTAATTTATAAAATCTTTAAAATTGTCAATAACTACATTTGAAGATATCTTCATAGTTTGAATTCTCATGTTATAAACATAATATGCTTGACTATTATGAGAATATTTAAGAAGCACACCTTTATCACATTTAAAACAAAACTTACCTTATTGCTCTTTATCATTCAAAATATAATACATGCTCTCAAAAATATCAATACAACTCCAATTGGTTGATATAGAGTCTTGTTTGTGTCTGGGCGTAAGTATACTCGGTTGATTATATAACATGCCGTGCTTGTAACTTTAGTCTACAATCACTTGGTCAATTTCTTTACATTCAATATGACTCAAGCCATTTCTTGCAAACCTATTTTTCTCTTCAAAAAATTCATTTTGTTAAGGTATTTTATGAGCAGAAAATTCATGTGGAATCTAATGTTTATAACAAAATTAATAAAAAAGATATTCACTAATTTTTTGTTATGATTGCTTTTTATTTTAAATATTTATCAATTTTATAATCTTTATCATTAGCTAGTTTCACACAAAAAATTTTAAACATGTTAAATGTATTCAATTTCTTACTAACAAAATTAAACCAAGTATATCTAGAAAAATCATCTTTACATAAAAAGATTTATCTCTTATGTATTCCATTTGAACCATATCTATAAGATCTATATAAAGTAATTAAAGTGCTTATTGTTGTAGTAATATGTTACAATACTTATGTTGTGACCTAAGTTACTTTCCAAACTAACATGCCCCACATATTTTAGGTTGTCTTTTATTGAGTTTTGAAAATTTATGCACAATTTGTTGGTACGTCTTCTAAATTCAATCGTATTTTTTTATATTTAACATATTTATTTCTGATATATCATGATATTGTCAATTCATAAGGTATGTGTGTGTGTATTATTTGTTATTTTATTATTATATATCTGTGTATTTAATAAATATAATAATACTCTTAGAATAGTAAGTTCAATTAGTTAAATACTATTGTTAAATATTTTTAGTCAAGTATTATTGTGAATAGGGTAACAATGATGTATAGATACTAATATATGTAGTGATTGATGACAACATATATATATATATATATATATATATTATGATATAAGATATCAAATCAATATATGGGTACAAGTTAGTAAACTAATGTATTGGATCAACCCACTATGAAATCACTACA
Source organism: Swietenia macrophylla (assembly GCA_032401905.1). Lineage (NCBI taxonomy): Eukaryota > Viridiplantae > Streptophyta > Magnoliopsida > Sapindales > Meliaceae > Swietenia > Swietenia macrophylla. The sequence goes on from CP135573.1 coordinate 6,913,487, forward strand.
TAAATTATTATATGAGTATTATAAGTGATTTTTATAGTAATAATAGTATATGTCATCCTTAAATTTAAGATTACTATAGTTTCTAATGTTAATATTAGCATATTTTTAATATTTTTAAATGTCATATGTAATAAAATAAACTATAAATAAAATTGTAAGAGATGTCATAACTTATGTAAAAAGATATGTATGATTAAGATAAGATTTGTCTCTTTTATATAATGAGAGTGATATCTTGAACCCTTTAATTGAGTAAGACTATGAAAATATATGATCATACCTAAAATGAATCAATATGTGATGTTGACTTTATTTGATAGAATAAGTCTATTCAGGATAGTAAAGAAATGCAAAATCAAACTATACAAGAGTGATACATTCTATACCTCATGTTCAATTAATATATTTAGGGTAAAAAAATTGAATTATATGATAATATTGATTACAAATAAAGTAATGTTATACCATTGATATTCTTTTCACTTGGATAATCGTGATGTGTTGCTAGACACTACTTATTAGTTGTAACACTATAATTAGATTTTAGTGTTATTACTAACATTATAAGAACTTATTGAATCGTGCATCAAAATCGGGAATAATAATAACTTTAATTCATAAAAATAAATAAATAAATATATATATATATATATATATATAAATAAAGAATTCTATATGTGTTTAGGATTCATTGAGTTATGTAGGTATTAAATTTAATTAAACCTATAATGTAAAGATTAAATTAAATTTTGTTAGTATATACTTTACTAAATAGATTGGAATTTAAAAGAAACCATAACCTAATAGTTTAAGTCTAAATCAAATGCCTAAAATAGTATTATAAATATATGATATTTGCATTTTGTAGTGTGCGCCTATAATTTATTTTGCATATTTACTTTTGAGAAAAGAAAAAAATGCACAAAAACAATTAATACTCAAGAACACAGAAACTAGCACTCGAAGTTTGTTCCTAGTCGTGTGGATACCATAAAGGTGCAGAGACATTTAATCTGTATTTGTAGTTTAACAAATAGTCTAATATAGAGATATGTATAAATTTACTGTATTATATTTATATACATATGTAATACTAGGGTTTACTGGATGTATTTTGAAAAGTAAATAAATTTTTTTGTATTTTTATTGCGTGTATATACTAGTTTGCTTACACAATCTTGATTCGATTATTATAATTGAATTGTTAAAGTTTTTGATGCCATATTTCTATATTATCAAAAATAATTTTGTGACATATGAGTGGATATGTTAAAATGTAACAATTATCATATGATTTAATTCGTTTGAAAACATAATTGTTAAAGTTATTAGGTACTTAATATTTTTCTTGTGTAAACTTCATACAAAAATTATTATCATAAATTTGACTAATATTAATTAAATTTGCTTTTAGGTTTACAACATGAAATATATTTTTTAATTTTAGAAATTCTTCGACATAAGTGTCCATTTTTCAATGATTTGTCTTGTGGAATCATCTTTAAATGATACATGTCTTTAGAAGCACCTTTCATAATCCACCAAACTTTCATGATTTCTTGTTATTTATTTAGAGCATCTATTTGTTAGAAATTTAATTTCTTAGCTAGAAATTACAACCATAACATAGCTGCATGAAAAAACTTTCGATAGATTTTAATATATATTATACAAATTTTAAATAAAGATCATATAAAGATATAAGAATTATGCCCTTATGGTCGATCTAGATGAGCGAATCATTTCTAGTTGCCTCTAAATATATTCACATGCTAGTTTTTTTACAATTTTTTAAATTACAGTGTTAAGAGACTTGATTTAAATTTGCAATAGAATTATTACAGACTTCAACAAGTTTTAAATAATTTTTTTAGAACTACAAAATTGTTCCTAACTAACAAGAATTAAGAAAATATTAGAGAAAATAAATTTTCTCTTTTGTTTCTTATTTTCTTTCTTCTTTTTCTTTCTTTTTCTCTTAAAAAATACTAAAAAAAAATTCTTTTTTTTCTTTCTTTATGGTGGCTGAATCTTCCTTTTTCATTTTCTTATTTTTATTTTATTTTTTGATTTATACTTACACATGTATCATTATACATTAATGAAAGTAAGTTTGGCAAAATTCTATTGGTAGATTTCAAAATCTATGAAATTTATTCATTTATTAAATTTTTTGATTTTATTAATTTACTTAATGTCACACACTAAAAAAATTGGGATTATGACCGGCATGAAAGCGAGGACGTTCCACTTTTATAAACTTATGACAAACCTATATGTAGATCAAAATATATAGACATTAAATTTAGAGAAATACAAATCATATAGATAAAACTCACATGCTTATACTATAGTTTTGATAAAAAGTAAAAAATTATGAAGTAAATAAATAATAAACAAAAATCCTAGAGCCACAACTTTAGGTTGCTACACGTTACAGTGATCCTGTACTCCATAATAGATAATCATACATAACATTTGGCGTTAGGCTTTATACACACAAATTAAATGGACCCATGTAAAAATAAAGACCCTTACGTGATTGCAAATGTATTGTAGTGTCCCAGTGCTCCTCTTGAAGTCTCAATGAGTGCTAATCTTATTTTTAGATCTTGTAAACGAAATTGGAAATGTATTGTAGTGTCTCAGTGCTCCTCTTGACGTCTCAATGAGTGCTAATCTTATTGTTAGATCTTGTAAACGAAAATGAATGGTTGGGAAAGGGTGTGTTATTAGAAAAACTCAATGAGTAGATAAAAAAATAGAAAATTTAGTTTAATAAGTAAATTCATTCTTAAACATAAAGGCATAAAACTGAGATTTTGTAAATAACCAAAGAGTTTTTCAAAATATAATAACATTTCATTGTAACAACTATATGCTTTCTGTAAAATTATAAATTATTTTTAAAAAATCAGATATACTAAAAATACATGTACAAATATATAGGTATTTGGTATCAGATATTAGATCTCTTTTGTTCCCCTACTTCTCTTTATATACTAGTACCTTTACATGCACATATATCAGAATGTATAATTAGGGCATGTATACTTCTCCTTTTCTCCCAGTTAGATGGAACTAAAAACAGAAATTTAGGCCAAAATTTATAACCATAATTTTCAAAATTACATAAGCATAAAGGGTGTTCGATCAAATTAGAATTGTCATGTTTAGATTCAAAACAAATCCATATAAATCAACTTTAAATCATAACGAAATCAATAATGGTTAAAATAAAATAAGTACATTACTCACTAAATTAAATTCATGCTTCTCATCTAAATTTCATTAGTGATATATATTGCAAATTAAAATTACGAAACATTAGTTCAACCTAATAAGTTTCACATAAAATCAACTTGTAAAAAAAAAAACAAATAAAGTATAATCATTCAAAATCAAATTTATCTAATCATAATGCTATTTGAAATCCTTTGGATATGCTATTTGCGATGGAGGATCTCACAAAAAATTTATAACATTTAAAACATGACAATTTCATCAAATAATTAATGAGCTTGCAATGTTTCTATCTCAATCCCTATACGTGTTATTTATGCGTATCTATTAGAAAGATAAACATGTCTAGTTTTCTAAAATATAAATAGTTTATGATTTTGATAGTTTTAACTAAAGTTATAATGCATTCTTTATTTGCTTTCCACTTTGCATGCCTTTGTAGAGCAGCCTAAATTCAAAATTTTGCTAGAAATTCTTCCTATAAAATCTTATGTTGATTTTTGGAACAAAATTGCTTAGTGTCTCTAGTTTGCAAAAAATTTTACAGTATCTCAATTTGATTTCTAAAGCTCAAGATATGACTAAAAATGTGCATAGTATTCATTGAACTCCTAAATTTTAATTTTCATAAAATTCAATGATTTCAAGGGTTTTCAATGCTCTAATATTCCTCTAAATAACTTATAACATTTTATAAACAAGCATTATAATCCATCCTTAAACCCCAAATTCAGATTATGTCATAAAATCCATAAAATTAGAACTCAATCAAAATCAAAAGTTAATAAAGGAATTAAAAAGGGAATCGTACTTTAAGCCTCTTAAAGCCTAAATCTTGCAAGATTAAAATGTAATTGAGTCTTGATTGGGGAGTTTTTGAGTGACAAATTTGTAACCTAGGGTAACAAGAGAAAGAAAAGAATGAAGAAGATGAAGAATAGTGAAGCTTTATATGGTTTTTTGAAGTGGGTTTAGGCCAAAAGTGATGGACTTTCTGTTTTCACCCATTTTGACAAGGTTTTGTTTATAGTTTAGAAAAGTATTTAACGCATCAAGAATTACCTTAATTGGTCAGATCAAAAAATTAAAAGAGGTAGCGTGAACGTCGTAGCCAAAGATATAGAATACATGTCTATTTAATAAATATCGCAGTAATAGAATTGTAATATATTATACTTAACAATTAAGTAATAATAAATATTAATAATAAAATAAAAACTTAATTTCCATCATTATGAATAAATATTAACAAGATTTTAACACTTGGCCACTTTATAAGATGTTGCTTGTCAAATAAGTATTCAATTAAATATTCAAAATATTTAATTAATAAATATTAAGTGTTTTAATTCACAAATTTGATTTGCCTTGTAATGGATAAGTATGAAGAAGATTTTCACAATTGCTAACATTTGATTTTACCATTTTTCAAGAAAGAATTTATTAGATCAAATGGCAATATCATATAATGCGACTTATCAAACAAGTATTAATTTGATTTATAATAATATTTATTAAATATAAATAAATAAATTTATTAATATATAAATCAAACAATATATTAATCAATCTCTCATATATCCATAAATCACATTTACGGCATTAATAAATTACAAGAATATTTCTCGAACTAATGAACACTAGCACGTCATTGTCAAAAAGTTTATTTTTACATTTAAGAATAAATTTGTATTTTGATAAACTGATTGATGCAATTTAATATTTATTAATACTAAATATTTTTAATTAATATAATAATATTTATTTGTTTGTCATCGTTTAACTAGTTATTGTATGTGACCCTCTGGGTTTACCATGAATTAGACATGAGATAATATTAACTCTTTTGTATTACATCAATACAACTCATTAAAATTGAAGATCTCAATGATTATGAGTGATCACTAGCAAAATATCATGATCCTTAGAATATAGAATATATTTTCGTATAAATTCATATAGTCGTACTTCCGTATAGTAAAGTCCCTTTATTATCGAGTTTTGATCAAGTATGGGTTATGAAATTGTCAAACTTCTAACTTAGTCATAGGGTTGGGAACTCAATCATATACAGGTTTTGTACATTTACAAAACTCATTTTTGGATATTAAGTTTTTTCACCAGGCATGATTAGCCTAATGTGATATACGTAAGTGAACAATATGCCTCAGTATTAAGGGCAATCGTGATAACTCAAGTCAAAAGAATAATAGTATACTAATGCGATTATGTGACAAATCATTGACTATGGATAATCACCCATATATTTTATCACGTTTAGTCACATTCATTAACACGTTCTTTAGCGTATTGTCCACGTTTATGCTATTACGATATGAGACTCATCGCCCAACTATTAGCATTATATATTAATTATTGCCAGCAATCGAAGATGCGGGTCATGCAATATCACTATCCTTAATGACATTATCTCAATCGGGAATAAATTTAAATATATTTAAATCAAAAATTCTATATTTATATCTATAACTCTTTGTAAATAAAGTCTCGACACATAATATATCACGAAATCTTGCTTTTACAATTAAATACAAATATTTATATACACACACACATAAAAGAATGATATCTCTGAACTTAATAACACAATTGGTTTTAGGTATATTATTGATATAAGCCTTAACTTTAATAGTATTTTAAATATTTAATATATTTTTATCATGTCAATTTTTGATTTATATATATTATTTAATTATTTTATTATTACATACTTGCATGTTCAACAAATATAATAATATTTTTAAAATAATTAAGTTTAATTAGTTGGATATATATAGTGTCTGACAATAATATATAAGTATTAATTAGTGAACTAATACACTCGACTGATTCACCATGAGAGCGCTACATGGATCATTATATGATTGCCATTAGTAATTCTTATAGTAATAATGGTGTATGTGATCCTTAGACTTAAAATCACCATAGTTCACACTATAAAAAATGATATATTTTAATATTTTTAAATATCATCTGTAACAAAATAGATTATAAAAAAGTAATCAAATATGTTATAATTTGTGTAGAAGAATATATGTGATTAAAATAAAATTTGTCCCCCTTATATAATAAAAGCGATATTTTGAATTTTTTAATTGAATGAGACATTAAAAAATACATAGTCACATTCAAATAAGTTAATATACGGTGACACATTCTACTTAGAATATTAAAAAAATATGGAATTAAACCATACAAGAATGACATATTTTATATTTTATATTCAATTAAAATATTAAAGAGAAATGAATTGAATTATACAGTAATATTAGTCATGGATAACGTGATGTCAAACCACTAATATTTTTAACACTTGAGTAATCATGATGTATTGTTAAACACCGCTCATTACTTGTAACACTAAAATTAAAATTTAATATTATTGCAAACATTATAAGAACTGACTAGGTCGTATATTAAGATTGAAAATAATATATATATTAATATATATATTAAGTGGGTTTAGGATTCGTTTACAGTATTAATTTTAACTAAATCTATTATATAAAAGTTAAACTAAATTTATTAGTGTCTACTTTACTAAATAAATTGAGTTTTATAAGAAAACTTAACAAAATAAGTTAAGTCTAAATTAAACACCTAAAATATCAATATAAATATGTGATGTATATGTCTTAAATGTATGCTTATAATTTTTTATTTATGTTTTTTTTTTGTTATTTGCATTCTTACTTTTAAGAAAAGAAGAGCGCATAAAATATTACACACTCAACTAATAAGAGCTAGTACTCTAAATTAAATTCTTGATTGTATAGATATCATAAAAATGTAGAGGTAATTAATCTGTATTCGTGTTTTGACAAAAATCATCTAATTCAAGGTATATACATATTTACTATATTGTATTGTATACATATGATAATACTAAGATTTATTGTATAGATATAAAAAGCAAATTATTTTTTTTTGTGTATTTTTTATTTTGTATATGCATTAGTTTGCTTGCATGTATCTTTAGCACCACCATAAAAATATCAAAAGTTAGTGGCACATGCTTATAAAGATGTTTAAGCAACTAAACGTTTAATTTCTGATTTCTTTACTTACATTCTTCTAAGTTTAGGAGTAGTTTTAGATTTTAATATTATATTATGTAAATTTTCACATTGCATAAGAGTGAGATTGGGTTGTGCCTTATAAGTACTCTATCTTTTTAACTAGCATGAATCTTTTGGACCGTATCAAGCTAAGATTAAGCCCATAGTATTAGTTAGAATAGGCCATCACAAATGGTATTAAAGTCAACTTGTTCAATTGAAAATATGTCAACAAGGACGTTACTTGGGCAGTAAATAGATGGATTATAGAATTCCATATTACTTGCGAGGAAGATTGAGCTATGCCTTAAAAGTGTTTTAAGTTAGATTTATTAGCATGTTCATTACCCAAGAACTTCTTTTGAATAAATTGAAAGTTAAATAACTTGCTTATTTTTTAAACTTTTCTTGAACTTTTTAAAATTTTTAACTCATGAAGCTTTACAAGGGTTACGAAGACCTTCCTTTATGTTTAGTCCACCCTTGATTGAACTTCCTTGAGCTTGAAATTATTTTCTTTGAGACAAAAAATAAAAATTTTGATGTTCTAAACAAACAAAAGTGACAAAAAACTTCTTATAATGAATTTTAAAAAATTCTTAGATTTTTTACAATTTTCTCACCTTTTATATGTTACATCAACACGTCTTATATGCAAATCACATGCTTTTATAAAGAATTTGATTTTATCTCAAATTACACCCATTTGATTACAACTGTGTCAAATGCTACCTTTTAATAATGCCCTTTGTTCATTTAAATAAATCACAAATATTAACTTTAATAATTAGTATATAGTCATATTATATATTAAACATTTGGTAAATTATATAATCACATTATATATATTATAATTTAAAAATTAATAAATGATCTCACTATATACTAATTTATTTAGAAATTACCATAATACTATTTTAAGAAATGTTTTATATTTAAGTGGTCTAACACTTGAAAATTTTTTGCAATATTTGAAAATAATTTTAAGTAAGTTACTTATTAATTTATGTATGACTTAATAGGTTCACCATAAAACTAGTAATAGATGTATACTAAAATTTTAAATTAAACTCTTTAATTTGTTTCATATCTAATAAATTATGTTATGATTAATTAGATGTATTTACAAACCATGCTTGATGTCTAGTAATGTATCATACTTACTCAGATTATAGTAAAGTGATAAACTTCAAATAATCCTTTACGTAATTAATTGCCATGCTATTCAATTCTTTTGTAATACAATATTCTGATTAGATCAAAGTTATAGTAAATTGTCAAAATCTTTATATCTAATACTATGTATAATGGATTTTAAAATTATGATTCATAAAGCATATCATCACTGAGAACTACATCTCAATTCTATAATTCACCTTGGCCAAGGATTTCTTGAGTAGTATCTCTAACATTCATATAGAATATACTGTCATTCCTATAATGTACTAAAAGTGACATATTTTTTATTAAACATTCACCTATCTCCATTAGTATTGTACATACCCAACAACTACCTGCAATGAACCTTATTCAAATCAATTTTAAATAGTATCAAAGTATTGCATTTCACTCATAAGATAATTATGATGCTCTCAAGTTTGAGGATTACTTACATTACTAATACAAACAATGTCCAATTAACAATTAAATATAATTATCATTTGTACATTTTTATTGTGCGTCAGTTAAGTGAACTCATTCTCTAATAAGCACCTACACATTTGGCTTAATGTCCATACACAAATAGTTTATAAAAATAATTACCCTCTTTACCAAGTAAACATAGTGTGTACTTATAATTTAGTTGATGCTATAAAGATCCTATTCCAAAGTCTTACGATTAAGAACATTTAAAAATAATACTACCAATGTATATATCTTATAAGTATGAATTCATCATAATTATATATATAATGCAAACATTTATGAACTTTGTCATTATATATATAAATATGTATACAAATAAGAAAAGTATATAGCCTAAATAAAATATTTTATTAATAATAAAAACGATTTACAAGAGAAACATCCATCATAATAGCATTGATTGGCTTATATAACATAACTCTAACAATCTCCCACTTGCGCTCAAAGCCAATCACTTTTATGCCTAAAACTCATTGTCTCAAAATATCTCTCGTACATATTTTGTGATAATACTTTGGTGAATAGATTTGTTATATTGTCTTTTGTTGGTGCCTTGGCAACTTGGAGGTCACCACTTTTAATAATCTTACGGATTATATAAAATTGCCTTAAGATATGTTTAGATTTTTTATGAGACCTTAGTTCATTCGCTTGTGTTGTAGCTCTATTATTATCATAGTATAGTGGAATGGGATAACAATAATAGGAATAACACCAAGTTTAGCAATGAACTTTTTCATCTAAACACTCTTTTTTGCAACTTCTGAATCTGTAATGTACTCTACTTCAGTAATAGAATCTACAGTAGTTTCCTATTTAAAACTTTTCTAACTCACTACTCTACCATTTAGGACATACATCGATCTTAAAGTAAATCTACTATCATCTTTATTTGATTGGAAACTTGAGTCAGTGTAACCTACCCTTGAGTTTAAGGACATCTTCTCCATATATTAGAAACATCTTATAAAAATCCCTTTTAAGTAATTAAGAATATTTTTTATTGCTGTCCAGTAACCCTTTCCAAGATCTGCTTGTAACACTTAAAGCATATGCTACATCAAACCTCGTACATAATGTAGTATGTATAATAGATCCTATAGTTGAAGCATATAGAATCTTACTTATATGTGTTCTCTCCTTTTAAGTTTTTGGAGATTTTTTTTTTAGAGAGATAAATTTTTTGATTCATTGGCATGTGTCCTCTCTTCCAGTTTTTCATGCTAAATTATTTTAGCATTTTATCTATGTATGTTGAATATGACAAGCTCAACATTCTATTAAATCTATCTCTATAGCTCTTTATTCTCAAAATATAAGATACTTCACTTGTATCTTTCATGAAGAAGATTTTTGATAACTAAATCTTTATCAATTATAACATCCCAAAATTATTCCTAATTAATAATATATCATCTATATAAAGTACTAGAAACTTAATCTTGCTTCTATTAATCTTTTTGTAAACATATGAATCATTTAGATTTTTGGTAAAATCAAATAATTTGATTGTCTTATTAAACCAAATATTTTAAAAATAAGAAGGTTGTTTAAGTTCATAAATAGACCTTTATAACTTGCATACTTTATGAGGATCTGTAATGGATGTAAACTTTCAAATTATGTCATGTACATATTTTTTTTTAAGATTTTTGTTAATGGAAGTTGTTTTAACATCATTTGCCATATCTCATAGTCATATTATACAACTATGGCAAAAATAATCCAAATGGATTTAAACATAGCTATCAGTGATAAAGTTTCATCAAAGTTAATTTCTTATCTTCGATGATAATCTTTTGCTATCATTCTTACTTTATAGGTTTCCACCTCTCTTGTAATTCCAAATTTTCTTTTAAAGACCCATGTGTAGCCTATAGATATAATACCTTCAGGTGCATCGACCAAAGTCCACACTTGATTGGGGTACATAGAATCCATTTCAAATTTCATGGTAACAGTCCACTTTTCAGAATTGATGCTAGCTATCACTTCTTCGTAAAGTTTAAGATCTTTCTCCGATGTGAGGTAGATTTCATATTCACTTTGGTTAAAATATCCTACATAACTTTCAGGTGGTCTCAAAATTCTAGTTAACCTATAAATTTAGGTTTCCATTTTCTCGAATAGTTTCTTTCATACAAGTAATAATAGGTTATGATTCAAAAATTTCCTTAAATTTCATTTTTGTATACTATATCCATTACTTAAAAACTCATTTTCTAGGAATATAGCATGTCTTGAGATAAATATGTTTTACTCTTCAACATAATAGAACTTATATCTAACAAACTCTTGTAAATATCTCACAAATCTACATTTGACACTCATTGAGTCAAGATTGTCTAGAATAAACCTTTTCATATAAGTAAGACAACCCCAAACTTTAATATACATAAAGTTCGAGTTTTGCCTTATGATGGTTAAGATGGGATTTGTTAACTCGATATATAAAATCAGAGCTACCACTGATTTGATTTGAATTTGAGTTTTTAAAACATTGACAAATAGCTGAAAAGTAAATATCTAGTTAGAGTGATCAAACGTCACATGAAAAACTATGCAATGACAAATTGAACATATATTAATCGATGGTTCGTGTTTATATCAATAAAGAGTTTTGACGTACTATGAACCTTTAATCAATTAGGATTAGATGACAGAAAGACTTCACCTACATAGTATGTACAATTGAGATAGTGATTGATGAGGTATGACTTCATTATGGAGTAAAAACTATAGTATATTGTTAGATGTTAACTATAATCATTAAACAATCAAATAGTTTGATAAACCTAAAAGTTTAGAATGAGTTTATGGCTATTTCACAGTAAGTTCATATGGTCACATCAATAACCAAAAGTAATAAAAAATATTTAAGAGAGAAAAATATATTCGATAATGAAGTTAGCACCTTTGAAATAATATCTAACTTGAAATAAATATATATAATGATTATATACTTATAAATTTTTTAAAGTGTTTAAAAGATTTTTTTTTGGGTTTGCATTGAAATATAATTTAAAGAAAATTACATAATCAAGTTGGTTCATGTATATATACTTAATTATATTTTGATTAAAAGTTAGCTAATAGTTTACTTTTTAATACTTGAATTTAAATGTGTGAAACGAAAATTATGAAATAATGTCTATATTATCCATGTCATCTATGCACTTTTAATTAAAAAGTAAGAGCAAGAATGGAAAGGCATGGATTTTTCAAGTGCATGTGTGTGTGTATGTGTGTATATGTTATCTTTACCAATTATGCATGTTTTTGGCAAAAATAAAACCCTCCCTCTCCCAATTCGACTAAGGCTTCTTCAAATCTCTTTGGTGGTGCAAATTGCAGTGCTCCCACATCGTTGGAGGTAAGTAATCATCCCTTATCAATTATGAATTGATTAAACTCATCCAATTATGCATATATGTGATATATGTACATTTGACATTCTATGTATTTGTAAAAATGTATGAGTGAGATCAAATTTTAATTTTATGCGTATTATTAGTATTTTAATTGAATAAACGGTATCAGAACATGTTAGGATTGGTATGCATACTTGATTGCTTGAGAAACCGATAAAATTGCACAATTATGCACCATTCAGTCATCATGCTTTTCATGCTAAAAGTTTGAATTTTTAATCTGTTCTAAATAGTTTAAAAGATACATAATGATGTATTTGGATCATAGATGTGCTGGTTAGGTATGTTGTGTGATAGTTTTGGTGAAAAACTAAAATTGCATGCATATGAGATACATTCAGCCAAGGGAAGAATTGTTAATTGAAAATTTGTTTCAATCAATTTTCATGTGCTTGAATATTTCATGATGATGAAATAAACCTATATATGTGTTGAATATGGTTGGAAATCAAAAGGAATTCAAAAGGAGGGATAATCGGCCAAAGAAGTGAGGAATGCATGGGGAATGGTTTTCCATGCCAATTGGATGTATTTTTTTTCACTGTTTTGAACACATTATGATGTGGTTTAATATTGTAATATGTTTTAATATGATTTAAACATGTTAGATGAGTTTGAAATGCATGGTGCAATAGTCACATGGGATGTAATTTAATATTGTAATATGTTTTAATATGATTTAAACATGTTGGATGAGTTTGAAATGCATCGTGCAATAGTCATATGGGATGTGATTTTTAGTTCGCCAAATATAGATTCCTTTTGATGTGTTGATGGCCTTATTGAAAACAGAAGTGTGGGTATGTGATACCATAAAGTGTGGCCAAGTAATGCATGATGGTCATTCATGCATAAATATGGTGATAATGGTTCATGGCTGAATTATTATATTTATGAATATTTCATTTTCATGAATGATACATATACATGTATATGAGATATATATGTGTGTGTGTGTGTGTGTGTATTTTGGAAATCAAAATATGTTTGATTTCATGTTTTTCATATGCTGGCCATGACATGTGTTGGTGATGAAAATTGTTTTTATTGTGGTTTATGTGTTTAAATTAGTTAAACACATGTATGTGCCAAATATTGACACATGAAGTATGATGAATACATATATATGTAATGGGATTATGTGTATGTATATGCATGTGTTATCATTAGTTTACATACAACTGTATGAACCAAAGTTAATCTATTTGATGTTCTTTTCCCATGTTTAACAATACTGTTTGAGTCATTTTACCCATAAGACAATATTCACAAGTATCAAATGGTTCATAATTATTTGTATTCAACTATTCACCTTAAATTAACTTGTGTAATCTTTTTTTATTAATATGGCCAAGTCGATAATGCTAAAGATAGGTCATGTTTAGATTATCTTATTTTCTTTTTCCATTACATTTAATATGCAAGACTTTATTTGCAACATCAAATATGTACAAACTAATTTGTAAGCTACCATTATCAAACAATTATTTATTTAGTAATATAGAACAACTATTATTTACAAAAAATAATTTAAAACCCATTACATCTAGTGAATAATAATTTTATCTTTTTATTTACAATATTTGGACAAAGCAGGCTAAACGAGAAGAGAATTGATTTGAGGATCAGAGATTAGTAGAAGCATTAGAAATCGATACAATATTTTTTACTATGTTAGGTACAAAATAACATTTTTACAAAGCTAAAGTCTTTCTTGAAGAAAGCTTCACATGAATGGTGCCTATGGTTAAAGCAATAATTCTTGCACCATTACCCACTTATAGGTCCACTTTATTGCTTTTAAGTTATATTCTATATGTTAAGATTTGCACATCATTACAAATATGAGATACACAACCAGTATCTAATTCCTATAAAGAACTATTCTTTTGTGACAAATTTATTTCAATAACAAACATTAGAAGATACTCTTTGCAATTTCTCTTGCAATGTCTATATTTCCTGCAATGGAAGCTAGCTCCCTTTGGTTATTTCTCAGTGATCTTAGTCTTTTGAACTCTACCTTTTCCTCAAAGTATTTTCTTCTTTTTGCTAATTTTCTTAGCTTTCTCTTTTACAAAGATAGAAGAAGTACCACATCCAACCATCATGATATTACTTTTATTATACAAGATTTGCACTTTGGTTGTCTTTAACATGTTTAAGAGTTCGGTTAAAATGCATTCAATCTTGTTCATATTAAAGTTCATGATGAAAGTGGAAAAGGTTTGAGGAAGAAATTAGGAAATAAGATCAATACATAAGTTATTATCCATCAAAAAGCTTAAATCCACAAGGTATTTAATTTAGCCAATCATTTTAAGAACATGTCATTCACTGAAGTGCCATCAAACATCTTAGATTTAAAAAGAGCCTTGAATATCTCATATCTAGCCATTTGACTTTGCTTCCTAAACAATTTTAAAGGTAAAGTAAAATGGATCTAGCATCCATTCTTTCATGTTGTCTTTGCAATTCATTGCTTATGCCAGCTAACATATAATAATTTGCAATAACTTCATCCTTATTTCATTTTTGAAATGCTTTCTTCTTTTCCTCATATTCTTTTTTTCCAACACTTGCTAGCATTGATTCTTTAAGAACATTGGCAAAATGCTCACAAGGAAAAACAATTCTTAAGTTATGTAACCAATCTGAAAAATTGGGACTGGCAAGTAAATTAGTATCAAGTATGCATTTAAGTGGATTGGTTAAAGTAACTATTATAATCTACATTAACATGTAATAAAAAATATAGCAAAGATGATTATTAATGAATAAATATAGAAATAGATTTTATTCTTTAGTACCTCTCACTATTTTAATCAAAATATATAACCAATATGCAATAGGCAAATAAAGACACTTATATCCTAATAGGTGTTTTTGTGATTTTGTGATTGGTTAATTAACATAAATATTGTGATTTTGTGTGACACAATAAATCGCGTGTTTCTTAATTAAGTAATTCATACAAATTATAACTCATGCAATTTTCAATTTTATTCGGCCTTTAGAACGTATATAATCTTATATGACACAATAAATCTCATTATTTTATTTAAGTCAAAAAGCCATCATTTCTTTGTAAATTTAGTTTCATCATTTAACCCTAGGGTGACACAACAAAACTAAATAATTATGCTTAATTGATAATATCATATGTTTAACATGCCAACCCATGATATCTAAATAAAGTGTAAGCCTTATATGACATAACAAACTAAGATCAAGTAGATGAATTCAATTGACGTATAAATGATGGAAGGCCATGTAAGTTATTTTTAATGCCTCACATTTACAACTTAATATTTTAACAATAACAAGGATTTATTTTAATTAATTCATTATGGTCTCATCAAGTTAAACATAGATGACAATCATATAAACACACATCAACATGCATAAACACATTATCAACCAAGGGCATAATATTTGATCATGCATTCCAAACTTAGCATATTTAATTTAAATTAGGTATATTATTGACAGGGCATTTAAGTCAAAATATTCATAACAAACACCTAATTAAATAACCATTATTCCATTTAACATAAAGTATTCAACACTTGAAAATATTATGAAATTCTTGGCTCATTCCATAATGTATCCAACACTTGAGTGCATTATGTTGTACTTAGAACATGAATGAATATAGCTAAAATAATCTCTTAATTAAGTATTTAATAATTGAATACTTAACAAAGTATTTGACACTTGAACTAGTTAAGCATTTTGATACTAGTCATTATATTCAATATTTTGGCACAAGCAACTTCAATTTTATCAGGCATAAATTAATTCTTAGAATTTTAAACACTTTATAATTCTAAAATTAAACATCTAACACACTTTATCAAAACCCAAACATGTGCCAAAATAATTCACAAAATTCTATGCTTAATTAAGCACTACCAAAAACCAATTTAATCTCAACATCATGCACGATCAATATTCATCTATAATTCAACAAACAACACATGCTTTGATACCATTGTTAGATTTCTTAGCATGTTTATTACCTAAAATGTTACATTGAATAAGTTGATAAGTAAAATTTAAAGTTTGAAAGTTAAACAATTAATTTGTTTCTTGAACTTTTTAAAAAATTCAACTCTTTTAAGTTTTAGTAGGGCTATGGAGATCTTCTTTTATGTATAGTTCACCCTTGATTGAACATACTTGAACTTGAATGTGTCTTTTTGAGAAAAAAATAAAAATTTTATGTTCAAATCACCAAAAGTGAGAAAAAAAAATCATTCTTACGAATTTTAAAATTTTTTAAAGTTTTTTTTACAACTTTCTCACCTTTTATATGTTATACCAACACATTTTATGTGCAAGTCACATGCTTTCATAACATAATTTGATTTTGTCTCAAATTACACCCATTTGGTTATAATTATACCAGTGTTAACTTGTAATTATACCACTTGTTATTGTAAGTAAAAATATATTTTATCTATGAACAATCTTTGTGAGAATAAAAAAAATGGGTAATATCTGCATCACAAATTAATTCTACATTTTGTATTGATTCATTGGAAAACAAAAGAAAATTCTCAAAGTCATTGTTACATGAAAGTAATGAAAAAATATTTAATGTCATTCTAATGTCTGTAAGTAGGTAAAGAATTGAATTTAGCTAATAGGTTCACAAATTAAGCTATGCCCAAATTGGTATATTTTGTTAGATATAATAAGGCTCAATTGCATTGAGTATGATACTTTTGGACTAATTATCTCTTCTTAATTTTCTTTAAGATAAAATATATCTTTTTAAGATTCAAGACACTGAACAATTATAAAAATACTTAACAATAAGCATTATCCATATTGAAACGTTTTAATATATTTTCAATATAGACAAATATTCCATTAGAATTGTGCTAGATCTACAGGTTGTAATGATAATTAATTTTTGTCAAATCTTTTATTCTATACTCTGTTTTCAAGTGCTGCAATTCTTTTAACATTTTCAAGAGTTTCAATTACTTTCACATTATTGATATATATATATATATATATATATAATAATGCTACCATAGGGAATCCGTCCTTCGAACCATAATAATAATGATAATTAGAATTTTTATTTTTAGTTATTTTATAGTTTACTTATAAGTTTTATATAAAGAGACTTAAACTTTTTATACTTAAATTATATTTTTATGCATGTACATATTTCAGGATTAGTTGATATATTATGGAAGCTTTTATTTTATTTTATTTATTTAAAGGATCTAAATATAGAAAAGAAAATGGTTAAGAGTTTTGTGAAATTAAAAGACAGAGGCTTGATTGAAACCTAACTTTTCTTCTTTTGCCTCCATTCTTACCGTGAGACACTCCTCTCCTCTTTATTTTTCTTCTTCTTCCCATCCTCAACTCAATTATACTAGAACAACATCCTCTATTTCTCTTCCCTTCTTCAAATCAAAATAAGCCCTTCATATTCCCCCACTTCTACGAGTATTTTTTCCAAGAATTGTCTTTCACTCTTTAGAAGATCTATTAGAGTTTTAAGCATTAATTTGGACAATGGGAATTCACTACTTTCTTTTGAATTTTAGAGTTTTCATTGAGATTTAGATAAGGTTTTTAAATGTTTAGAAACTATAAATTTCATTTCTTTATTTGATTTAGCATGAATGTAAAATGGATACTGTTGTATTACTGTTATGCCTTAAAGTTTGAACTTAATTTTGATATTAAAGGATGTTATGAGATTTGATTACATGAAAATCGATTAAATAGCAAGAATTTCTAGTGTTGAGTTAGACTTTTGGGGTTTTGTTTATGTTGATTGGATTGTGATTTAAGAGGTATTTTAAAACTTAACTTAAGTTAGAAAAATTGTATTTGAGGTTTAGAAATTAAGTTTAAAGTTTAATTTTAAATGGATTTGATTTGGATCGAATTTGGAGTTGATAAAAAATGAAACAAATTTATGCTAATTTTAACTTCTTTATAGTTTTCTTGAATTTACCAAAAATAGAAGTATTTTTAAGAAAATTTTATTTATAGGAAAAATTGTTATACTCTTAAAAAAAATTTTGACAAGTATTTATAAGATAAATTTAAAGTTCATTTGCCTTGTTAAAGTTCTTATTTTTTTTTTTTGTGTATTTTTATTGTGCAAAAATTCGATTGGATGCTGTGATTGAATGTCGCAGCCCTAATGCTTCTAGTTTCAAAAATACACGAAGTTATTATGGTAAGTTACAATAGTATGAGTACTATAGTATGGTATTGTAACATATTATGGAGTAAAGGCATGGCGTTGAGCAATTTGTCCTCTAATTTTGTAAATCATTTTCATACCTCTAAATGACCTTCAAATTGAATTATTTAAAAGTCATTGGAAAGCTTAGAGAGTCTTATTTCTCAAAGATCACATTTTGAAATTTCAATCCTAAAGTTCTTGAAATTACCTAAATATCCTTAAAGGTTTACTTTGACTAAAAAGCCATACTAATGTCTGTCAATAATTTTGTATTAAATCGAGTCTCAATCTATATGCCAACTTAGGAATTTATATTCATTATACATATATATTTCATATTAGGTTAGATGAGCATTTTATTAGAGTTTGAATTTTAATAAAAATATATATTGTATTCTTTAGGCACATGCACTTCAGGAAGAGACTTAATCCAGCTCAAAGACTAGTATGAGAGTATAGATGCCCCCCTAAACTATGAATGAATAGTAATAATATTTAATTTATTAGACAATTGTTTTAAGCTTTATGCTTTTATTTTAATAAATTATTTTAAATTATATTGATTTATTAGGATGCTAACTTAGTATATAAATGATTAGATAATAGTTGAGGCATGTACATTGAATGCTTATTACTGCCTTATATGCTCATGATTGTGCTTTCTTATATATTTATATATTTTAAATGCTTAGTTTTATGAACCTTGTTTATTGGTGATGTATTAATATTGATGTAATACTGTAAGAAATAACTTATAGATGAACTTTTGTAAAGAACACATAAGTGATTGGGCATTAGATTAGGTTGGTATAAAGGAGAATGTGATTGTGAAACCTACCTAGTGAAAAATAATGCAAGAATGTCACAATTATTATCTCATGACTACTTAAGCCAATGCTACTGAGCTATGCTACAATTTGACAAAATAATTTTCATAAATTGATTTTATAAACAAAAATATGAATTAATTTTAAATATATATATTTTTATATATACAATTTAACTGTTATATAATTTTTAATATAATAAAATTCATTATGGTTTTAAGTGTATACCTCATCAATGTGACAACTTGAGAAAGAATAGGAAAGTTTGATCTTTTATAAAGAAATTAAATAAATAG
Source organism: Swietenia macrophylla (assembly GCA_032401905.1). Classification (NCBI taxonomy): domain Eukaryota; kingdom Viridiplantae; phylum Streptophyta; class Magnoliopsida; order Sapindales; family Meliaceae; genus Swietenia; species Swietenia macrophylla. Next base: position 6,933,236 of record CP135573.1, read on the forward strand.
AGGTCTAGACGCATATTTTATAATAAGTTTTAACTTTACAACTCATTTTGAAATAATGTGAGTTTTCTAAGCAAATAATCATAGTTTATAAATTATTTTAACATCTAATATCTTTAAATCTTATAAATTATATATTGTTTATGATTGACTCGTTGAGTATATTTTATACTCATCCCCTTATTTTATCACTTTTAGGTTAGATTTTTCATTTGCGTCTTCACAGTTGTAGTGTACAATGGCTATCACTACATTACTTTATATACAGGTTTCTAATGCATCTCATGTCCTTGGATCCACTAGCTAAATATTTATACTATATTTTGATATTTTATACTGTGTACTTTGGATTTTTTTTAGATTTTGTAAGCACCATGCTCTATGTGATTTTTAAATATAACAAATGTTTGAGTTTAGATAAATATATATATATATATATATATATATGTATATACATATGTGTTTTATTTATGGACATAGTATGTATGATACTTAAGAGCCTTTAAACTCTTATAGAACGTTCCATGTTAATGGGGCATAACTCAAGGATACGCGGTGGTTGTTACGTAGTGGCCTCTAGGTCGAGTTGTTTTATACTGTGTTTTATAAACAAATATTATAAAGGGAGATATGATTTACTTAATTAAAAAATGTGAAAATTGCTATTTTTTTTAATTCTTTAGTGAACTTTGTAAACTCATTAAGAGATTTCTCTTGCGACCTCTATATTAGATAATTTATCAAATGACAAATATATATTGTTTGCCTTTATGTCTCTATGATATCCAAGTGATCAAGAATCAATTCAGAATGTTAGCTCTTATGCTTTTAAGTGTCAATTATTTTTATGTATTTTCTTTTCTCAAAAGAAAAACATGCAAGAAAACCCTAAATGTAAACTATAAAATGCAAATATTATATATTTATAATGTTATTTTAGAATTTTGATTTTGATTTAAACCATTAAGTTGATCTTTCTTATAAAACCTAATTTATTTAATAAAATATGTACTAACAAAATTTAGTTTATTATTTACATTATAAGTTTAGTCAAATTCAATACCCAAATAACTCAATGAATCCTAAACACATCTAGAATTCTCCATATATATATGTATGTATATATATATATATATATATATATATATATTCAAACTTATCTTCATAAACAACATCACTATTATTTTTGATTTTAATGTACAATCTAATAGGTTCTCATAATATTGATAATAATACTAAAATTTAATTTTGTTGTTACAAGTAATGAGTAGTGTTTAGTAATACGTTATAACTACCAAAATGACAAGAATGCTAGTGATTTGACATTAACTTATCTATAATTAATGTTATCGTATAATTCAATTCATTTATTTTAGATATTTTAATTGAATGCAATACATAAAATATGTTACTCTTGTATGACTCAATTTTACATTTTTTACTATTTTGAGTAGACTTATTCTATAAAATGAAGTAAACATCACATATCGACTTATTTGAGTATAACCATATGTTTTTATAGTTTTACTCAATTAAATGGTTTAAAATATTACTCTTGTTATATAAAAGAGATAAATTCTATTTTGATCAAATACATTTTTCTATACGAGTTATGACATATCTAACTATTTTTTTTATAATATATTTATTACAGATAACGTTTGAAAACATCAATATATGTTATTCTTAATATTAAAAAATATGGTAATCTCAAATTTAAGAATCACATACACCATTATTATTATAAGAATCACTTATAATATTTATCTAATGATCCATAGCATTCTCATGATTGGTTAGTCTAGTACATTAATTTACTAATTTGTACTCATGTGTTGACTTGATATCTCATATTATAATATACATATATTATCATTAATCATTATATATGTTGATCTCTATGTATTATTGTTATTCTATTCACAATAATATTTAACTAGATATATTTAAGAATAATATTTAATTAAGTAAACTTACTATTCTAAAGGTATTATTATATTTAGTAAATATATAGATATATAATAATAAAATAACAAATAATATATATATATATTGATAATGTCATGGTACATAAAAAAATAAATATGTTAAATATTCAAAAATGTTATTAGATTTAAAATATATACTAATAACTATTTGTAAGTACTATTCATTCAAGGGTACTGATTATGTGGCTAATACATTATCAAGAAGATAATGACTCAACGTCAAAACCTTTTGAGGAGAGAAAGAATGATGAGAACTAACAACAATAAGTTCACCAAAATTCTTTGCATATGCCAATTAAACTAATTAAAGTTGTTAGATTTCAAAATTTATTTTTGAAATTTTAATATTAATATTTATGGAATTCGCATCAAAAGGTTATCTCAATCCTTAAAAAATAAGAAAAACTTTTAAAATCCATCTTTTATGTTCATTTTTACATCTTTACCTATAAAGATTTACAAAATAATGAAAATATGTCAAATAACTACAAAATATAAGAATTAACTATCAATATTAAGGCATATATGACATAAATATATGTAAAATAGTTGATCTATTAACTATCATTCATACTTTATATTAAGATAGATTAGTTTAAGAATTTAGGTGAAATATAGTAATTGTTTTCAGAAAAGTTCATTACTTACTTTAGTAGGCGCTTTCTTTCCTTCTAATGGTGAGAGAGTTAATTTTATCAAAATAAGAATTTGCAAAACATGTGATAAATAGATCTTTTTTCAATATTTTAAAATATCTAATAAAAGAATATGAGTTAGTCAACATAAATTCCCTAACACTATTGGAGTTCCATCTTTGTATATTGTCAAAGAGTTATAGAAATATATACAATACAACTAAACTAAAACTGTATATATCAAGTTAATGATCAAGTACAAATTGCAAATAGGGAGTATTGATGATAGGAAGTTGGTTTATGATGATTTAACATCACAACATACAAAATAGCATGTTTCCATTAGTAATTTAATGCGTAATAGTAACATTCAAGTAACTACTCTTATTTAATAAGTAATTTAACTAATTCATTTTATATATAGACAGATGATATGATGCTCTATATCAATTCTCATTGACATATAATAGTAATAAAATTTTTAGAAGTAAACTCGCTAGTGTGTTATCTAGACATATAGTTTTAAGTGGATAATTAAGGAATTATACTTTTGATTTGATAATTTGTTTAGACAATCTAGTAAATGTAACATTACCAATAAATAATAAACAAACATAAGTCCAATGAATAGATGCATTAAATAAAATTATAAAATAACAAAATAATCTACTGATTAAGTGAATAGATTTATAAATGTTTCTTTAAGTTTTATGTAAAAGGGATAGGGGCTCAAAACTAATTTTAAAATAATCAGGTCTAACACCAGTTTTCTTATGAATAATTGGTAGAAATATTCTAATTGAACAATAAAATATTTTGGCTCTTTGAATAGGTATCTATGGAAATTTTTAATAATATATTTTTGTTCTTTAAATGGGTTTCTATGAGAATTTTTAATAATTCTATATATCATTGTAGATCTTGGGTAAACAAAAAAAATATCATAATAAAAATATTTTTGGATTAATGAACTTCTTGTTCATTACTACATAGCTTTTTGGCATTTATGATCGTATAATAAACCCAAATGATAAAGCTCGAAGCTTTCAAATATATGTGTTCTTGCTTGAGACACAAAAAATAGTTCAAATATACTTAGCATTGTTCTCATTTAGAGTATATATAATTTTTATTTAAATGTTTTCTAGATCTGGCTAAATAAAAGACATTATGAATACAGAATTTAATTTTACTTGCTAATAAAACTATAGGTCTTCTAAAGCCTTCAATCAAGTTTATAGGATCTACTATGATATTTACCTTATTTTCAATATTTGTGAGTTAAGAACTATTTATTATCTCAAAGAATAGTATATATAGCGGCAATATCAACCAAGCATATATCTCCAATTTCCCTTTTCAAAAGAGACAAACAATTTTCATCCATATTTTTTGATTAAAAAAGAACTTTACAGTAGTGATTAATATAATATAATACATAAAATATATTTAATATAATAAAAAAAGTTAAATATTTTATATATATAAATAAGAGGTAATAATTAAATCATAATTGTAATCAATTATATTTTCTTTAATTTAAAGACAAATTAGGCTAAATTAGATGTTTTGGCATACAATAAGTACATGATCAATGTCATTTAATGTCACAATGACGATATCAATTACCGTATTTTTAGAATTTAACTTATGATCGTTATATTTTGTTACTAAAAAGACTTATGACCACCACATGAATAATAATGGGCCTTTTCAATGTTATAAACGTATTCATTTGTATTTACTTCTGAAAATACTAATTTACATTCAATGCATGAGTTATATTTGTTAGTAATTTAACAATCTTATAATTTTGTTACTTTAGAGAAAATATATCCTTTTGGTGATTATAATCAAGCTCAAATGAACGTAACTAAAAAATCACAACTTCCAATTTGATCCTATAGAGATATTTATTTTTCTTTTTAGGTCGGCACCTTTTAAGCTCTTCAAATTTATAATGCATTTTAATGTCTAAAGATCATGAAAGGATAGCGGGAACATATAAATATAATTGCAACATTAGGTTTGTAATATTTTATAGACTTAGAACTTCATGTTCCAATATAGTAGTTGATAATCAAAATTTCAAGCTCTTGAAAGATATGAAATATATTCAGAAATTTAAGTTCATATATAATTTATAAAGCTGAAATTTTATGTTTCAATCTAAGAATTAATAATTAAAATTTGGGCTCTAACTTTTAAACTTTTTTTAAAATTTTAGGTATTAATTTTAAAATTATTCTCAAAACTTTAGGTTTTAATTTTTAAAATTCAAAATTTTAGGTTTTGATTTAAATTTACATATCAAAACTTCAAATTCTAGTTAGCAATTGAATTTCACAACTTCAAATCTTAATTTTATAATAATTTAAAATTTTTTAACTTAAGAGCAATTAAATTAAAGTATAAGCATCAAATTAAATATAACAAATATTAGGAAAAAATTAAAATAACTAACAAACATTCTTTGATCATATTTTAGAACTTCAAGGTCTATGGTTGATTTTTAAAAATTTAAGTTCTAATCACCTCATTTCTTTTGCAAACTTCATATTGTAAAAATAAAATTGCTAAAATAGATGTAACACCTTATTCTTATTTTTTAAAATAGAAGATCCAATTTAGTGGCAATCCCAAAGCATACTCATAAGAATAATTACATAATATAAATAGTACGATAGTACAAGAATAATATGACACAATATATTTACTTAGAAGCATAATTATTTTGTACACATGGATTGCATTGATAACGTATTATAAATTGACCATTAAATCATATGTATAGAAGAAGAAAAATAGATAACAAATAGACTTTTCTTAAATAAAAATTTCATAAATTTTCTTAAGTATTTTTTATTTTTCTTTTAAATGAATATGCAACTTTAATTTTTTTTTAAAAAAAATGTGCAATAGTTAATTTATAAGTAGTATAATAGATATTTTATAAAGGATCTGATTGATATTTACATATAATAATTGGCGCACTGTCTACTAATCGTTGAATCAACCCAATCATAATATTATGCAAGTTTTTCGGTCCAAAAAAATGCAAAAAAGTAATGTCACCGTCTAAAAAATGTAGATCAATTACTCAATTCTCGTTAAAAATAATAGTAGTTATGTCATAACTAATGATGATCAACAACATTGAAGGCTTCTTTAAATAGAAGTGCTAAGAATGTTGGTCCCAATTCTTAGAGCAAGAGAAAATTTGCTAGTGATTCAAAATACTTGTAACCAAAATTCTCATACAATCCAATCTCCAAGATTCACTTATACTCAAAATCTTTAAACCTGAAAATCCAAAATTTGAAAGTTCAATTTAATAAATTATTTCTCTAGTTCAATATTTAATATTTAATTTATTTTATTACAATTATTGTTTTTAACTTTTTTTTTTGTTTTACTACATACTTCATTATTTGTTTTCACTGACAGTGATGAAATATTGACAAATAATTTTTATAAAATATATATTTATAGTAGTAATGAAAAAGATTTAGGATATTTCCATCTGGGGCTGGAATGAATCTCATGGCTCATAATAATAGATAACATAAAATTATGATTATAATTATTTTACCAATCTAGAGTTATCCGAAAATTTTCAAAGTAAAAGTGTTTTCATTATTATCATTCTCTGAAATCAGAAAAAAAAAAAACCATTTTCTTGTTTAACAACGACAACTAAAAAGTACAATCGTTCAATTAAAGTTTGAAAGATTTATTAAATAAAGAGAACTAATAATCATAATTTTACTATTGGACATAGGAACTTAAGACCATCGTTTGCAATTTTACATTCGTTTTTCAACTTTTTCTTTTTCCACCTTTAGGGTTAAAAATGCCATTTCAATAATTGTGAGAGGGCCTGATTTCATTTTGTTCATCTTGTCAGCATTGGAGTTTCTTAATAATATATAAGCATGACCCGGATAATAATTTAGTTTATTTCAAACGCTCAAACTCACTGTCAATCTATTTTACTGTCTATTTGACGTATTATCTTAAACAAATTTACCATCTTTCTATTATATGGTCAAACTTCAGGGGGGTGAATGTAATTATATATTAGGTAATGTTAAAATAGATATAATAAAATCCAGCATATTGTAATGATGCCAACAAAAGTGGATAGAATAGTGTTAAGATCCCTAAGGTTCTTTATTTTAATATTATGCTGATTTAATTTTTGTATTTCAATCAAATATATATTTATCACCTTATGAAGACATTGAAGCACCCTTTAATTAAGTTATATAAGAGCATTGCCGTGCATCCTCTAAACTCAAAATTTAATAGTACAAGAGTAATCAAGGCATTTGAGAGTATTAAAGAAAAAATGATAAAATGCATAAATATTTAAATCTATTGACTTTTTATTTAATACTTTGTAAAAGAAAATTATTATAATGGTTAAAGTTGTCTGTAAAAAATTTTAAATATTATTGTAATTAATATATAATTATATACTAAATAAAAATTTAAATTTACAAATCAAACAAAAAGATAAATATATATAATTTTAATTTAACACCTATGTAGTGCTAATTAGTACAATCAAAGGTGCACAAAGTCATTCTATTATGTAGGACAGAAAGTTATGTAATATAAGTAAATAAATTATATTTTTAAGTCTGAAAATATAAATATATAAGAGCCTGGATGTTATTACCCTCAAATAAAGAAATTTTTTTTAAAATAACCTTATTTTAATATTCTCTTATATTTATAATCAACTCTCAAAGATTTTTACTAAAATAACTATTTTTGTTAATTTTTTCCTGCATAACCACTTCTTACACTTATAAAACTAAGAAAATATATGTTGCACACACACTTTTTTTTATTTGTAAAAAATCTTTAATTTTTCTCAAATTTTTTAACATTTACTTTCTTGATACTAGACAATAGTACAAAAATTTCGACATTTTATCACTCAATTTGACAAGTAAGTTTTCATATTTTATTTTATTTCTTATTTTTAGTTAATTTTAAAATAAATATGGTTGTAAAATTTATTATAATTAATATTTTAGAATTAAATTGGATTATATGTATAATATATATTAATTTGATAATTTTAATATGTTTTAAAAATTCTAAATAAATATATTAAAATATAAATAAATATAGATATAAATTTTTTTTATCATAATAGAACTTTTTAATTAACAATTAATCCAAAAAATATTAAATTTTGTGCAAAATGATTGTCTTTGTGTCGTTGATACCGGGGCATTTTTGCCCTCGTGCCAATGACCTAAAGGCACTTATAATATATTTTTATTTTATTAATTTGAGAATAAATTTTATTTTTAATTTATATTTAAATTTTTAATTTTTATTTATTAAATTAATAAAATTTTTAATATTAAATTTAATAAGAATTACTTTAATTTAAATTTTAAATTAAATTTTTATGTTTTTATTATATATGTATTTTATAAATTTATTTAATTTTAATTGAAAATTTATTATTTCGTATGAATTTTTTTTAATTTATATTCAATGTCAAATTTTTATTTGAAAAATTATTAATGTTAAATTATTTATATTTAAATATTTTTTATATATATTAAATATATGGCTGAGATTGTACTGATTGGTATTCATTATAGAGGATCATGGATAATATTATCAAATAGTTCAAAACAATACTATAGTGAAAAGATTGAACTTTTATCTATTTCAAAGAATATTAAATATTAAGAATTATTGACAATGTTATANATATATATATATATATATATATTAATTTGATAACTTTTGTATGCTCTAAAAATTTTGAATAAACATATAAAAATATAAATAAATATAGATATGAAATTTTTTTATTGGAATGGAATATATTTTTATTAAAAATCGGTTAAAAAATTTTAAATTTTATGCAAAATGAATGCGCTTGTGCTAATGACCTGAGGGCACAATGCCCTTGTACCAACAATTCAAGTACCCCTTTTTTGGCCTCGAGCTATTGACCCAAGGGCACAATGTCCCCGTGCCAATAACTTGAGAGCACTTTTACTCTCATGCTAATGGCCCGAGAGCACTTATAATATATTTTTATTTTATTTATTTGAAAATAAATTTTATTTTTAAATTTTTATTTAATTTTTTTATTTCTTAAATTAAATTAATAACATTTTTAACATTAAATTTAATATAAAACTATTTTAATTTAAATTTTAATTAAATTTTTATATTTTTATTATATATATTTTATGAATTTTTTAATTTCAATTAAAAATTTATTATTTTGTATGAATTTCTTTAATATATATTCAATGTCAAATTTTTATTTGAAAAATTATTAATGTTAAATTATTTATATTTAAATATTTTTTATATATATTAAATATATGGCTGAGATTGTACTGATTGGTATTCATTATAGAGGATCATGGATAATATTATCAAATAGTTCAAAACAATACTATAGTGAAAAGATTGAACTTTTATCTATTTCAAAGAATATTAAATATTAAGAATTATTGACAATGTTATATGAATTAATCCAACGAAATTTGTTATTAAAATGAAAACGAGTTTCGTAGACATGAAACAAAGTTCGTTCTATATGTTATATCAGTAATGAGTACGGTGTATATGCTTTTATAAGCAGCATTATGGTCTTAGTGAGTAGACATCTTACTCCTCTTTGCATCACTACGGAACAGATAATTATTGATGATCATAGAGTATCTTGTACCTTTCCTTTATAAACTATTAATCCCAAAGTTTATGTAAAATCATTTATTTCTTCTTTGAGAAATAATCAATTCAATTTTGGTCAAAATTGTTTATAAGATGAGATATGTCCTATAGAGCCTTCATCTATACATCGTGAAGATGTTAAAATTCATGATTAATACCTACCATGTGAGTATAATAAGGATTGTATACATGATTTTTTCATAATTAACCATGTATTACAGTTTTAGTGATACATTTAGGATCCCATGTAAAATTTATTGTGATGAGAATACAAATGTCCTTAAGCACATAGATTATGAACCAGGTCAGACTAGCTCAATGAGGTGTCAAGATAACATGTCAAGGTCATCAAGCTCTTGATATTTGCCACTAATTCCACCATTAATTGTTCGGCCATAAAATGTATTATCTACATGTTCCTATAATATTGTATCTGTTAGTTATATTTTTAATTTAAAAAAGGAGTTATGAGATGTACTTGTTAAAATAGCATTGAAGAACCATTTTTAATTTCGAATTTCAAAATATACAATAGACTGATTTAAGGTAAAGTGTATAATTGACGTGTGTAGATAGCGAATTTGAACAATTAATATAGATGAAAATAGTAAATATTAGTCTATTAAATGCTTTGAAGAAGTTTATACTTGTCAAATTGACTTGCTACAACTCAATCACTATCAAGCTAGCAATTGATTTATTATAGAATATATAATGGATAAATTTCAAGATTCTAGTAGAATTTACACTTCAAATAATATTAGAAATAACATACACCATAAGTTTACAGTTCGTGTATCCTATCATAAGGCATGGCTAGCCAAAAAAAAGATACAAAGATTGGCACGTAAAGACCCAATAAAATCATTTAAGCGACCATCATAATTTTATTATGTTTTACAATAATGTAATCTAGGTATAATCATACATATAAAAATATATGAGGATGATAATTTTTTGTATTTTTTCATAACATTGGATACATTGATTAGTGGCTTTTATATATCAATTCGGCCAATAATTGCTATTGATGGCACATTCTTAAAGGTTATATATCAAGAAACCATGTTTGTTGTGATAACTTTTGATGAAAACGATCAAATTTTTCTTATGGTATTTAAAGTGATGGACTTTGAAAATGATACATCATGGGAATGGTTCTTCAAAAAATTACGAGATGCATTTAGACATATTTTAGATTTGGTGTTTGTGACAGATTGACATGATAGCATCATCAAAAGGATAAAAAAAATATTTCCTAACTGTTACAACGGTTTTTGTTCTTACCATATATATTGGAAGGAATCTCAAAGCAAAATATAAGTTCAAATATCATAAAAAAGATATTTTTCTATTGTAATTTTATCTTGTCACAATATTATATATTTATAATGATTTTGAAAAATATATAGATAAGTTAAGGTCAATACACTCAAATATAACTAACTATCTACAAAATAAAGTGAGATTTCATATATGGGTCAGATCTCATTTCCCAGTTAGATGATATAATATAATAACAACTAACATCGCAAAAAGTATCAATGCCTTATTGAAATATGCATAAGTTTTTTTAATTATGACATTGATGGATTAGATACGATTGGTGCTGCAACGTCGGTTTTATAAAATGCTAGAAAAAACTACTAAATATGATGAAAATACTCTAACTCAAGTAGCAGAGGATAAGATTAAAGAGGAAAATTGCTTCTTTCTTACACTATCAGTGTATCCCATTTCCAAACATGATTTTGAATTTGAAGTATAAGCAGAGGCAAAATCACCATAGTCAATCCAAATACAAATACATATCAATGTCAGTGCTTTAATTTACAGTAACTACCGTGTGCTCATGTAGTGGTAGCAATCAGATATGTTAGAGGGTGGTATAGAGATTTTTTGTTCAAAGTACTATAAGAATGGTACACTTCTAACAGTATATGCACAAGAGATTTATTTAGTTAGAAATCAAAGTTTCTAGGAGATTCCAAATGAGGTGTGCATTATTGTTGTCAATTTGCCGGTAGACCATGTTTTATATAATTGACCAAGAAATCAACGTATTTCATCTACAGGAAAGAAAGTAGTTATTCATAAATGTTTTCTTTGTAAGTAACATAAACACAATTAGGCAACAGATAAAAATTTATTGTATCATAATAACAATGAATAATTATATGTTATTGTATCTTTTTACTTATTTATCAAATGCAACTTTATATTTTATTTAAAATGTTATATTATATTGTACTTATTTGGTATAATTAGTTTGTTTATAATGTAATTTTATGTTAAATATCATACAATTATATTTTAAAATATAAAATATTTTAAAACATATGCTAATCTGAAGGAAATTAAAAATTTTAAAAATAACCTTAATGACTAATTTATTTACTAATTATAAAAATATTCTTGTAAAAATTATATTATTACCTTCTTAAAGTTTTAACAATTATACAGCATAAAATATACTTTAAAATCATAAAATTTAATACTTAAATATATATAAAAAAAATTACTATTTATCCTCTACTTGGATTCCATGTCAATTAAGTACACATATACTTAATGTAATATTTTTATATGCATAAAATACTATAACATTCATAAATTATATAAAATACATCTAAAAAAATTTGAAGAATTAAATACAAGTACTATAAAATAAATTCACCCTACTAAGGAGTAAATCTGTAAATTATTTTTTATTTTTTTATCCAAATAAAAATTTGAGCAATTTTGTGCATTAAAAAAATAATATTTTCTTTTTATATCGTCATTAAACTAAAATGTTTCAATTTAATTTGCCATGTTATATACACTTCTTACTTCAACTAGTAAAATTTTTAAAAATGATATAAGAGATTTGATATTTAAACTCTATTAAAAAAATATCATATAAAAGATAAAATATTTAGTAGTGTTATAAGAACCAAAAAAATTTTTGACATAAACAAAATTTTCATCACAAAATCCCAAAAATAAAGGTTACAATCATTAACTCTATACACATAATCCTATGGCCTAAAAATTGCTCAACAACACAGCAAAATCCTAGAATTGCCATCTCCAAAACCATTATTTCCTTCTGCAACTCTCATATGTCATTGATTTCTATTCATAAAACAAGCAAAACCTCCATTAGTGAAAATCCTAATTCATGAATTATGATAATCTATATATCCCACTCTAGTAAATCTTCATGCCTGCAGCAACTCAAATTTATATAAAAATTTGGCACATATAAAATGTTATATAATTTTATAATATGCAATAATTGTAGTAATATAACTAATATAAATTGAGTATCATCAATGTAATAGTTTTGCATATAAATCAAGTGTTATCTTTATCCTAAAAAATGGCTCATGCTCAAAAGTAAAATTTCACTGTCGATTTAACATAATATACTCTATGAACTTACATATAAATATCCCGCAATCTGCACTGTCTATTGTCTAAGAATAGTGTGTCTACATCCTACAAGTCCAACCTTGCACTATAGATATAATGTGTGCGCATTGCAATAAGTAGTAACTGACATAGTGGTGTTAATGTTTCATCTATCTCTCTGTCAAAATAACCCTATCGTGCAGAGTCGTATACACATAATTAGTGTTCACGCATATCAATAACACTTGCAACCTAATCACTATAAACTAATACAAGAAGTAAAAGATGATCAACAGCAATCCAAGGTCTTCGCACTCTATCAGAATCACCCCTTAAATACTCTTATATGCCAAAAGTCTCTAAAAGAGTGCTCAAATTAGTTATATTTTTATTTATTTGTTCCCAAGCATATAGCAATTTCACTTGTATATTAGCAAAATTTATACGAGAATAAAACTAAAATTGACAAAAAAATGTAGTCACATATAAAAAAAATTTGTAATATAAAACACATATATAAAAATTGATGCGTTATTTATCAGTGCACAAAGAAATAAATATACTCATTTATATGCTAATAAAATAATAATGTAGATATGAAAAATTAAGATAAGATAAATACTATAATATAATTATAAGTATGATATTTATAGTATCCTTTAACTACACATTTGAAAGAGAAATATCGTAAAACTATTAAAATATTAATATAATCGAACGTGTCTCTGTATAAGCATCTAGGTCTTTTAACCATTGCAATTACTAAGCATATAAGTTATTTGAATAAAGGGCAATGGGAACTATAACTAAGTTCCTCAGATATTGAGATAATAGTATGTGCAAGCAAATGAATATATAAATATGCAACAGAATTACACCAAAAAGAATCCGATTTGATTTTCCTAGTGCTATTATATGTATATGTTTCAATATCATAAATACGTATATACCTTTAAATCAATAATTTTTGTCAAACTACAAATACAGATCAATTGTCTGTCTCTGCATCTTTATGGTATCTATGATCAAAAATTTAATCGAAGTATTAGCTCTTATGATTTGAGTGTGTGGTATTTTATGCATTCTTCTCTTCTCAAAAACAAGGACATAAAAAATAAACTTTAGGAATACATTAAAAACGTAAATATCACATATTTATATATTAATATTTTAGATTTTTTATTTTTACTTCAATTATTTGATTGAACTTTCTTATAAAGTCCAATTTATTTAATAAAATAGGCATTAATAAATTTAATTCAATCTTTACATAATTGATTTAGTTACAATTAATACTCAAATAACTTAATGAATTCTAAATCTATTTAGAATTTTATATATATATATATATATTATTTTTGATCTTAATGTGTAACTCATTATATTCTCGTAACATTAGTAATAATACTAAAATCTAATTATAATGTTACAAGTAATGAGCGATGTCTAGTAATATACTATACTACCCAAGTGACGGGAATGTCCATAATTTGACATCACCTTATTCATAACCAATGTTACTGTATAATTAAATCCTTTTATCTTAAATATTTTAATTGAATATGAGACATAAAATGAGTCATTTTTATATGGTTCAGTTTTATATTTCTTTAATATACTAAGTAGACTTATTCTATCAAATAAAATTAATATCACACATTAATTTATTTAAACATGACCATATATTTTGTATAGTCTTACTTAATCAAAAGTCTCAAGATATCACTCCCATTATTTAGGAAGGACAAATCCTATTTTTATCACACACATCCCTCTACACAAGTTATGATATATTTAATTATTTTCTTTACAGTTTATCTTGTTATAAATAATATTTGAAAATGTCAAAATATATCATTTTTCATGTTGGGAATCATGGTGATCTCAAATTTAAGGATCACATACATCATTATCACTATAAAAATAGTTTATGATACTCATATAATGATTTACGTAACGTTCTCATAATGAGTCAGTCTAGTACATTAGTTCATTAATTTATACCTATATATTGATTTGATATCTCATATCATAACACATACAAATTATTATCAGTCACTATACATACTAGTCTTTATATATTATTTTTATCCTATTCACAATAATGCTTGACTTAGGACATTTAAAAATAATTGAATTTACTATTTTAAAAGCATTATTATATTTATTAAATATATAGATATATAATAATAAAATAATCAAACAATATATATATATATATATATCATAATACATATGTGTCAAATATCTGAAATATCATTAGATTGAGGGTATATACCACAATATGCTGGAAGGGACTCCTCAATTTCTCGTTAATGGATTAGTATACGAACTTTTAGCATATGAACTTTTTTTATACATCTGATTGAATTGACTCTCGTGAAGGACCTGTACAGGTTTGTGACTTGGATGTATAGGTGGATCATCTGCACAAGTGCCAAGCGCGTGGTTTGAGTAGTTCCCCACACATACCACGTCAACCAGCGCACGTGGGGTTCATGTGCCTAGCGTGGCATAAGCGAAACATCTCCATGCCATGCCTAACATGAGCAAAGATCTTTTGCTCATGCCATGTTAGACGCGTGAACTTCACACGCCTTCCAAAATTGGGCATGTGAGCTTCACACACCTGTGTTACTATTTTTCTTTAAATTTTTTATTTTTTTGTATTTTTTCAGACATATTTTTGGGCAAAAACTGTCAAAATTTTTTTGCTTTCTAATTTTTGCAACAATTTACGCATATAACTTATAAAATTCACATATTTTAACTATTGTTTTCTATAATTATTATGTAAAATATAAGCATCACTAACTAACTACAAATTAACTACATACAAATATTTTTAAACTCATCAATATAACAAAAATTAACAATGCAAGTAAAACTAACTTTTGTTATTTTTATTATTGTCGAAATTTATCAATCAGTGTGTGTATTTTTAGAGATGAAAGAAGTGAAGAAGAAAGCTACAAAAGACGAAGAAAAGTGAAGCACATGATAAATTTATAGGGAAAAAATTATTAATATAATTTATTTGTGAAGATAAAATTAACAAAATAGATTATTTTAGTAAAAGTTTTTTAAAACTAGTTATAAATATAAAGGTATAGTAAAATAAAATTATTTTGGGAAATTTACCACAAATAAACAAACTAAATCATAGAAAATTCTCTAGAGCTGTAATGTCCAGCAGTTGGTTGGTCAATTACGCAAACTTCCTTTATAGCTTAATGCAATCATTATACCAACGATTGATCGTTTTGATTCTTCTACTTCTTTTTCGTCAAATAAAATAATTAATACGATTTATTGATTAATCATTATAACATTATTATAATGGAGTCGCCATTCAAGGGAGATATATTGAAAGGAAATGTGGGTTTGTTGATAGAAGCTTGTTCATGAATTGGGTTTGAGACTTCTTTTTACCTCAATAAACATGGAGTCGCCATTGCCATCATGGGTCATCGTAAAAATGTTCTTGATTCTGCTATTGCTGCTTTTCACTCTTATGGAATTCTGGTAACTTATATAACTTCAATACTCTCTTAATCTTTTTCTATTCATTTGGTAACCTGGGTTTATATGCTTTGCTCTTGAAGTTAATGATATAAAGTTCTATAATCGATGTTGATTCTTGTTCCTTCTTCAGGATTATAATTACGAGAGATTACCATGATTAAGCAGCTTATTTGCTGTTAAATATATTATGAACATTGTCTAAAATATATCTTATTTTTTCTGGTAAAGCATTCGATTAATTAAAAGGTGTAATTGATGATTAAGAGACTTATTTCATTTTTATGTATTAGTATATACTCTAAATTTAATATTATTTTAGATATTTGGTACATTTTTATCATGACAATTTTATTTATATATGCCATTTGATTATTTTATTATTACTTATCTGTGTGTTTAATAAATATAATAATACCCTTAAAATAGTAAATTCGATTAATTGAACACTATTTTTAAAAATTTCTAGTAAAGTATTATTATAAATAAGGTCACAATAATACATGGAGACTAGCATGTATAGTAACTAATAACAACTTTTATGTATTATGATATAAGATATCAAGTCAACACATGGGTACAAGTTAGTGAACTAATGTATTAGAATGACTCATCATGAGAACATTACGTGGATTACTATATGAGTATTATAAGCAATTTTCATAATGACAATAGTGTATGTGATTCTTGAATTTGAGATTACCTTAATTTTTAATATAGAGAATAATATATTTTTTATATTTTCAAATATCATTCGTAACAAGATAAATTATAAAGAAAATAATCAAATACTTCATAACTCACGTAAAAGAATATATGTGATAGAAAAAAAATTTGTTTCTCCTATGTAATAGGAGTAATATTTTGAATATTTTGATTAAGTGAGATTTTTAAAAATGCATGATTATATTCAAATAAGTTAATATGGGATATTGATCTCATTTGATAGAATGAATTCACTCAAGATATCAAAGAAATATAATTGAACCATACAAAAATAACACATTTCATATCTCGTCTTCAATTAAAATATTTAAGACAAAAAGCTTGAATTGTATAATAACATTGGTCACGGATAAAATAATATTAGACCACTAACATTCTCGTCATTTAGGTAGTTATAATGTATTATTAGATACTGCTCATTACGTGAAACACTAAAATTAGATTTTAGTATTACTGCCAATGTTATGAAAACTTATTGGATCATGAATTAAAATCGAAAATAATATATATATATATATATATAATCCTAAAATGGTTTAGAATTCTTTGGGTTATTTGAGTATTAATTTTGATTAAACCTATTATATAAAGATTGGACTAAATTTATTAGTACCTACTTTACTAAATAAATTGGGTTTTATAAAAAAATATAACTAAATAGTTTAAGTCAAAATTAAATACCTAAAATAAGTGATATTTACGCTATTTTTGGATATACTTAAAGTTTGTTTTGCATCTTCACTATTGAGAAGAGAAAAACACATAAAATATCACGTACTCAAATCATAGAAATTAGCACTTCATTAGATTTTCGATCGTGTAAATATTATAGAAACGCAAAAGAATTTGATCCGTATTCATGGTTTGACAAAAATAAACTAATTAGAGGTATGTACGTATTTATAATATTAAAACATATATGAATAATAACACTAGAGTTTTACTACATGAATTTTGGAATGCAAACTATTTTTGTGTGATTCAGCTACATGTTTATGTATTGGTTAGCTTATACTATGTTGAATGAAAATTTTGATAATTCCATTTCTATGGTTCAATATAGTTGAATGCGTAAATTTTTGGCTGGGATTTGCAAGTCAATTTCTTTGTTTATATTGCACGCTATTGAACTTGAGGGAGGTGTCCGCAAAAGGGATGATGCAATTAGAGTTGTGGAATCAACTGTAAAGCATTTTGGCAAACTTGATATTCTTATGAATGCAGCAGCCGACAATTTCCTTGTGCCAGCAGAGGATTTATCCTCAAATGGCTTCCGAGCAGGTTGTGTTCTCATATGCATGGTTATGAAGTACACTTCATAGATGTAAGTGTATTAGGCTTGGAATTGAATTGATTGTTTCTTTTGTTGATTGGTTTATGCACTAATGGAAATAGACTCTGTTGGAACTTTTATGATGTGCCATGAAGCCTTGAAGTATCTTAAAAAAGGAGGACCTGGAAAGGACCCATCTAGTAGTGGGGGAGTAATTATAAACGTAAGCGCGACTTTGCATTATACAGCTACTTGGTACCAAATTCATGTATCTGCTGCAAAGGTTGGTGCATCTGTTCCAAAAGATTGGTGAAACTATTTTGTTTTTTTTTTTTTATATTGTGTTAAATTTGTTACAACTTATTGCCCTTTTATAAGGCAGCCATTGACAGCATTACAAGAAGCATGGCTCTAGAGTGGGGTACAGATTAAGACCTTGGAGTCACCAGAATTGCACCAGGACCTATTGAAGACACAGCTGGTGTCAGCAAACTTGCACCCGAGGAGATAATGAGCAAGGCAAAACAGTCTATGCCCCTGTATAAATTTGGGTAGAAATGGGATATTGCTATGGTCACACTCTATCTTGCATCTAATGCAGGTCAGTTATTTACCCAATTCTGCTATCCTTTTCTTCTCAGCATGTTGATGGCTAAATTGATTGTTGGACCCTTTCACTATCTTCACCTGTGGCTAGTGACGTGGTTATGGGTGGCTCTTCCCATATTTGGCAGCAACTTCTTCCCATCCTTTCCAGGTGTTGGTGGCGTTGCGGGAGAAAATGGCTAGTTTGTGCTCCATGGGACCTTTTTTTCCCTTGCTAAGAAAAGCTTCTTGTTGACTCTTTCAAACTGACAGTGTTCCCCTATGGATTATGAGTTGTGGAAGATTTCTATGAATTCGTAATTGAGACTCATTCCATGGAAGGCAATCATCCCTCAGAAAAGTTTCTCTGCTATTTCTCCCTGGTGTTTCCACGATGATTTATATTTCAAGCATTATCTCTAGGCCATCCTCGTTGTCTACTATCCACCTTGGCTGTCATTACCGCTGTAACAATACTTCACAGTGAATTGAATGACTGATGAACAAACTGCGCGAAGTTGAATGGAATTTTCACCTAATGCCCCTTTACTGAACGCTTAGCAATTGCATTCTGCTTAAAAAAGGGATTTGATCCTAGGAAGACAGTAAGTTCTTTTGTTTTCATATTTTCTTATGCAGAAATTAACAATTAGACTTTGGCAAATAAGATTGAATAGTTGAGGCTCAAATGTATCTGTGGAAATGGAACCCTTATTCCAGTTTCGTTATCAAGCATTTTGTGTTTTACGTTGGCAATATTTGGGGAGATATAGCCATGTGTTCTTATCGTGTCACCATTATGATGCTTATATTCATTCTGAGTCTAGATTCTCTTTCACTCAAAATTCTGAACTTAAAATGCTTAACTTGGTGGTGGTTGCACTGACTGACTGAAAGATTCCAGGATTAATTCATCTTCTGAGCAAGATTCCGAATCATATGTTCATGAGAATGCTCTCCGGTGACTGTCTATTAAAGCTCTAGTCAAGTAATTCTCTAGTTCTGGTCACCTTTGAAGGAATTTCTTAAACAGCTGGACAATCCATATAACTATTTCTTATCTATTTACATTAAGAATAGCTTCTATCTTTGCTCATTTAATTTCTGCTCTGAGATTTTATGTATCTTCTTGATGATAAAAGGAAAATATGTAAATGGAACAACAATGGTTGTCGATGGAGGAATGTGGCTAAGCAAAACCCCGCAATCTACTGAAAGAAGCAGTGAAGCAACTCTCGAGAGCGGTGGAAAGGAAGTCTATTCCAGTGGGTAATCCAAGGAGCAATTTATAGTATTCCATTTCATCACAATAGTTGACTGTTTAATTCCCATTCTGTTTTTTCAATATGAAGCAATTCTATGAAGCTACATTGCATTTACTTGACAGATGCTCGGCAAAAATAAGTGATTACCATACTGTATTTTCAACATGAAACAACGCTAAAATATTTATTTTATCCAAAAGTTGCTACCTAGCACTATTTGTCATTTTTTTTTTCTTTTGTCTTGTTGATTCGACAACTTTCTCTTTCATGTCAACACTAATTTGTTCAATCGATAAAAATTTAGAGTTCAAATCTTGTTCGCATAATAGATATTCAATTTACATTAGTGTAGCATTATTTCTATTACTACTATTAGATAAATTTAAAAAATAAATGAATAAGAGCACTCCATTTGAGAAAGTACAGGACACCAAAATTAATCATATTGAAAGCACTTCAACCATTTTAGTAATGGGAGACTGGCAATGAAAGCAAAATTAGCATTTCAGTAATTGGCTTTCTATTGCTTCTGATGTTTGTGGCCGGCCGTCATGTCTTGTATCAATCTTACCAACATTTGTCTTCCAAAATATCATGATTTTATTGCCACGAAAATGAAGAAAATTTGCTCTATTGGAGTTCATTTCATTCGTGCCCATTTCAACAAACTATTTGGAAACTTTCGAGTAAATATTATGTGAAAATTCAATGTATTTGCATTATGCCACGTTGCATAATATTTACATAAAAGCCACTTAGCAACCAAAATAATTAAAACAAAGGAAATAACATGACACTTACAAATACTATAACTTAAAACAAAAAGAGAAGCCGTAACCAAAATGAAGAAAACAATATTCTAGGTCTCCAACCCATTGAACTACTGTATACAAGGCCAATTAGACAAACTAGAATGAAGTTTAGTGCGGATGCAGTCACTTGATTTTGAATTGATGTGATCTGAAGATGATGAATTCAAAGCAAATTGGCTTCTGCTGCTCATTCTTTTGAGCATTTTGTCACAAGCAACGTGACGAGCTAATCTTTGCATACAGCCAGCTCAAATTAAAACTCGCAAAATAACATCTCCTAGAGCTGCCAGACTCCAACCAGACTACTCTCTCTGTGAAAACATTACCCTCTAAACTCAGGAATGATACAACCAAAATACACAAAAAAAAAAAGGGGTAAAATACCGACACAACACTCAAGATAGTTCTATGTTGCAGTTTATGAGGATTGAAAAAACTTTCAAAATCTACATTTTCATTTCAGGTAATCAGTCAGCTACTGCCAAGTTGTAAGTGTGTATCAACCCAGTGGCAATTAAGGCTCAGCTTTCATTTCAGCAACACATGACCAGAGGAAATGTATGAAAAAAAATGAAAAAACACACGAGCACACACATGCACACACACCCACCCCTAATTCACAGCTTAATCAGTTTTCTATAATGCTTCATTTATGAATCTTCTTTCCATTTTCATGAAAAAATCAAAATTTTTTTAAGTAATTGAAATATTACAAGAATATATGAGCAAGGGACTCCTACCACAAAACAAAAAAAGAAAAGGAGATGAAAAGAAAGGAAAAACTAACAAGGCATTACAACTAATTGAAACTTATAAGTTGAGGCACCTGCTTTGACAACAAGACAGACCAAACCTTCAGTTTACAGAGGATATATTAGCTCTTCTAAGCCCAACTAAGAAGAACATTCATAAGAGTGATCAAGATGGCAAGTGCCATATTTGATGGGTAGGTAAATCATGTTTCAGTGCGTAACTGACTACACCTCGAGGAAATTGGAATGAATAAGCCTATCCTAACTCTCAAAGCCACATTTAAGCATGCAGAACTCACGATCTCCATAACCTCAACCACAAATCTAACTCATCAGCAGACTCAACAAATAAAAGTTATAAAATATATAAATCATACTTCTCTAACTCCATCTAATTTGCAGAACCGAACCAGTGACAATTAAGACACAAAATAGAAATTGCTCGGAAAATACCTCAGAATATCATATGGAGATATTAAAATACCTGTGGCCATAAATACTAAAAGCATATCTGTGAGACCTTCAAAAAGTACAACTTCGTCCGAAAGATATATCCAACTATGAAATAGAAAGAAATGATAAAGCTTATGTGAACCCAATCTATTCTAGATTTCTCAAGCTTTTTTGCATAATGGAATGTGGCCATAGGAAAATTCCTTATACACATTTTTACTCTCTAAATAACCTTCATATAAATGGCCTATTGCTTACACATTTAATTCTCTCGGTCCAACATGCAGATGAAAATCCAAGTGGTCAATCTTAACACTAGATGCATGTTTACCAATATGCCTAACAAGCTCACAATCGAAAGAATTCCTTCTTAGCCAACAGTGATAACTTTTGAGACCATAGAAGAACACGATTTAAACAACAAACTACACGAAGTTTACCATCACTAACATACGTTGAAAGATCCCATTAAACATGCCGTAATGAGCCACACATCATCATGTACGGCAACACGCCTTCATAACTCAACTATATTTATATACACCTATTTTAAATAAATAAAAGATGTAACATATAATGAAAATATAGAAAACAACCACAGAAGCATGGTACAAGAATTCAAATTTTGTGACTATAAATCTAATTAAGAGCTTTATTAGAAGTCAACCACCCTTGAAGCCAAGAGAGAATAACAAATCCTAGTATTATAACAAATTGCATTGCAACCCTACTTTGAAGAGTCATCATGGCGAGAAAAGTGAGAATTTGTCTTGACACATAAAAAGCATTTAAAAGGCATTATTCTCAAAGAGTGTGGCATGGATTTAACTTGTCAATAGTCTTCAAGAAGAGAAACCAATCGCATTACATGTTTGAAGCTTCTTCAAATTCATATTCAAATTCACCACAAAAACGCACCCATGCCATAAAGACCATTTATTGTCAATTCTACATGTTTCCTTTCAGATAACCAAGCAGAGGTCATAGGATAAAACAATTTTCCTTTTGGTTACTTGTAGCATAATCCTATCATGAACCTAAAACATGCAGTCATTCCAACTCTTATTTCATATTATTTTATTTTATTTTATTTTTTGACCAACTATACATATCAATGTAGATCCAAGCTCCAGCAAACAAGATGCCGAAGGTATAGTGAACCAAGATAATAGATAATTAGCATAAAAAGAACCATAAAATGCAAAGGGAACAGGAAATATCTAAGAATGCAAAACAATGATAAACATGATCATCCACCAACAACTTATCCAAACGTTTATCAGAATATAAAATTTAATCCAATACAACAAGGACATTTTACTATTATTATTTGCGGATAAATCAAAAATAAGCAGTATCCAATACAACAAGCAAAATCCTAGAAACTTATCCAAACGTTTTGTCCTTTTTCATAAATCTAGTATTAAATCTCGAAGACTACATCAACAGTAACTTACATATAATCCCATCATTCTCAAAGTCTTTCCGCGCCAAATCAGATATCCATATTCTCCATTTGAAGGCTACTCTTCAGAGGCACGTACTCGCCAAGATACCCGCCAAGATGATCATGCAAGGCGCTCTTGTCAATCTCCTGATGATGATAACCCTTGCAAACATAGTAAAACACACTCTGCACTAACAATCCCACAAGATTCACAATCACTAACCCGCCAACCAAGAATCCACCAACAACAATCCTAGTAAAAATTCCATATTTGCCTCCTCCATGAACAACAACACCACCAAAAAAACTCCCAATCGCCGCACAAATTGCCATATAAACAAAAACAAGAACCCCCGCCATCCAAGTCTTCCCCTGCAACAGCTCATAACTCTTCTTCATCGCCGCAAACCCGTAAACCGGTTCAAGAACCGAAACCACACTCGCCAAATGCCATAAAGCAGTTATGTACACATGAACCACCATGAAGAGCAACAAAATCACGAGCATACAGAAAAGCGTCAAAAGGGCATTGTGGGTATCAATCACAATGATCAAAAGAACCAAGAAACTTAGAAACAACGCATTGTAAACAAGCATCAGCAACGAAACCCACAAGAAGGTAATAAACAACCGCTTCAAAACCTTAGGAATTGCAGAGAGTGTTGAAGAAAAAGAAACAGGCTTTGAGGTGTAAAGAGAGGCAACAGTGAAAACAACAGCAGCAGTGGAGAGAAGGGAGAAAGCAAAGAGAAAGATAAGGTAACAGAACTGAAAGGTCAAGAGACGGGACCATTGCTGGCGGTACTTGGTCGGGTCTGCAGATGGGTGGTCTACAAGCTGACGTAAAATCGGGTGGGTGAAGAGAGAGTGGGCTAATATTGCAAAAGAGAGAGGAAATATGAGAATCAGAGTTATGAGGTAGAAAGTTTTGGGAGCTCGACGCGGGATTGAGATTGATTCTCTTAAAATATCAGGTATCGTCAAGAATTGAAGCTGATCTGGGGCGAGATCCATGGCTGCTATTTACAGAGAGAACGGAGAAGAAAACGAGAGATTTGATATGAGAGCTTAAAAATAGAATCTTTAGTGGAAAATTTT
This sequence comes from Swietenia macrophylla, assembly GCA_032401905.1. Lineage (NCBI taxonomy): Eukaryota > Viridiplantae > Streptophyta > Magnoliopsida > Sapindales > Meliaceae > Swietenia > Swietenia macrophylla. Next base: position 6,957,911 of record CP135573.1, read on the forward strand.
AGGGAAAAATGTTTCAGAGGGGAAGGCAGGAGGGGGAAGGCAGGAGGTGGAAGGAAGATTTGGATGTTAATGATTATATTTATTCAATTTAATTGTTTGTTTATAAATATTTTTTAAATAATTTTTGGTTGGTAGTTTTGAAATTTAATTTTAAATTAGAAGTTAAAAAAATGTAAAATAAATTATTCTTTTAAATAATTATTAAAATTTAGCAATAATTAATTGGATGATGGATAATGAATGGCATAATAATCTTATAAAAGTTAATAAAAAATTATTATATAAATGCTACATTATTTTGAAATATAAATTATTATTATTATTATTATTATTGTTATTATTGCAGCAAAAAATTTGTTATCAATTTTGAAATATGAGATTATGCATTAATCACTGTCTAAATTCTTGTTTTATAAAAAATTAATAAAAACAAATAAAGCGAACAATTAGTTAAAAAAAAAATGAAAGAAAAACACTGAAGACATCCAAGATTTTATAAAATTATAATTGAATAACAAATTTTAGGTATTAATTAACTTAGATTTTCAGTGTAAATTGGTATATATTCAAAGTAAAGCTTTTGTAAACTTATAATTAGAAATTAATTTCTAAAGAAAGAAACAAGTATTCATAAAATAATAACAACAACACTAATAGTTATTATAATTATAATTTTGTATCATAATAACCATAATCATATTATCAAACAAAAATTTTGGAAGTAATAATCATTTTTTATTGCAACAATGAGAGATAAGAGTGAGTAAAATTAGTTCCAATTCTAGTTTCATTCAAAATCGGAACATACCCTAAATAGAGTATACTTTTTTTCTTTTTTCTTTAATTTAGTTTTAGTTCAAAAATAAAATATTTTGTTTATCAATTATTTTAATTTTTCTAATTTTTAATTTCATAAAAAGATATTTAAAAAATTAAAAATAATAGTATTAAATTATAGAAACGGTAAAATAAATAAATAAAAAATTAAGTGAATAAAATAAAAAATATATATCAAAAAGAGTGTATATATAACAAATATTTGAAAAATATTGATATTAATTTGTCGAATTAATATTATATATCACAAAAAAAAGAAAAATTTAAATATTTTTTTTACAAATATATTATTAATGTTAGTTTGTTGGATAATGTTTAAATAAATATATATACATCATAATTTTATTATATTATTATATAAAATAATATGATAAATTAAATATTATAAATACATTGATTAAATTTTTTTTATACAATTCAATGAATAAATAGTATGCTCTTCAACAAATTGTTTGTTAAGCTAAATATTAATATATTTTACGAATAAATTTTAATAGTTTATGTTATGTTTAAGCTTAAAATGTTTCGTAATTTTAATAAAAAATTTTAAATGTTGTTTTATTAATTAAATAATTTATTAAATATAAATTTGTATTTTATTTTCAAAAAATAAATTATATTAATATAATATTATAAATAAATTGTATAACTTTATATATATATATATATATATATATATATATATATATATATATATCAATGAGTTAAAAGCTTACGTTCCAACATGAGATTTGGTGTTCAATTCTTCTAACTTAAAATAATTATTTTTGCAAGTTTGGTTTTGATTTGAAAAATTTTGTTGTTGAAATTTTTTTCAAAAAAAAAAAAAGTTTCAATTTGGAATCAAATTTTTTGAATTGATTTTTGACAACTTCAAGTTCCAAAACTGCTCCACAACCTTATCGAAAATTTTTAAACTAATAAATTTTGATTTCTAAATTAAAAATCTTTTAGTTTGTAAATAATAGATGAAAATATATATTTAACAAATTAAAATTGCTTTTACATTACACACACACAGACATACAGACATACACACTACACCCGCGCACACATACACACCAATTCCCTTTAAATTAATAATCTATTAAAGATTAAAATAAAATAAAATAAATAGTATATTATTTGAGATTATTAATATATTTTATTTTTAAATCTTTTCTCTTTTCATTTCATTTAATAATTCTAATTAATACATTTTGAATATTTATTTTATTTAATTTTGATCTTTAATTTTTAAATAGTTAATATAAAAATTAAAAATTAATGTAAAAATTATGAAATTTAAAACAACTGCTTATTCTATCTACTGCGTATAGAAACACACTAAAATTTTCATACTCTGAAGTTTCCACTTCCAGTACACTAATACACATTAAATAATAATAATAATAAAGTTGGTGGAAGAAGAATTCATCCTTGACCTCTTGTTTTGAGGGACAAATATAAAACTATCTAAATATTTGTTTGTACATAGAAAAGCATGGATTCTTGTTTTGTAAATCGATAATTTTCATAAACTAATTCATAATGAAATACGAATTAACGTCACTCAAAGTATATATATATATATATATATATATATATATATATATATATAATTTTATAAATTATTAAAATATTATTATTTATTATTTTGTCAAAACTCAAGAATATGTTGTTTTTCCATGGGGGAATTTACAGTTTTTTTCTTAAGAAAAGAATTTTACACAAAAATTGGTGACTTTGTAATGGGCACAGAGTTAATATGATGCAGGCAATGTAAAAAGTTAATAGAAGTCAACAGGAAAAATTATATTCTTAAATTAAAAATTCAATGGAGCAATATTAATGAGAAGAATCCACCTACATAATAATTTGTATAACTAATTAAATGAGATTTTACTTACAAATAAGTACATTTAATAGTTGCCCAAAAAATATAAATAAACTTTAAATTTGACAAATCAATCAACTAAATTCTGTTTTTATAATCAATATTTTACTGTCAAAATTAATTTAGAGTAAACTATACATATTTTTTATAAAAAAAAAAAAAAAATTAACATAAACTTGTCAAATTCATATTATTTCTTAAAATTTATCTATTATTAATTTTCGGTTAAAAATTGATAAGTTTTACTTTCAAAAGAAAGTGCAATGCTCTGATCTGGATATTTGTCGAAAATATGAGCAAGTTACTTGACGGTCGAGATTAACTTCAGCGTATAGTCTAAAAGCTCATTTTACCCCTCCACTGTGAAAAGCACTAACTTACACGAGTTGAGGAAAATCATCCATATAACCTTTATTTGCAAGACAATAACGAAATTAGTAGGGTGAGGGAGAGGGAGAGGTTTGGAGGAGTTTGTAAATATTACACAAGTCTTAAACAAAAACATTACACAAATGCAACTCTGTCAGTTTGCTAACATAAAATAATTAAGAATCATTGTATTCTCAATTAGCCCAAAAAAAAAAAAAATCTATTTATTAAATTATTTGTATCAAATAATCTCAACTTTAATAATTCGTAGTAAACAATAGACATATTTTAGACTCTAATTACTTTATAAGTGATTATTTAGAGGATTACAATTGCAAGGAAATTCTCATATTTCAAAATTTTGATAGTTTATAATTAATTTAAGATTTAGAGAATTACAATTATAAGAAAAAAAATTAAAAATTGAGTAACTATATAGTAATGATTAATATTGAATTTAGTAATAAAATTAACTTAACAATTTGTTTGGTTGAACTTTATATTAATTTCCCCTAATATTTTCTTATGCCTATATTTACTAAAACTAAATAATTTTTTTTTTTTTTTAAGAGTGGTTACACATTTATAGTTAAAAAGAACATTTAAAATAAAAATTTTATGTTGATTTCTTTCATTCATGTTATCTGAAAATTAAGGTTAATTTTCAGGTAAATACAAAATTTTATAAATAATATCAAATTTAAGTAATTCTCCCGGAGCATCATATTCTATTAATACGAAAAATTAATATAACTTAAATAAAAAAAGTTAAACAAATTAATAAGTACTTGCATTTATTGATAAATTTTGGTCTAATTACCCATTAATTTAATAAGTTTTTAAAAATACCAAGACACCGGTGACTTCTATCTGCTAATTTAAAATTATTCGTTTTTAGTTGTATTTAAATATTTTTCCCCTATTGCTTTTAAATTCTAGTAAAAATAATACGAAGTTGGGTTTGAGTATTATGCAAAATTAATTAGTAAACAATAATTGAATGTTATACTGTACTGTGCGTATATATACGTCTTCTTCTTCTTCCTGGGATGTCTGCATATTAATTGAAACGATTTGCCACTGTCTGTCCTGTGTCTTCTTCCTGCTCAAATTGTATAATTTTCCATTTTGCAATATTTCACAAAATTTTCATTATCTGTTACTACTTTTTTGACTTTGGTCAATTACGATTTGTAAATTGTATCTATATACTACATTTGTAAATTTTGAAATATCAGCTGTCTTCTAGATCTCTTGTGTGAATCGCAGGATTCTTAAATTATATTATTTTAACAAAACAATATTATTATTTTGCCCTAAAATAATAGAGCATAATTTAAAAAACTGATGTATTAATTTCATTTTGGGTTTAGAAAGTTTGATTATATATATGCATCTGTTACTAAATTATATGCTATAAACCAAAATTTCCAATTATTATTTTCACACACACAAACATTTAGTATAATCTTTGTATGTAATTTTTTTAATCTAACATTTATTTTGTTAGCAACAATCTAAATAGTGATAAATCTATATGTCACTATCAAATATTTAGTAACAACATATAATGTCATTATTGATATAAATAATAACAATTAAATATATATTGAATAATATACTAGAGAATTTATTTTGTTATTAACAATATAAATGGTAATTATTAAATGTGTTTCCAATATTATAGTTGTTGATTCTTAAATTTGTCATTAAAATAGTGTCATTTTATGTTACAAAAAATATTAAATAATTTAATTATTTTGTCAATTATTATAATTAAGAACGTATTAATCACTAAAATTATTAGTATATAATAACATATATTAATCATCATCAAAAAAATAAATTACTTAAAAATTTAATATAACAGAATATTTTTCTAATATAAATAAAAAATTCAAATATATTTGTTCCATAATTATCAATTAGTTGACAAATTAAATTTAAAAACAAAATAAATTCAAAATTATTTATTAAAGTTCGCGCTATCTAAGTTTTAAAGGATTCAAAAACATATACTAATTAATATTTCTCAGTGTATTAATTTCTCTCATTCCGGTGCCTAATACATGCTAAAACTTCTGCAAGGATTGATTTAAATTCTTTATTTGCTCTTGTGTACAATTTACTTTCTTCCAAGTTTGTCTACACTTTGCTCTTCTTCTAGCATTTTTAATGCCTTACTTTGACATGGTTGAGGACTATAAACATATACTCTACGAAGTTCATAGCCATAAGCAAGACAATAATATTTACTCTCAATCAAAAATTGAAAAAAAAAAAATTAAATCTTTGATGCACTTAGCTATTGGTTAACAAATCATTCATTTCACTTTGCAAGTCCTAAATAATAAGCAAATGAATAAACAAAATAAAAAAAAAATAGCTATAACCTTTTTCTTCAGTAAAATTGTGCAAGAAATTACAAAAGATGCAGTAGATCTAAATTGAAAGTATAAATTAACAATTTTTCAGTTACTCCACTAAAACATGTTGAAATTTCCATTTGACCTCAAGCTCATGGTTCGCTCACAAAAATCATGCCAAGAATGAAGGATTAGGGAAAAGGAGGCGCTAAACAATTGTAATCCTTGCTAATATTGGAATTTAACTTATGACTATTAAGCTACCTTCCTATCAATTCATAAATCATTTTAAACTAAGTCATTGAAATCACCTTTATCAATGAAAGGCAAAGTGATAACAATTTCAAAAATTAGCCACATTTAACCATCAATCTTTTTACCAGTAATTAATATAATATTCTGAATCATAGTCATAATTTTACTAGAACTGTTCTTGTAAGCTTGAATTATAAATAATAATAATGATAAAGTTATCTTTCCAACTAATCTAAAATCCCAAAACTAATTTTATTATGCTTTAAATCTAAACTACCACAAAAATTCAATTTTTATTTATTTCAAACACAATCCAAAATCCCAAATATCATTTGAAACTGGTTACTTTAGTGTGTAAATCTATTGATAGCAACTAACTAACTGAATTGATAAGTCAAGTTTTATATATATGTACATATAAACAGTTCAACAATTTGTACAAAATCACCCAAATACTCGGGGGGATCTCTGATCCCATACAAAATCATCAACAATCTTCTCAAAAAATTATCAACACCACCAATATGCACTTGTATTTAAAACCAACTATGAAATAACCATTTATACTTAATATTTATTTACAATTGCCTCTCTAGGCTTTAGATCACTAGGTTGGCCATTTTTCTTCTTATGAGTAATAATAAATATTATTATTTTGCCTGGTTCCGTTGGTTCACAATCTTTAGATTTCTATAATAAAACAAACAATTTTGTACAAGTAAAATATAATTTAAATTAGTCAAGAATAATATATGTATGATAATTAATCAACTAATTCATATTGAATCTTTGGCAAAACTTATCATTCTTGGTGTGTGATTTGTCTTCAATTTTGCATAATTAGCTTTACTTGTTTTGGCACAAAAATACAAATGTAATATTGAAACAAATGAAAATAAAATATTCTTGCTCAATACCTTGTCCATTAAGGTTGAAATCAATTTCATTCATTAAAACAACCTATTTTTTTTTCATCATTCATTAATTTAGCATATTTATTCTTTGATGCAAAGTTTTGGTTCCCCCAATGGTGGGCTAATTTTTCATTAATCTACTTTCTACTAATATCCCAATCTCTAATAAATTTTGATTATTATATCATTTTAAAAATTAATCAAAACACTTATTTCTATTAAACATTTTAGAGAACATAAAGATATATAATTAACATGCCTCCAATATTCTTCTAATTATCTAGAACATGTCTCCAATCTTCAAAATCAAAAGGCATTATTGATGAATCATCTGCAAGATAACGAATGAGTTGTTCCTAACGCCTTACTGCCTTCTTCGATAACTTGTCCATTAAGCTTGAAATCCACTTGATTGGGTTAATTTTGATTATTTATAAATTTGAATTTTGTTGGTCCTTGTTTTCGTTTGGAAGCAACAAAAACACCTAGTCAAAATATGGATATTTGTTATACACAATATAAAAAAATTGAAGGTCTTTCTAACACTATAATGATCACTTCCAAAATATAATGGTCAAAAGAAGTCTAACATGAATTTGGAAAAAAAAAAATATTAATTTATACATGGCATAAATTAGAAAAACATAATGGGATTATAAACAAAAAAAATCATAAGGGTTTTAAAAGTATATTTTAATTACTTGAAAGATCAATTTGAACACTACTTTGCTGACAATTTATGTGCCCATTCTAATGAATGTGAATTTTTAAAAATAACAATAATTAGATAATATACACAATGACTTATTGCATTTAGTAAACCTTAAAAAATTTTGTCGCTTGATTTTTATTAAAATCAATGCTAACACAAACAAGTCTTTCTTTCGGTGCTACTTTGTCTATTATTATTGATTGTTACTACTTTTTTATTCCACTATCTACATTCTAATTATGATTGCTTAGAAGAAATTAATTATATTTAATAAACAATAAACTTTAATTATATTTGACTATCATTGTTTTAATGAGAACATAACTATTCTATGAGAATGTAACTTGCAATTTTATTATACCCACGGGATCAAAAAAATGCAGGCTCACAAGATCATGAAAATTTCAAGAAAGGAAAAAGAAATCAAGAAAGCAACAAGAATGAAGCCTATAATGTTGAAAACGATGCATGGAGAAATTGAAATTCCGATAAGGATAAGGTTTTTGAAAAGTACTGATGAAGAGATTCATTTTGTAGAAATGCTTTGTAAAATTTAGGTACTTCAGGTGTAAAACTCATACAAAATTACATTACATTATTGAAATTTTTTATATTGTCATTCAATTGTTTACTTTGTTTGAACATTCTACTTAATCCTTCTAATAATTTAATTGGTCTTAGTTGTGAAAAATTATGTAAATGCAAGTATATATTATCCAAACAAGTAATAAAGTACTAAGTAAGTATTGTTTTACAAAGATTAATTATTTACATTTTAGATACTAATTTATACTATTATAATTTTATATAAATGACTGGAATAAAGAGATGATTTACACTAAAATTAACTAAATAATTAAATTAAAATAAGCAAAGATAAAGTTAAAAGCAAATAAAAAGAGAAAGTTTTAAGTTATATGACTTTGCCAAAACTAATCCACTAAAATTTCATTCTTAATATCAAAAATTTAAATTTATGATTGACAATTAAGAATATTATAATTATTTGTTAATATTTTGTAGGTTATAACAAAAATATTTTAGAATATCAATCAATTGTATTCTTATATGAATTAAGATAGACAAAAATGCATTAAGTATTGTACTTCTACGCAATTAATTACATAAAAGCATACAAATATATTCTTATATTTCATAAACTTTTGATATAAAACTAAATCATAAATATGCTTTTTTAAGGTTTTATTATGACTTTCAAATTATCTAAACAATGGTCAATTATCTAAAAATATTAAGAATAATATAGATCACTCAACCAATGAAGATAAATTTCAATTATTTTAAATAAATAAAAGTTATAATATCATAGTTGGCTATATTATAACTTTAAAAAATAAATTTAGTTTATAACGAAAGAAAATACATTGCATTTATTGTATTGAATATTCTTAACAAAAAAATAGAAAAAAGAAATAAATCAAATCTAAATTGACAACCAAGATTATGATATTTCACTCTTTTTTACAGCTCCACAAATTTTTTTTTTTGTTCTTTTTTTTTTCTCCCTTTATATATGTTTTGGAGAAGCCTTCAATAGCTCCACACCTTTGCTTAACGATTAAAAAAAATTATTTTTTCTATTTTCATTACCTAATACCTAGGCCCTTCTTTTAACCGTCTAGGCACTTAGTATTGTTCACATCACTTTAGCTGAGTATTGTAGTAAAATTCATTATAATGGCACATTATAGCAAGTTACTATAGTAATTCACTATTTAACACACTTATAGTCAATCATTGTTAGTGCCTAGGTTATGTGCTCTTAGGTTTTAGGCAAACTTTGTGAAATCTTTCTTTGTTTTAGTGTCTAGACACTGCTTGTTGGAGGCTTAAGCGCTCTACTCTTTGTTTCTTATTGTTTTTGGGTCATTTTGACATGCATTGGTCTTCGTACTTCATCAAGTCTTATCATTGATAAAATTTTCTAAAATCTTATAAAAATATGCAAAAATTTCATAAAAAGTGATAATTTCTTGACAACTATTTGAATATTAATTTGTTGAAATCCAAAATTGCAAGTACAAAGCTAACTTATCAGTCTTGTAGTTTATAGTAAATAAAAGTACTAACTTTTGACCTTTATGAATAAAGCCTCAAATTAAATATGTTGAACTTCTAATCTATATTATTTTATTTCTTCCAAACTTGTTTCTCTTTCTTTAGAAATCTACTTGACTAATATAGTTAAATAAATGACTGATTTTAGTTAAAATTTTCTTTTAAATTCTTGTTATTTTTGTCCCAAATAAAGGATAATAGGCTCTTACATTATTGAAATTATGATGCTTTTTCTGAGGCTATTTTGTTGGAGATATACTCTAAAACTAATTGTATCATTAGGTTCAGGGATATTATTCCACTGTATATATATTTTTGTAATTATTATAAAAATGCTTACAATTAATAAAATGACAATTATTTTATTTTGCAATTGTTTAGTTGTTATTCTTTAATTACATGCAAAAATGCGATCTTGTGATGTATTATGTATCTAGACTCTATTGCAAAGAATTGTAAATATAAGTACAGGATTTTTGATTTAAATACATTTAAATTTATTCTTGATTAAAGCGATGTCATTAGGGACAATAATATTATACGGCTGGTGTATTTAGTTGCTGTCAATAATTAATATATGATGCTAATAGTTAAGAGGCGAGTCTCATGCCACAATAGCATGAACATGGACAATACGTTAGAAAACGTGTTGCTAAATATAACCAAACATGATAAAATACATGGATAATTATTCATAGTTAATGATTCGTCATACAACTGTACTAGTGTACTATTAATCCTTTGACCTAAAGTATCCTGGCTATCCTCTACATTAAGGTATATCGTTCACTTATATATATTATACTGGGCTAGCCATGCCTAATGAAAAGAAGCTTAATGGTAATGTATTCTTATTGTATGAGGCCAGGTGATGATCAAAAATGTAATATACTAGTTTAGATTATTGAAGTTGAGATTTTAGGTGGGAATATCATACATGAAAATAGAATCTTTAGTTAGAGTATTTAATATCCAGAATAAGTTTGTGAATATACAAATCCTGTATATGATTAAGTTCCCAACCCTATGATTGAGTTAAGAGTTTGATGATTCTATGACCCTCACTTAATCAAAAGTCGATAACAAAGAAACTCTATTACATGTAAGTGCGACTATATGAGTTTATTCAAAAATATATTCTCTTTATTCTAGGGGCCATGATATCTTGTTAGAAGTCACTCATGATCATTGAGATCTTTAAATACAATGAGTAGTATTGAAGTAATGTGAAAGAATTTGTATTAGCTTATGTTTAGTTCACAGTGAGGTTAATAAGTCATACATAATAATAAGTTAGATAACGATAAACAAACAAATATTATTAAATTAGTTAATGATATTTAGTATTTATAAATACTAAATTGCACCGATAAATTGATCAGAAGTCAATTTTATTTTTTAAATATAAAGAGCAAATTTTTTAAAACTAACGCACTAATAGTTGTTAGATCAAAAAATATTTAAGTAATTTATTAATACTATAAATGTGATTTACTGATGTATGGGAGACTAATTAATATATTGTTTGATTTATATATTAATAAATAAATAAATTTATTTATTAATATTTAATAAATATTATTATAAGTCAAATTAATACTTATTTAATAAGTAGTACCATAAGATATTGCCAAATTTTTAAATTTAATAAATTTTTACTTGACAGATAGTAAAATTAAAAGTTGCCAAGTGTTAAAATATTTCATATACTTATTCATTATGATACAAATCAAGGGTGTGAATTAAGACATCTAATATTTATGAATTAAATATTTTAAAATATTTAATTCAATACTTGTTTGATAAGTGGCATCATATATAATGGCCAAGTGTCAAAATTTTGTTAATATTTATTCATAATAATGGAAATCAATGGCAAGATTTTTGAAACCTATGTTTTTAATTTTATTATTAATATTTATTATTACTTAATTGTTAAGTAAATTAATAAAATAAAAAAATTTAATAAATGAATTAAATTTCATGGATTTTGAAATCCACCAATGAAATTTTACCAAAGTTACTTTCATTTATATATATTGATACATGTGTAAGTATAAATACAAAATTGAAAACAAAAATTGAAAAAAAGAGAAAGGAAGCATTCGGCTAACACATTTGAGAGGAAGAGAAAAAATTTTCCTTAGCATTTTCTAGGAGAAAAAGAAGAAAAAAGAAGAAAAAAATAAGAAAGAAAAGAGAAAAATTATTTTCTTTAGTATTTTCTTAATTTTTGATAGTTAGAAACAATCTTTTAGTTTTAGAAATGTTGTCCAAGGTTTGTTGAAACTTGCAATAGTTGTATTGCAAATTCAAATCAAGCTCCCAACACTTAAACTGAAAAAATCATCAAAAACTGGCATGTGGATTTGCTTAGAGACAATTAGAGACGGCTTGCTAATCTAGATTAACTATATGGGTATAATTCTTATATCTTTGTGTTATATTTATTTAAAATTGCATAATATTAATTAAAATCCATTGAAAATTTTTATGTGCAATTATGTAATGGTTATAATTTTTGACATGAGAAATTGAATTCCTCACAAATTTTGCATTGCCATAATCAATTTCAGAGATTTTATTAAATTCAATGTTTTATCTTAATCTTAGGTCGCAGTAACGAAGAATCTTAACATCAGAGGGATCATATTGGATTTTAATTATTGGTTAAAATTTTGCCTTTAAAGACTTCATTACATAGATTTGAAAACAATTATTTTGTTTTGCATGTTTAAAAGTGTGAAAAAGAATCATATGGCCTTATATGATTTGGGTGTACTTTTTGTTCTTTTATATATAATGTTGCAAATATCTACTAAATAATAACCTAGATTTTATTTTGATTAATAATTTATCAATTTAGAATCCTAATTACACCGCCTATTACTAAAGTAGAAAAGACATAAAAAATAGCAATACCTTATCTATCAATTTATTGTTAAAAATATGAAAAGTATCAACTAAAATTAGTATATTATTATTAAATTTAACCAACCGAATAAGAGACAAGGAAACAATTATTCTAGAACATCAAGCCAAATAACACAATTATTGCAACATGAAGCTTCAAAAATTCTTAATTTGTCAACTGTTTTAAAACACCTAATTATTGGAATTTTATTATATCTAGTCTCATATGCAAACTACATTAGCCTCAAAAACCAATGAAATTAATCTCCTTTTTGATCTAACAAAAGCAAAATATTTATGAAAATGATCAATGGCAACAATGGATAAGAAAATGAAAATATTTAAGAAATATAAATCAAATCCTATGTTTGTTTGACTAAAATTAAGATATCTATGAATGCATAATAACATTTAGTATTTCCTCCTATTAATCAAATTTATTTTCTAGTAAGAGCTTATTAGTTTGACCAGTAAAACAACCATTCACAATGTTTAACTACTACATTATACCTCTAAAATAACATAAAAGTAAGGACATAAAAGAACTTATTATTCACCTTATGGCTTAAGTAAAATAATTAATCATTCGAAACATAATAACAAATAACATAATAAAAAAATTAATAAAAATTGAACACCAAAATATATTATGATTTGATTTTCTAACATAAATTAATAAAAAGTAAAATTCATTCATTATAAAAGATTATTTTAACTATAAAACTTTCAAGGTCTTGCTAGCACTAAGAGTGCTAAGTGCATTATGACTTTTCTATTCAAAAATTTTGACTTGACTTTTTGAAAGATAAGCGGACTTATGTGTTAGAATATGCCCTAAAAACTATTCATTTGTTAGTTTTAATGATATTTTATTTTGTACATATACATTATTTATTAATAAAAGAAAGAGTTATTTATTTACAAATATAAATTATTTCTTTTGTTTAACCATGCATACAAATAAAATATATTTGTAAATTATCTAAATAATTTATTTAATCATTAAATAAAACTATTAAAGTCGCTCCCTATGAAAGTAATATAAAATGAGTAACAATATCACATAATAGACATACTAAAGTCTCCGGTGAATATTATAAGATGGTATTAGTACAAATAACGTGAAAGTCGTGTTATTAGAACAATAATGTGGATTAAATAGTTAAAAAATTATTTTTTCGAACATGACTATACAATGATAAATTACATAGTAATACATGTAGTTAATAATTTATTATATAATTATGCTAATATGTGATATTATCTTTTGACCTGAGATATCATGAACGAATCTGGTGTAGATGCACATGATTTATATAGTATATAAATATGAAACTAATCACACCTTGTATAATAAAGTCAGTTTGGTCATATATTGTTTATATTTGAAAACAAATGATGATCAAGATAGGATCTATTAGCTCGATATATATAGGATCAGAATTTTTCTTAACTCGATCCAAACTTGATTTTTTGAATGAACATTGACAAAGAATTGAAATATTAAATCTCTGATTAGATTAATTAAATGTCACATAAAAGAGTTTGTGATGATGAATTCGGTATATATTAATTGATAGTTCATATATATATTAGTATAAGGTTTTGACATAACATGAGTCTTAAATTGATTATGATTGGACATGAAAAGATTCTACTCACACGGTACATAAAATTGAAATGAGGTTTAATAAAATATTACTTCATTGTAATTTAGGAGTTATGGTACATTACTAGATATTAACCATTATCGTTGAATTTTGGAATAGTTTTAACATTGAAAAATTTGTTTTAAATTCATGACTGTTTTACAGTGAATTTACGTACTCACATCAATAATCAAGGTAGTGTGAAATATCTGGAAAACAGAAAATATTATCGATAAAGAGGCTAACACTTTCAAGATAATATATTGATTTAAATAAATACGTATAGTCATTGTATGTTTTTATGATTCTTTAAAAGTGTTTAAAGAATTTTCATAACTTTGCATTGTCATATAATTTAATGTAAGTTATATATCATATTTAATAATATAGATTATCAATAGATTTAAATATAAATTTACAATAGTTATAAAAATTATGTATAAGTCCTTAAACATGAACTTAATTATTTACTTAATAGTTAACTAAATATAATTTTATAAAGTGTGAGGACCTAAGTGCAATAATTGATAACTATTGAATAGTTATCATTTTATCATTAGTTGACAATACTTTATTTACTTAATTAAAGGCTGATTTTGTAAATTTGTATAAAGAACCTAGTATATAAAGGCTTAATTTTATCAAATTCATAAGATGAATGTAAGAAACTCTAGATCCATTTTCTCTCCTAATAGGCCACATTGAATTTCTTCCCTTGGTGGTATAATTTGTTAGATCTTCATATATTTGAAGGTTTTCTTCATCATTCTACAACCTAAATAAGGTGAAAAACTTATCTTTTGATTGATTTTATGCATATGTATAAAATATGTAGCATTTGCACACCAATTATTTCATGAAATACATGAATGGTTTATGTTTTTGATTATTGAATATGTTTCTATATATCATTCTTTCACTACGAAGATTGCCTCAACCTTAAATAAAGAAGGCCAAGTGGGCTACTACCATAAAATAAAGGATAATTTCACTTAAAATAGGATTTTTGTTATTTGATTTCACTACAGCAACCTAACCGTAAAATAGAGTACGAATTTGTCTTTAATTGGGATTCAACAACAATAATTTCAATTAAGAATTACAAGAGAGATAAATTTATATACAAATTTTGGAATTTTGGTATTTCAATCAAATTCTATGTACAATTAGGAATTGATTGAGAGAAAAATTTTGATGAATTTGTTAACAAAATAAGATGGGGTGTGGAACCCGTTCTTTGGCCCCTAGAAGGTAATTTTGTTTTTTTATATTTAGATTATATTTTTATGCATATGCACATTCCATGACTAGTTAATATGTTATTAAGGCTTATTGTTTATTTTTATGAGGTTGAAATTGTTAGTTATTATTTATTTATTATTTTATATTGTATTTATTATCTAATGACGTATTTGAAATTTTTAAAAGGGGGAAGGGTATTTTTTTCAAATGGCCAAAAGTTTTAAAATCCCACATTTTGTTCATTCCTCCCTCATTCTTTCGTCCATTCCTCTCCCCCTTCATTTTTTCTATTCTTCCTCCCATCTCCCACTATCCTATACTTTTTCTATGATCTTTCAGAGTTTTTATTAAGTTTTCAGTAAGTTTTCCACCCATTTTAAAGTTTTAAGTTTTATTTATTTAATTATCTTAGTTTATATGTTAAAATAAGTATTTATATATTATGCTCTAATCTTTAAGCTGTATGAAAATGCAGAAAATTTGCTATAGGATTTCATTGCTTGAAAATTAGTTAAATGGTAAGAGTTTTCAATTTTGAGATAAAAAGAGTTTTTAGTAATGTTTGAGTTAGATTTCGATCAAAAATATATTTTGAGACATGAATTACAATTAAAAATAATTATTTTTAAAGTTTAGAAGTTAAATTTAAAGTTTGATTTCAAACTAAATTGAAAGGAACCAAATTTAGTGCTCATGAAGGATTAATTTCTTGGAATTTTCTATAATTTATGAAAAATAAAATTATTTTTGAGCAAAGTCTATTAATGGCAAAGTTATAGTACACTTAAAATACTTTTCAACGAGTATTTATGAGAATAATTTGGAGTTCATTTACGTTATCAAAAATATCCATATTTCTTATTTTCTACTATTTCTTATTATACCATCTTTTGACCATGACCTTAAAGCTTTTGTTTTCCAAAATCATGATGTTACTATGGTAAGTTACTGCAGTACATTAGATCGCTAGTAACTTAAAGTCACGTCATTAAGTATTTTGTCTTCCTATTTTGCAAAATATTTTTAATTCTCCAAACAACTTTCAAATTGAGTGATTCAAAAATAATTGAATATTTTAGAAAGTTTAATTTATTTCTCAAATAGAACACTTTTTTAAAATTATTTTTAAAATTGTTAATGACTTTACATTTTTTGAAATTATTAAATTATTTTTATAAGTTAATTTTGACTAAAAGTTGTAATGAGCATCAAAATAGACTTTTAGAATTTATTTTTTATTCCTTACCATTCAAATCCCTTTCAATAGTTTTAGAATATTATTTTAACTCTTAAACCTTATTCCAAATGAAGTAGTTGATTTCGAGAGCACGTTTAAAAACTTTTTCTCGATTTTATGGGCCAATAAGCTTCTTTTTTCTTATTATAAATAATTTTGTATATATTTGAACCTCGATTTATATGTTAACTTAGATATTTATGTTCATCATGCATACTTATTGTATATAGAAGTGAATGAGTATTTTATTGGAATTGAATTTTTATTGAATATATATATATTCTTTAAGCATGGGTACCTCAGAAAGAGACCTAAGCTAATGCAAGGATCAATAAAAAAGTGTATACTTTCCTCTAAATAATGGAGGAATTATGTACAATATTTAATTTATTAGAAAATTATTTTGAATTATATGCTTCAATTTTAATAATTTATCTTATACTTTTTTGAGTTATTGGCGATGCTAGGTTAGCATATAAAAATGATTTGATATGAGATTAGGCCCGTGAATTTGTTGTTTACTATTGGTTTGTATATTTATGGCTATGATTGATTGAAATATTCCTTGGGGTGTATATAAGTATATTTAAAATGTTTTGTCTTATAAATATTGTTTATTAGTAACGAGGCCTTACTAATGTGGGTCAATTCAGATAAAGGATAATCAGGCAGCGGCATGGGATCAACAGCAGCAAGCAGCAAGCAACAATAATGGCAGCAAAGAATAACGAAGAAGAGCAGCGTGGACAAGTTGGGCTCGATCATTTTCCATTTTCTGGAGAAGCACAACCGAGCAGTGTTCTTGAGCTTGCCATTGCTCAATATCAGCCATATCGACATGAGCCTACTCAGCCAAACCTTCAAGATTTCAGTCTCCAATTCCCCAACTACGGTAACACTATTAACAACTGCAAAAGTTATGAAATGATAATCAGTTTTAATTATAATGTAAAATTAAAAAATAAAAAAAAATTATGTATAAAAACTCATGGTTACTGGTGCAGTAATTGGTTTGTGTTTATTTATTTACTTGCTTGATATTGCAGATTGAGTAGATTTGTGCTTCTGGGGTGAGATAGTCGGAGAAGAAGAAAATGAGATGATGTTGGTGCCAAGAGACAGACATGAACAGAGACTATATATTAATTTACTAATTTTATTTTCCTTTAAGTCTATGTACTAATACAGCTTATAATATGCCTATTTATAAATCTTTGTTTGAAATTTTAAGTACTTGTTGACATTGGCTTAATTTTCTTCTTAATTGTATGTGTTGTAAGCTAAAAAGTTTATAATTTCTTTTTAATTTTTTATTTCACATGCAAAATATAAAACTATATGTTTATTATTTATTATAAGAGTAAAGTCATTGTTTATTATAAGGTTGTGGCATAATAAATAAACAATTTCAAATATCTAATAGATTTCAAACTTGCCCACACTTAAGCCCCGATGTATCTCGAAAATAATTAGAATGCCAACAAATTTTGTTAAAGTCGTTCTTTTAAAAAAAATATATGTATATTTTTTAGATAAAAAAAATTAAAAAATTTAATTAATGGTGTTAAAGAATAATAAAATTTAATTATGTGGATGAGACATAGATATGGTAATGGATTTGATTCGAGACGGATTTAAACTTGTTTTTACATTCGTTAAAAAGATTTAATATTAAATTCACACTAAATTCTGTAGTAAAATTTATGTATTGAACTCAAGGTTGCAGACAGGAGTTGGCGTACTGACTTACATTTAAAAAATATTTTCACAATATAGTATAACTCAAAAAATATTTAATAATAATTAATATAAAAATAAAGTGATGGAAACAGAAGTACACATAAGATTTATAGTGATTCGACAACTCAATAGCCTATGTTTACTTTATAAGCTCTAATATTATGATTTTTCACTAAATTTATTTTCCAACTTTGAAGATACTAAAATACAACTAAATTTATTTTCTAACTTTGAAGACACTAAAATACAACTAAGGAATATTTGGGCTTCCCTCGTAACTTTACAAGAGTATAATAACTCTCTTTAACACTCTTTTGCGTTTAAGTAAATAATTTATAAATAAAAATTACATCTCAAAGGATTTTTCTAACAAAAGAATGAATGCATATGAAAGACCAAGGTATATAGTATGTGCTTTAAGTTCAAGGATGTGCAGTATGTGTTTTAAGTTCAAGGATGATTTTGAAACTTAGAAAAATTTGTAGGACTTTAAAATATTTGAGAGAATGTTTAAAATTTATTTCCATATGTGTAAGATTTGCATTTATAATTAGGGTTAAAAAATTAGCTGTTACATACAAAAAATTCAAATTTTATGCACAATTTGTCTGACTTTTTCCTTAAATCAGCTGACCAATTTATTAAAAATAAGGAGCAAAAATTTTTTCAGACAACTAAAAGATTAGTTTTTATAAATCGATAGATCGGTTAACATAAGCTGATTGGCTAGTTAGAAGAACTAGCAAGGTAATTGCTATATGCATTCTATTTTCAAAGTTATTTAAATCTTTATATTACGGTTTCCAAAATCTTACAAATTGGTTCTTAATTTTAACTTTGAAATAAGATATTAAATCTACTTAAATAGATATTTAACATTTACCAAATTCGTGCAGATATTTGTAAATTTTTATTAAATTTTTTATATTTTTAATTATATTTATACAATTATTAAACATTAAATTTAAACTTATAAATTATTTAATTAAAATTATAAATTTTTATTATTAATTTAAAATAAGATATTTCATTCATATAATCTATCAATTGCATTTAACATAAAAAAATTAATCACAACCATTCAAAAAAATACATAATTATTTTATAAATTTATATATAAAATATCTACAATTTAAAATAAAAATTTATAAATTCATAAGTCCAAATCAGTAGTAACCAAGTTCATATTTTTATTTAATTCAATTGCAACTAACATTTACCTAACATAATTTTTACAATAGTAATTAATAATTTATAAATTAATAAAGAATAAATTTTTATAATTAACAAAAATAATTAATTTGTCTCATTAATAATATTTTTATTGTTCAAATACGTATAATTTTTAATTTTATTAAAAAATTTGAAATTAATTATTAAAAAATTAATTAATTAAAAATAATAATATTATAAAAATAAAAAATAAAAAATAAAAATTTACGAGTACCTATTATAGATATCTTTGAATATTTATTCGTACTCATATTTATTTTAAATTTAATTTTTTTCAAACTCATTTTAATTTATTGGAAATGATAATTTATTTATAAATTTGTTAATATACTATTTTTATGGGATGGGTTTGTTATACCTTTTGGTGAATGACATGTTTGTAGACTGGTAGTTTTACGAAAGACAACATATTAGCATCCAATGCCAAGCAATGCAAATACAGTGCAGCCCATTAAAAGCCCAAATTAAAATCGTCCATTCTCAGTTCTTGAGCTCCAGAGTTCACGGTTTCTCTTTCTAGTTCTCTGTTTCCGTTGCTTCTGAAGAAGAAGAAACACAGAGACAAGAAGATTGAGGTTGGTATCTCTGAATCTCACCCTTCAATTTTCTCTCCGCAACAATATCATCCGTTGATTTCTTAACCTGTTCCACTGAAATCCATCAAATTTTAGATTCTCATTGCTCGATCTTTGGTTGTTTTTGCTGTTTGCTGTTAGATCTGAGATCCGAGATTTTAATTTTCTTACCTTTTCAACATTTTCTCGCCAACCCAAAGCACCGTTGATTTGCGCTTTATTTGGTTTGGATCGTTTAGATCTTATGCTTCGGGTTGCGTATAATCAATAAAATGATATGGTGTCGAGTTTATGATTGTATTGTAAAGAGATTCGCGTTTCTACGTTTGGTTATTTATTTCACTGTGTTTTTTTTTTAAATTTTTGGTATCGACATTCAGGTTCTTCGCTCGTTCTGTTGGTGGTAGTTACTTCTTCACAATTCAAGATGGTAACGTTTTTCGCATTTCTGAATGAAATTACCTAATGTTTATGAATTTTGTTCGTATTACGTAGTTAATAGATATTGAATGTGGTGTATTTTGTGAAGTTGATTAGTACAGTATGTCTGGCAATGAACTTGATGTAAGCTTTTACAGCTAATGATAATTTGCTGAAAGCACAGTGGAATGATGTTGTATGCTTACGATACACTTGCTGAGTCCTGTCTCGATCAGTTTTTTCTTTGTACACCATCAATGCTCTATTCATTTACCGTTTTGTGAAATTTGCACCTTATTTATCTTTCATTTGTGATACAGGTTGTCCTTGCTGCTTCTATTGTGTCGAAATCTGGGAAAGGTGAGTTATCATTTGTAAAATGGAGATATGGTTTATTGAATGTGTTGTGATGATCTTAAAAGATAAGAACTAACAATTTTACTTTTAAACTAACAAATTTAATGCTTTTTGCAAATTTTAGAATACAGACTTAGCTAGGTTGTCTCCCAGATAATTGTGAACTTTACATAAGAATAGGCCACTTAAGTGAAAATGTCTCAAAAGGTGGTAAGTAGCCTAATCATAAATTTTGCTAGGTGTTTTAGTTTGGGATTAATTCTTGCAATTATGATGTTGGCCCTTTCCTGCTCTTTTCCTGTTATTTTTTCTTCTTTAATGTTACCTGCTAATGAGTGGTTTATGTCTACATCATAAGCTCTTTTGTTTTTTGTTTGGTTTTGTGTCACTTTTGTTGACATTTTTTTTTTGTTTTCAATTTCAGTTCTTGTGTCTAGGCAGTTCGTGGATATGTCTCGAATAAGGATTGAAGGTCTTCTTGCTGCTTTTCCTAAGTTGGTTGGCACTGGAAAACAGCATACATATGTTGAAACTGAAAATGTGCGCTATGTTTATCAGCCAATAGAAGCTTTATATTTGCTACTTGTGACAAACAAGCAAAGTAACATCCTTGAAGATTTGGAAACTCTGAGGCTTCTTTCCAAGCTGGTATCCTTTTCCTGCTGGTCTTTCTTAAGCTTTTATTTTCATAAATCAAGTATCATGATTTCTTGTGTTATTTTGATGGATTTACTGTTGTGGATGTGAAACCTGCTTTTGTTATGTGATCATGCCTACATGCCTTAGTTAATAGTTTATTGTTGCATGTTGCGTACTTATTTTTTTAATTTATTTAAGCATTTAGTTTATGTATTTTTTTTCAAAAATTTCAAAGTTACTCTTGTCTTCATGGGATGTTATTGTAATTTATGGAGGTTAGAGCTTTATTGTCGATTCCTTAAGTGTTTATAGGTACCTGAATACACATACTCTTTAGATGAGGAGGGCATATGCAAGACAGCTTTTGAGCTTATTTTTGCATTTGATGAAGTCATATCTCTTGGGCACAAGGAAAACGTGACTGTTGCACAGGTTAAGCAGTACTGTGAGATGGAGAGTCATGAAGAGAAGTTACACAAGCTTGTATTACAGAGCAAGATCAATGAAACTAAGGATGTCATGAAGCGCAAAGCTAGTGAAATTGACAAAAGCAAGGTAACTGCTTTAGGTTCTGAAGTGATTTCTATATGAACTTGTGTCTTCCATGATCTTGTTTTAATGCCTTTAGGAATTCTGATAATACATTTCGCAGATTGAGAAGAATAGAGCAGGTGAAAAAGGAGGGTTTATGTCCTTACAGTCGATGGGATCTGGAAGAATTGAGAGTAGCTTTAGTGATATGAGCATTTCTAGTGGTGGAGGTGGTTTTGGAAGTGGTTCTGGGTTTGGTCTGACCACTGATATTGAGACCTTTTCCAGCAAGTCTAAAGGTATGTAACCTTTCAGTGGAAGAATTCTCTGAGAGTGCTATTCATTTTGGACCAGTTATGGATGATGTTTATTTTGTATTCCTTGGCAGAGATGTTACCCTGAAGTCTAACATTTCTCTGTCCTAAAGGAACCCCTTTTGTTGCTTCTCTGTGAACAGCATTCTTTTACATCTCTTTAGGATGTAAATTTAGCGAATTGTTTATGAACTAAAAACTATTTTCTTTCTATGTATGCAGCATCAGGCCGTCAACCTTCATCTGCCACTGCTCCTCCAAAAGGTCTTGGCATGCAGCTTGGTAAAACCCAAAGGACAAACCAGTTCTTGGAGTCCCTGAAAGCAGAGGGTGAAGTAATTCTTGAAGATGTGCCTTCAAAAGCCGGTCGGTCCAGATTGGCTGCCCCACCACCAACTGATCCCATCACTCTGACTGTAGAGGAGAAACTCAATGTGAGCCTGAAACGAGATGGTGGAATGAGTAACTTTGATGTCCAAGGAACTCTGTCACTGCAAATTCTTGGCCAAGAGGATGGTCTAATCCAAGTTCAGGTATTCTCTTTTCTGTATTTTCATTGCTACTGTTATGGTTTTTCTAGCTGCATTCATTGTAAAAAGTTGTGCGAGTCAAAAGAGTCAATGATAGTTAGACAGAAGATAGATAAAGATATCTCTTTTTATTTCAGATCGAAACTGGAGGGAACCCAAGCATCCTTTTCAAAACACATCCTAATATGAACAAAGAACTCTTCACCAATGAAAATATATTAGGCTTGAAGGATCCTAACAGGCCTTTCCCCACAGCCCAAGCTGGTGATGCAGCTGGTGTTGGTCTTTTGAAGTGGAGGATGCAAAGTGCAGATGAATCCATGGTGCCATTGACAAGTAGGTTATATTCTTACACTGCTTATGTTCTCTGTAAACCATTTCTGTTTTGAAGCTAAAGTCATCAGTATGCTTGCATATCTATTGCAGTCAACTGCTGGCCCTCTGTTTCTGGAAATGAAACTTATGTGAGCATTGAATATGAAGCTTCATCAATGTTTGATCTACGAAATGTTGTGATCTCAGTTCCTCTTCCAGCCCTTCGAGAGGCTCCAAGTGTTAGGCAGGTTGATGGGGAATGGGGGTAAGAAATTTGAGTTTAAAAGTTTACGTATATTGGATTGAAGTTTAATTGGCTTCAATCTGTGTTTTCCATGAAAAAGAATTCAAATTTTAAGAGGTGCCAGTGGTTGCTTTGGAAGCTGTGACTTGGTTAAATGTTTATGGTTTCAACTACTGTTTTTATGTTCCATTTTTTTAAATTCTTCCTATTACTTAATATTTTGAAAGGCATGATTGTCTTCAAGGTTTATGATACCCTTTTCCAGTTTCTGTAATTTTAATAATTGATTTAGTCAGTATGTTCATTTAACACTAGTGTTCTTTGCAATTTGCAGATATGACTCTAGAAATTCTGTCTTGGAATGGTCAATAGTTCTCATTGATAACTCTAACCGCAGGTCAGTGATTGTTGGTTTCTTTTATTTTTCAAGTCATGTTATGTGTTAGTCTTATTATATTGATAATGAATGAATTTGTCATGTTGTGCTATTAAATTGCAGTGGATCAATGGAATTTCTTGTGCCTCCGGCTGATTCATCAGCTTTCTTCCCTATTTCTGTGCGGTTTTCAGCTGCTAGTACATACAGTGATCTAAAGGTTTGATTTGCTTTCCAATTTGTTTTTGTTCTAAGCTACCATCTGCCTGAATAATATTATGTTTGCATCTATCTCTGCATTTCACTAAGTTGGAATTCTTTTTGCAGGTTGTGAATGTCTTACCTCTGAAAGGTGGACCCACTCCCAAGTTTTCTCAGAGGACAACATTGATCACAGAAAGTTACCAAGTTGTGTAACTGATAGCAAATTACGTGCTCGGGCTTATGAGCTTACCTATTGGAATTCTTAGAGATCCTTTTTATTGATGAAAGTTTGACAAGTAGCCAATTCCTTTCCAGGTCTTATCATCCAATAAGTTTTTGAGATTTTGATGGTGTCCCTTGGGATATGCATTTGCTGCGGTCTTACTAGGTTCATATTTGGTGTACACTTTTTGCAATAGGAAGTATTAAGATAATAATGTGGTTTTTTCAAATGAGGTTTGGTTGTGTTACTTTTTTCCCTTTACATTAACTATCTGAGGACTAGTTTGCCTCAAGTGATTGTTCTATGCAGTGTTTTAAAACGAAAATGTTTTTGGTGGAAGAATTTAAGCCCATCACTCAATATAGTAGCCACCCAATTAGTGGAGTTATCCGACGTGGTCATGTTATTTTATTTGAATATTATTTTAGTTGATTAGAATTCTTTTTAACAGTTGATATTATATTTAGTATATTTTAATTACGACTCATTAAATTAGAACATATAAAATTATCATATGTGAAAAGTGACAATGAATTGAGCAAAATTCAGCTTTCCAAATATGTTGTTGGGGCTACCACGTGTTGAGCATTTGATATCAAGTCATGTCGCCAATTCTGCTATTTGATTTTCTATATTTTACGTTTTCAGTAATCTAGAAGATGATTTCCAAAAATTTTTACTCTTTTTTCGGCCTTTTTGAAGTTAATTCGTGGATCAAAATTAGTGGTGACAGCCTTACAAATTTTTTTATATGTTCCCACCCCTCCTCTCCGGGTCTATATTATAATTTTTTTATGAAAATTTTAATTTTAATTTTAAAAATTATTAAATTTAAAATTATATTATTAAAGATTAATTTTTAATTTTATTAAAATATAATTTATTACGTAATTTAGTTAATTTTTGTGATTGGTTGGGCTATAGCCCACTTGAGCCGGTCCCTGCTTACGTATAATGTGATCAGCCTAGTAGTAATTAATTGTGCAAGAAAAAAAAAGAATTAATTAATTAAATGGCAAAAAGACTGGCCACGCATGTCAAGCGGCCTGATTGGCTTCGTCCATCCGACTGCAAATTTATAACTGCTGCAAATTTGTCTTGGCTTCCAAAAGTTCGTTTTGACATACTAGTTATATAGGACAAACAATTTGCAAAATATAACTTACTTGGGAGAGACGTATCAAGTCTTGTCGTATATGGAAGAGAGAAGCAAACTTTTTTAATAATTCCGTGAGTTCATAAATAAATTACATACGACAAACAATTTGAAAAATAAACTTTTTTCTTTGATTTATTTTTTCTAAGGGCATTTCTATGGGTAATGGATTATGTATACATTGTAATATTCTAACCATTAACCAAATTAACAGGTTTCAGTTCAAGAGAAATTATTTAAAATATTTTAAGTTATTTAAGATATAAATTTGAGACATTCAATTTTACACTTAATATTTATGAATATTAAGCTACGAATATAAAGTTTGTTTTGGCAAATAAATTAAGGAATTTTAAGATAAACTGGCAAATATCTAGGTCTCAAACTGATACTTATGAATATTAAATTATTTAAACATAAGTTTGGGACATGCACTCTTACACTTACAGTTATACCTTCTCCAAATTTGTCCTGACTTTGCGGACTTATGATATCATAAATAGTCTGTTTCTTTCTTTCAGATGCAGTCTAGTTTGCAAATTGTTACTCATAATTTACTTCCCAAGACAAACTTTTGGAAGCCAAGACAAATTTGAGGTGGGCATGAATATATATATATATATATATATAGACAAATTTGAAGTAGGTATGAAAAAAAAATATATATATATATATATATAGACAAATTTGAAATAGGTATTTAATAATTAAATAGTTTAAATTTTTTTTATTATTATTAAGGGCATGTAAGAAAATTGAAAGTCTATATGGGCAAGGGAACCCATGTCCGTCCTTGTTCACGTACATCGATCTATCATCTACTCTCTATCTTGCAATGGTGTTCTAGTGTTTTCTTTTGCCAAATTCTTAGTTATATTTAATAATGTTTGTGTCATCTCCTTTCATAAGTATATGCACGTGCTCGTGCTCGTGCTCATCAAGCAGTCGTAGTAGCTTTCTTTCCCGTGATGTTAGTTATTCACCAGAGCACTTGACTTCCATGGATAAGTTCCATGAGCTATTTAAATCATGGATGTCAAAATATAAGAAAAATTATAATAGCACCGACGATAAATTTGATAGATTTGGGATGTTCATTGCCAGCTTGAAGAAAATGGAGGAAAGGAACAAACAGTTAGTAGTAATTGGCTTGGTTTGAATGAGTTTGCAGACTTGAGCCATACAGAGTTCAAGAACAAGTATTTAGGACCGACGTTTCCGGCTTCAGCTCCTGAGCTCCTCTTCGCTTCTAAAGACGACTACTTATTTAAGTAAAAAAATGTTGAGTTGCCCGAGTCAGTTGATTGAAGAACGGCAGGAGCTGTCACAGAGGTCAAGAACCAGGTCAATGTAGTATGTATCCGTGTGTTTATATATTTATCGATATATATTATTCAATTCGATTTATTGATTTCAATCATATATATATATATAGATATATTAATTTCTAAAGTGTCTACTTATAATAACTTATTTATCATGAAATTATATATGCATGCATGCATGCAGTTGTTGGGCATTTTCAGCTGTTGCTGCTGTGGAGGGCAGAAATCAAATTGTCACAGGAAATCTAATTTCATGGTACGAGCAACAGTTGATTGACTTTGAAACAACTCACAGCCAAGGCTGCAAAGGAGGTTGTCCCAGTTAGGCATTTGAGTATATAATTAATAACAATGGAATCCATAAGGAACAAGACTACCCATCTGTTGCTCAGCAAGGCTCTTGTCTACAAATGGTAAATATAAACAGGAATGTGGTTAATTTTGATTTTTCTTAATTTACACATTCATCGTATATAATTTTATTTAATGAATTAAAATTTATAGATACATGTATGTGTGTATGAGTGTATATGATGTATATATATAATTAGTATTTGTAAATATTAATTTTTAATTATTTCAGGTAGGAGACGTGACGATCACTGGCTATCAAAAGGTCCCAAAATATAGTGAGGATAGTCTTCTGAAAGCAATCTCCATGCAACCTATTAGCGTAGCCATCGATGCTTAAGGATACGATTTCCAATTTTATCGTGGGGTATGTTATAGATTTAGCCAACTCAATTTAATAACTAGACACGTTGCACAAGCTCGTTAGCTCATCAATATATATATACACAATATGATTAATTATATATAATATATATTTTATCTGTATGTATGTAGGGTGTATTCAACGGTCCTTGTGGAACTTCACTTAATCATGCAGTGACTGCTGTTGGCTACGAAACCACAGAAGATGAAGATTTATCATTGTGAAGAATTCATGGGGAGGTACATGGGGAGAGGCAGGATACATGCGGACGAAAAGAAACACAGGAGATCCCGAAGGACTTTATGGTATCAAGAAGACGGCTTATTTCCCTAACAAAAGTAACCAATTAAGCCTTGCTGCTGCGGAATAAGAGTAATTATTGACAAATAAACTGATGTTTGTCAATACGGACGTACCTTAAATGAAAATAAATAAATAAATGCCGTGCATATATGCGTGGCTTAATTTTATGAATTTGCATGTTATCTTTCATATTAAAAATAAAATATGATGCACGCATCCTGCATGCATGCATGATTGGTTTAACGTGTACTTACTTTGTACTTAGCTATTTCTTGTGCTAATTAATCATTAATTAAAAACTACTAGAAAATTTGGTTTCTTCATAAAATAAGTTATGAATATTATTTTGTGACACAATTCCATGCATTAAGGTAGTCATTTCCAAAACAACATGACTCTATTTCAACAACTTCAATTTATAAGACATATGCTAATTAATCATTAATTAAAAACTACTAGAAAATTTGGTTTCTTCATAAAATAAGTCATGAATATTATTTTGTGACACAATTCCATGCATTAAGGTAGTCATTTCCAAAACAAAATGACTCTATTTCAACAACTTCAGTTTGTAAGACATATGGATGATTAACAGACATCTCTTCTAAAAATTGCTAAAATAATAAGTAGATTGGAGTTATATGTAAAATTTATAGATAAATAAAATATATTTAAAATACAAAATTGTCCTTAGTTGCTTAAAAATATTAATACACTATTTTTATTTTATTTTATTTTATTTTTATTGTAATATAAAATTAACTTATTAAAAAGTTAAATATATAAATATTGTTAATGAAAATATTTATACTGATAAATAATTTTAAAATGTAAATTTTACTTTTAATAAAATATTTTGTTAATAAAAAATAAATAAATTTATTTATTTTTACATCAAAAAATATTTTTGAACAAACACATTTTTATTTTTTATTCTTAAAAATGTTTTTAATAAATTAATAAAAATATTTTCTTATATGAAAATAAATTATCATTTCTTTTACATAAATAAATAATTAGCAAAATTATTTTTTATTAATAAAATATTTTATTAAAAATAAAACTCATACTTTAAAATTGTTCATTAGTAGAAAAATTTTCATTAGTAATTTAATATATTTAATTTTTTAATAAGTTAATTTAAAAATAAAAATAATAAAAATACTACATTAATTTTCTTAAGCAACCAAGGGTAATTTTGTATTTTCAAATAAATTCTATTATATTGAGGGAAGATTTTTGTGATTTTTGTATATAACTACATCTATCTATATGTTATTTTAACAAAACTCAGAGAAGGTATCTATTAATTACTCTAATACGTATTTATATGTCATTTTTTTTATTACAATGAATCAATAAACTTTCATAAATGATTCATTCATCTTAAAATTTATTGAATCATGATAATTTGAATATATTATATTACTTTTGCTAATATTATGTTTATCTATTAATTAATTAGATATTTCATATCCAAATAGAAACAAATGTCCATATAAGTAAAAGAAAAATCATGTTATATTAATTAAGTATTAAATTACATAAACAACCAAATTGATATGAATTAAGGAACCAAACCCATAAACACTCAAATCCTAGCCATACACACTCAACTTATTAGCAATCATCCTAATCTAACCCAATACAAACCCATAAATACGTTAATTCACCAAACTTGATGTGAATCTTTAATAAATCCAACAATATCATTAGATAAGTAGAATGTGAATTAAATAAAGAGAAAAAGAATCAAAGTAGCTAAAATAGATCTAAGAGATAAAGGCAAAGCTATGAACCAAGGAAACTACCAACTGAATTCCAGCAACAAGAAAATTTAGAGTAAATATTTATTCAAACTTGAAAAATAAAATTAATATTTTAATTTTACTTTTTCAGTAGAAACACTCTCTTTTGCAGAGCATTAAAGACCTTTGTAAAAGTCTAGTATAAGTAGCATTAAACATATTCCAAAATTAAAGAAGTAACAATTACTTAACATATAAGACAATTCTAAAATGAAAAATAGAGACACATACTTTGTTAGTGTACAAATTGTCTTCGCCTAATATTGTCATCTTTCTAGTCAACCCGTTATCCTTCATAAATGTATCCTTGAATCTTACAAATGACTTGAATTTGCTTGCTGAAACTTTTAAAGTCACATAGACGAGATCAAATGATAACATAAAATACTAATTAATTTTAAATTTCCTTAATCTTACCAATTTTGAACTTTGCCCTCCAAGATGAATGTTTTTCTGATTTGTTTTATGGAAGTGATGTAACAATAAAGCAAGTGAGGTGTCATTGGCCCAAGTGATGATAATTAAAGTGAAGGAATAATTTGGGTTTTTAAATGGAGCTTGGATTGAATGGGCTAAAAGAAAATTGAGGGCCGGGCCAAATTGGGTTTTAGTGTTTAAATGTAATTGGGTTTGGTAAACTAAAGTATTTATAAGCTAGTCTTGGGTTATGTTAGCATGATTACTGATGGGTGAGTGTGTATGGTTAGGATTTAAGTGTTTATGTGTTCATTCCCTGATTCATATCATTTTTCCTGGGTTGGAGAGAATTTGTCCTCATATTTAGAAGATTTTCATCTTTTAAGTATGGCAAAGGACCTCCTACAGTAAATGTAGCGGAAACTCCATCCAACTCATTTGGTAAGGCCATCTTATATGCATTGTCACTTACCCTCGTAATGATCTTAAAAAGTCATTTGCTTTAGGATCGATCTTACTTTTTCTTTTATAAGGAAACCTTTTTTATTTCATAAATGTAGCCAATTAAAATCTCTATGTTGAAAAATCAAAGGCTTTCTATACTTGTTTGCCCTTCTTTTGTAGTTCTCATTTGCTTTATCAATTTTTCTTCTTAACTTGTTCATGGAACTTCTTATCATTTTGATCTTCTCCTTGTCGTTCTTGGAAACTTGAAAATCAATTAGTAGTGAGGTAAGATCAATAGGAGTGGGGGGATTAATATCATAAACAATTTTAAAATAAAAGTGGCCTATGGTAATGCTTAATGACAAATTTATAAGTGAATTCGGTTTGTGCTAATTTTAAGTCCTAATTTTTCAAGTGCCAACTAACCATACTTTTCAAGAGATCACCTAATGTGCGATTGGTAACTTCTGTTTGATTTTCGATTTGAGGATAATGAGAAGTACTAAAGAGAAGTTTAATGCTAATCTTATCATAATCTGACACTATAGTTTTTGGAATACCACGAAGTTGAATAATCTCTTTAAAAAACAAATCCACCACCTTAAAAGCATCATCCACCTTATGACATAGAATGAAATAGGCCATTTTGGAGAAATGATTCATTACCACCAATGAAAAATCTTTCCTTTTTAGAGTCCTAGTGAGAGCAACCATAAAACCCATGCTCAAATTCTCTTAGATCTGATCCAAAATTAGCAAAGGTATATAAGGCCCAACCTTAAAGTGTGCTTTAGCCCATTGACAAGTACCACACCTTGCAATAATGGCCTGAACATCCTATGATATTTTTGGTTAATAAAAGTGTTTTTTTAGCAATTCTAAGATTTTGTAAACACCAAAATGACCTACCAACCCACTTCATATACTTCTTTAATCAACAACTCTCTATATAAGCTCATGGTAATACATAACCTATTTCCTTTAAATAAGAAATTCTTTTAAATTGTGTACTTTTCAAAAGCATCTTTGGAACATTTTTGAATCAAATCATGCATCTTCTCATAATGAACATATTGATCCCTCATCAATTAAAAACCCATAGCCCTTACATTAAGTAAAATAAATAGAGAATACCTTCTACTAAGTGCATTAGCAACAACATTAGTTTCTCCTTGTTTATAATAAGAAACAAAAGTGAAGGATTGTAAGAATTCTACCTATTTGGCATGCCGAGAACTAATCTTATGTTACCCATGGAGATACTTCAAGGCTTGATGGTTTGAGTACAAAATAAATTATTTATGTTTAAGACAGTAACTCCAATGATCAAGTGTTCTCACAATAGCATAAACTCCAAGTCATAGGTAGAATACCTTCGTTTTGTGTCATTAAGTAAGAATAACATTGATTCCCACTTTACTTGTATCGCATTCCGCCTTAAATAACTTATAAAAATCTAATAGGGCTAAAATAAAGGTTTCACACAAATTTGCTTGATCACTTCAAAAGTCTCCTTAGTTGAATTGGTTCATTTAAAAGCACCTTTTTTCATACACTTAGTTATGAAGGCTATAATGCTACTAAACTGAGGAATAATCCTTCTATAAAAATAGGCAAGTCTATAAAATTTTCAAACCTTCGTGATAAAGTTAGGCTCAGGTCATGACTTAATGGTTTTTGCTTTAGACTCATCCATCATAATACCATGTTTAGAAATTACATAGCTAAGGAAACATGATTAACAAAGAACATAAACTTTTCAAGTTTGGCATACAACTTTTGAGCCTCAAGTTTCAAAAACCTGTTGTAAATGATCAACATTTACCTCATCATTTTGGCTATACTCTAAAATGTCATTATAGTAAACCACCACAAATTAGCTAATAAAAGGCTTAAGAACTTCATTCATCAACTTCACAAATATATTTAGAGCATTAGAAAGCCTAAATAATATAACTAACTATTCATATAACTATGCGCTTAGTCTTGAAAATCGTCTTTCATTCATCCCTTTCCTTGTTCTAATATAATGGTATCCACTCCTTAAGTTAACTTTTGAAAAAAACACGGCTCTATATAGCTCATCAAGCATGATATCCAATCGAGGAATTGAGTATTGATATTTGATGATTTTATAATTAATTGCCCTACTATCAAGACATGTAAAATGAACCATTTGTCTTTGGAACTAACAAGGCTAGAACTGAGCATAAATTTATACTTTCCCACACAAAATCCTTTGAAATCAGCTCCTGCACTTTTCTTTGTAACTCTTTAGTCTCCATAGGGTCGCATTTATAGGCTACCCTACAAGGAAGTAAAGTCCCAAGTATTAAATCAACTTGGTGCTTTATTCCTCTAAGTGGTGACAGTCTAATAAGTAAATCATTAGAAAACACATCTTTATAGTCACTTAACAATGGTTAAATGTGTTAGATTGAAATACTTATAACATGTATAAAAATAAATTTTGAATTCATTCATACGTTTTCACAAACACATGAAATGTCAAATATACATATATCCCATATATGCATGAAATGGCATCTTAAATGAATCCAACTAATGCTAGATTGATGAGCGATAATTGCTTACCTCCAATTATGTGAAAATACTATAATTTACAACACCAAAAGCTTGAGGATGTCTTTCTTGAGGAAACACTGCAGGGATTAACTCCTATCTGAAGGATTGAACGTCAAATTGATTTTGTACCTAGTGTGACAATTCCAAACTGACCAGCTTATAGGACTAATTTTGAGAAGACAAAAGAGTTTCAAAGGCAGGTAAGTGAGTTGATAGCGAAAAGGTACGTGGGGGAGAGCATGAGCTCATGTGCCATTCCAGTTTTACTTATACCTAAGAAGGATGACACTTTGAGAATGTGCGTTGATTGCCAAGCGATCAATAATATTACGGTAAAGTATCGACATCTCATTCCTTATTTAGATGATATGTTAAATGAATTGTCTAGAACATATGTGTTTTTAAAAATTGATTTAAAGAGTGGATATCATTAAATACGCATGAAAGAGGGTGATGAATGGAAAACTGCTTTTAAGACAAAATACGGTTTGTATGAATGGCTAGTAATGCCTTTCGGGTTAACTAATACACCGAGTATATTTATATGATTAATAAATCATGTATTGCGTGCATTCATAGGCAGATTTATCATTGTTTATTTTGATAATATTCTTATTTACAGCAAAAACTTGGATGATCATATTGTACATTTAAAATCAATTTTAGATGTACTTAGAAAAGAGAAGTTATTTGCTAACTTAAACAAATGCACCTTTTGCACTGATAAACTGGAGTTTCATGATTTTATTGTAAGTGCACAAGGAATACAGGTTGATGAAGAGAAAATTCATGCAATTCAAGAATGGTCGAGTCCCACAAACATAGATAACGTGCACAGTTTTCATGTTGAATTTGCTTATAATTGTACTGTTTATTTTGTTACTAAATTTTCTGCATTTGAAATTGTGTATGGATTTAATCTATTAACTTCATTGGATTTATCTCTTTTATTCATGATTGAACGAGTTAATGTAGATGGAAAAAAGAAAGCTAAATTTGTTAGGCAGATTCACGAGAAAGTAAGACTCAATATTGAGCGATAAACGAAGCAATATACAAAACAAGTCAACAAGGGACGTCACAAGCTGGTTTTTGAACCAGGAGATTGGGTGTGGTTGGATAAAGAAAAGAAAGATTTTCGATGTAAAGGCATTCCAAATTACTTCCAAGAGGAGATGACCATTTTCAAGTGTTAGAGCATATCAATGACAATACTTACAAACTAAATTTATAGGGTGAGTACAATGTAAGTGCTACTTTTAATATTGCTGATTTGAGTCTTTTTGATGTAGGTGATGATTTGAGGACAAATTCTTTTAAAGAGGAGGGGAATGATATAAATTATGGCACGACTTCAAAGAATCCAATTCAAATTTTGATTAATCTAGTGACGAGAGCACAAGTAAAGAAATTCAAAAATACACTTAACGGGTTAATTCAAGAAGTTTAGACTCAAGTAAATTCATGGATGATACAAATTATGGCACAACTTCAAAGAAATCAATTCAAGTTTCGATTAGTCCAGTTATAAGAGTCCAAGTAAAAAAGTTCAAAGATGCACTTAACAGGCTAATTCAATAAGTTTGGACCCAAGTAAATTCGTGGAGACCCATTGGGCTTGGTCCACATATTCAGTAAAGATGGATATGCATGATTCAAACTCTAGAAAAATCTGACCAAATCTAAACTCGATTTTTTAGCAAGTAAAATAGGAATATTTAGGAGTGTTTGAGTTCATTTATAAGTCTATCTAATTAGTTAGCTTTCCTTGGAGTGTTTGACTTCATTTATAAGTCTATTTAATTAGTTAGTTTTCCTTTCTGTCTTACGTAAGTACAAGTTATGATTTTTTGCTTATAAAAAGACATCTTTGAATAAGAAGCAATCAGAATTCATTAGTCAAAATTTGAGAGTTATTTTCTCTTTGGTTCTTTGAAGAACTATTCAAACTTATCAAGAATTATTCTTGTGGCGTTCATCAGTGACTTATCAAACGGACTTCCATCACCGTTTGTGGCGTCTATATTATACTGAGGTTCTTGTTTTTTTATAAACAACGGATCGAGGTTCCATTCAAATTTGATTGTAGAATGATCTCAGGTTCCTTGTTGAATTCGGGTCTCGTTATTCTTAATGAGGTTCGTATCAATGGAGACCCATTGAGCTTGGTCTATATATCTAGTAAAGATGGTTTTGCATGATTCAAGTTTAAGAAAAATTAGACCAAATCTACACTTGATTTTAGCAAGTAAAATTGGCATGTTTAAGAGTATTTAAGGTTATTTGTAAGACATTTAATTAATCAATTTTTTTTTTAATTTTGGCATGTAGAGCCATTTAATTAGCTGATTATTTTCTTTTCTATTTTAACCAATTAGAAAATATTATTTTTTAGCCTTAATTAAAATGGCCTATAATTAAAATATTTTAAAAACTTGCCTTGTAATAATTTAGCCTATAAATAGGCACTTTTGAATAAGAAGAAATTAGAATTCATTAGTTAGAAAATTGAGAGTTCTTTTTTCTTTGGTACTTTGAAAAACTATTTGAACTTATCAAAAACTACTCTTATAGCGTTCATCAATGACTTATTAAACGGACTTCAATCACCGTTTGTAGCATCTACATTATATTAAGATTCTTGTTTCTTTATAAACAACGAGTTGAGGTTCCGTTCAAATCTAATCATAAAATGATTTTGGGTTTCTTGTTGAGTTCAGGTCTCGTTATTCTTAACGAGGTTCATATCATCGTGTTAATCACATGAAGCATCATTATTCATCTCAAGTGGAAAGGGAGCTTCCAAAACATAGCTAAATTTTTCGAAATCTAGAATAATTTTGAGATTTTTAAGCAAATTATTAAAATTCTGCCCTGTCAAAACATTATTATTCAATATTCTCAAGAGAGTATTTTTTGACATTTTATATGTATTATATCACAAATATGAGAGGCTACGAGAAAAAAAGTATCAATTAATATCTTGTATATGTCCAAATAATTTGAATAATAATAATCAAACGTTTTGAAAGTTGTATAACAATGCTAATCAAATTAACTCTCACTATTTAATTTGAACCCTGCATTCTCTAAGTTAATATTAAAAAGATTCGTTGAAAATTTTATATTTAGTGGGAAATCAAATTTTTATCAAAATTAATCAACCTTACATTTTACAGTCTTGGTCGACTAATTTTAATAAGTAAGAAACACTTCCTATTATATCTCATGTAAGATATAATTTATTTTCGTTGTCCTAACCTCAAACATCTCACATTTTAGAGTTTTGGTATCATTAGTTAGTTAAATCTGAATCATTGTACTTTTTTAAAATGTATCTATCATCTAAATCTCACATAATAGAAATTTTGATCTAAACAATAGATTACACTCAAGAACCAAATAATTGAATTCTATAATATCAATACTGCACTTCTCACATTTTAAAATTTTGGAATACAATATTAAGTTACAGAATTTATTATTATCCCACTATTAGAGGTATGGATTTAATAATTTTATCAGGAAGTCAATTTATATGTCAATCTTATATGTATCAAATACATATCTTAAACTTGTAAATTAATATTTATTTATTCATCTCATGAATAAATATACACTAACCTTTAGTATGTATATTATATATACATATTTATGCGTTTTATTTTAAATAAAACAATCAATGCATGTTATATTAATAATTCTCTAATTATTAATGTATGTGTAACACTTTACATGTTACATACACTTTTATTAATTTGCTTGATATTCAAAAAATTATTCTCTCAAAAGTGATTTCTGACATTTGTTGTATTGGTTTTTGTGATTTTACTGTAACTAGTACAACTAGTGACCACGTTATATGTGTTTACATT
The DNA here is from genome assembly GCA_032401905.1 of Swietenia macrophylla. Lineage (NCBI taxonomy): Eukaryota > Viridiplantae > Streptophyta > Magnoliopsida > Sapindales > Meliaceae > Swietenia > Swietenia macrophylla. Next base: position 6,994,693 of record CP135573.1, read on the forward strand.
GTTGAACTTACCTAATGTTTTACTTTGATATTATTATGCATTTTTTCACATTCGAATGTACATACACGCAAATATCATGTATAAAACCATGCATGTCATTCTTGTGTTATATAGAAATAAACACAAGTATATACATCCAATGCATATATATATATATGTGTGTGTGTGTGTGTGTGTGTTAAGAAAAATGTACAACTCACATACATAACCAATATTCACATGCATATAGTTAATTTCAACAACAATTAAAACATGTCATAATATATATTCATGCATGCACATACACATAATCTCATTACATATATATGTACACATCATGCATCATGTGCCAACGTTTGACACATACATGTGTTCAACTTAATTTTAAATACATGAACTACCATGAACTAATTTCCATTATCAACACATGTCATGGCCCATATATGAAAACATGAAATCAAACTCATTTTGATTCCAAAAATACACTCACATAAATATATATCTCATATACATGCATATGCATCATTCATGAAAATTAAATTTCCATAAATGTATATGTTTGGCCATGCACCACTGATTCCATATTCATGCATAAACTACCATGATCATATAAGCTGATGAAATCAAATTTCAACAACATGGAACCATGAGCTGATTTTGAAACATAATACATTTTTTGACAAAATCAATATTTCGTCAATGCATTACATAACCAAACATCATGATATCATATACTGTCATATGTGCTTCCATTATAGCTATTAATTCATCAAAAGGAATCCACACTTGGTGAACAAGATCACATCCCATGCAATCTTTCCACCATTCATCTCCAACTCATACTACATGTTCTAATCATATTAAAACATATTGCAACATTCAAACCATATTATTAGGTGTTCAAAACAGCAAGTAAATGCATCCAATTAGCATGGAAAATTATTTTCCACACTTTCCTCCCATTTGGCCAAAAATCCATCCTTTTGAATTCGTTTTGATTTCCAACTAAAATCACCTCACATATGACCTTAATTCATCACTATAAATCATTCAAACACATGAGAATTGATTGAAAATAATTTCCACCCACAAACTCCCACCTTGGCTGAATGTTGCCCACATGCACACAATTTCAGGTTTTTCACCAAAACCATCACACAATACATCAACCAGCATTTCCATGATCCAAATACATCATTATACATCTTCTAAACCATTGAGAATAGATTGGAAACTCAAAATTCCGGCAAGGACAACATGGTGGCAGAATAATGTGATTTAGTGCAATTTTCTTAGTTTTTCAAGCAATTAAGCATGCATACCAATCTGAACATGCTCTAATACCCTTTGTTGGCTTGAAATACTTATAAAATGCATAAAATTAAAGTTTGAATTCATTCATGCACTTCTACAAACTTATGGAATGCCAAATATACATATATCCCATATATGCATAAAATGGCATCTTAGATGAATCCAATTAACGCTAGATTGATGAGGGATGACTGCTTACCTCCAATTATGTGGAAATACCACAATTTACACCACCAAAAGTTTAAGAATCTTGCTTGGATAAATTGGGAGGAAGGGCTTTTGGTTTTGCTTGCAAAATTACAAAATTTGGTAAGGTAAGCATTTATATATACTTGAAATGCCCATGCCTTTCCAAATTTATCCTCACCTTTAATTAAAAAGTAATTATGTGTCATGGATAATATAGACATTATCTCATAATTTCTATTTTGAACCTTTAAGTACTTAAACTTAAATGCAAACATTTAGCTAACTTTTAACCAAAGTGTAATTAAGAATATATACATTAGCCCATGTGTAATTATCTTATAATTACACCTTTTCACTTAGGTTCTTAAATAATTAATATTATTAATTTGATTATATAATTTAAATAAATTACATTTCAATTTAAATTCAAAAAAAATTCTTTAAACACTTTAAAGAATTCATAAATATATGTAATAATTATATATTTATTTCAACTTAAATATTATTTTAAAGGTGTTAATCTCACTATCGATAATATTTTTCTTTCCTAAATAATTCTCATTACTTTTAATTATTAGTGTGACTATGTGGATTCATTGTAAAATAAATGTAGATTTATTCTGAATTTTTTGAATTAATCAAATTATTTGAATGTTTAACAATTATGGTTAACATCTAGTAATATGTTATAATCCCTAATCCACAATAAAATTATACTTCATTAATTCTCATCTCAATTGTACATACCATATGAGTAAAGTTCTTTCGTTATCTAACTTTGGTCAATTTAGGGTTATGGTACGTTAATACCCTTTATCGATAAAATTATGAATCATTGATTTATATGTATTAAACTCGTCGCCACAAATTCTTTTATGTGATATTTGATCACTCTGGTTAGAAATTTACTTTTTCAACTATTTATCGATGTTCATTTGGGAATTCGAATTTAGATTGAGTCAACAAAAACTCTGATCTAATGTGTATTGAGTCAACGAATCCCATATTAACTATTACACATTTTAAAATACAAACAATACGTGACCAAACAAACTTTATCATATAAGATGTGACTAGTCTAATATTTATTTACTATATGAATTACGTGCATCTACATTGAATTTGTCAGTGATGTCTCATATCAAAGGACAATGTCGTACACTAGTACAATTACACAATAAATCATTGACTATATGTAATACCGTGTGATTTATTATTGTGTGGTCATATTCAAATAAATAGTTCTCTAACTATTTAATCCATATTAATGTCCTAATAATGTAATCATCATGTTACCCACACTAAATATCATCTCATGATATTCATCTAAAATATTTAGTATACCTACTATGTAATATCGTTGCCCAATAAACCATATAAATCAATGCATATACAAAACGAAATTAGTATTATAACTATACACCATATAAATTATGTGTATTTATACTAAATTCATCCATGATATTTTAGGTTAAAGGATAACATTACACGCTAGTATAAATCATTAACTATATACATTACTATACGATTTATCATTATGTGGTTATATTTTAAAAAATATTTCTCTAACTATTGAATTTATACTAATATCCTAATAATATGATTTTTATATTATTTGTACTAACATCATTTTATGATATTCTCCAAAAATATTCAATAGGTCTATTATATGATATTGTTGCCCATTCAATATTACTTTCATAGAGAATAGTTTTACTAATCTCATTTAACAGTTAAATAAATTATTTAAATAATTTACAAATATACTTTATTTGTGTGTATGGTTGAATAAAAGAAATAATTTATGTTTGTGAATAAAGAATTCTTTCTTTCATTAATAAATAATACACATATATAAGACAAAATATTTTTGAAACTGATAACACGAATGACTTTTAGGGTATATCCGAAAAATTTGCACTTGCACTAAAGTCATTTGCTATTGTATCTCATACCCATCTTCTCAAGATGATGCTTAAACTATTTTTGTGTAATTACTTTAGTCAATGGGTCAACGACAATGTCTGTGGAAGATACTTTTTGGATCAATATTTCTCTAACTATAAGAAAATTTTTCAAAATATGATATTTACGTCAAAAATATGCTTAAATTTTGGTATGCTCTTGATCTCTTTGCTTGTGCAATAGTTCTATCATTGTCTGTTAAGATATACCTTTGAAGTTATGCAAGTAAACTAATACATATACATAGTGAAAAATATATGAAATAAACGATTTACTTTTCAAAATTTATACGATAAATTCTATTGTTAACATATGTACACAATACAATGTAGTAAATATATTTATACCTCTTGTTAGACACATTTTATCAAAAAAGCATAAATACAGATCAATTACCTCTACGTCTCTATGGTATGCACATGATCATGAATCTAATTATGAGTACTAACTCTTATGATTTAAATGTATAAGATTTTATGTGTTCTTTTGTTCAAAAAAGTAAAGACGTAAAACCAAACTCTAGGCACACCTATAAGACATAAATATCACATATTTATTTTGCTATTTAAAGTGTTTAATTTAGACTTGAACCTATTTGGTCGAGCTTTATTATAAAACCCAATTTATTTAGTAAAACAGTTACTATGTTACAAGAAATAAGCAGTGTCTAATAACGCATCATAACTACTTTAATAACGAGAATATCAGTGGTTTGATATTATTTTATCTGTAATTAAGGTTATCGTGTAATTCAATTCTTTTATTCTAAATATTTTAATTGAACACAAGATATAAAATGTATCATTCTTATATAGTTTATTTTTATATTTTTTAGATATTTTGAGTAGATTTATTCTATTAACTGAAGTCAACATCATATATTGACTATTTAAGCATGGTCATGTATTTTTAAAATTTCACTCAATTAAAAGAGTCAAGATATCACTTCCATTATATAGAAAGAATAAATTTTATCTTGATTACACACATCCTTCTATACGAGTTATTATATATTTGATTATTTATTTTACAATTTATCTTGTTGTAGATGACGTTTTAAAATATCAAAATATATCATTTTCTATGGTAGAAATCATGGTAATTTCAAGCCTAATGATCACATACATGTTAGTATATGCCATAAATTTAATAATATTTTAGATGTTTGGCATTTTGTATCATGACATTTTATTTTATATATATATATATATATCATTTAATTATTTTATTATTACATATCTGTGTATTTAATAAATATAATAATATCCTTAAATAGTAAATTCAATTAGTTAACAACTATTTTTAAATTTTCCTAGTCAAGTATTGTTGTGAATAGGATAACAATAATACATTGAGACTAGTATGTATAGTGATTGATAACAATATATGTGTGTTATGATATGAAATATCAAGTCAATATATAGGTACAAGTTAGTAAACTAATGTACTGGACTAACCCGTCATCAGAATACTATATAAATTATTATATGAGTGTTATAAGTAATTTTTATAGTGACAATAATATATGTGATCTTTAGACTTGAAATCAGCATGATTTTCAATATAGAAAATAATATATTTTGATATTTTCAAACGTTATCTGTAATAAGATAGACTATAAAAAAATAATTAAATATATTATAACTCATGTAAAATGATATATACAATCATGATCGAGCGAGGCTTTTAAAAAAATTCATAGCTATGTTCAAATAATCATATATTGATTTTCATATGATAGAATAAGTTTACTCATGATATCAAAACAATATAAAATTGAATCATATAAGATGACACATTTTTATGTCTCTTTGTTTAATTAAGATATTTAGGATGACACATTGATACAAATCATGACACGACTTCAAATAATTCAATTCAAGTTTTGATTGGTCTAGTTACGAGAGCACAAGTAAAGAAGTTCAAAGATGCACTTAACAGGTTAATTCAAGAAATTTGGACTCAAGTAAATTTGCGAGACTCATTAAGCTCAGTCCACATATTCACCAAAGATGGATTTGCATGATTCAAATTTTAGAAAAGTCAGGGCAAATTTAAACTTAATTTTAGCAAATAAAATTGGCATGTTTAGGAATATTTAAGGTCATTTGTAATGCTATTTAATTAGTCAATTTTTTTTTTAATTTGGGCATGTAAAGCCATTTAATTGACTAATTATTTTCTTTTCTATTTTAGGCAAGTAAAAGATTTTCTTTTTTAACCTTAATTAAGATGGCTTGTAATTAAGGCAATTTAAAACTTGTTTTGTAATAATTTAGTTTATAAATAGACATTTTTGAATAAGAAGAAATTAGAATTCATTAGTCAAGAAAATTGAGAGTTCTTTTCTTTTTGGTTCTTTGAAGAAAACTATTCGAACTTATCAAGAACTATTCTTATGGCGTTCATCAATGACTTATCAAACGGACTTCCATCACCATTTGTGGCGTCTACATTATACTAAGGTTCTTGTTTCTTTATAACAATGGGTCGAGGTTCCATTCAAATCTGATTGTAGAATGATCTTGGGTTTCTTATTGAGTTCGACTCTCGTTATTCTTAGCGAGGTTCGTATGATTTGGCATCATAACAAAAGTTATTCTAACTTCAAGTTTGCCTATCTTTTTTATTATTCGTTTCGTAATTTGTTATCCTTTTCACAATTCTTGATATAGAAAAAAAGAAAGAAAGAAAAAGAAAAAGAAAAAAGAAAAAAGCAGAAAAAAGTGAAAAAAAAACGAAAAAAATAAAAATTTCATGTTTCACTTTATCATCAACACTTTAATATTTATGTATCAAATTCTGAGATTTTCTTATGATTCTCAATTGTTAAATTAGTGGGTATAAAATTGAAATATTTTGTACAAAATTAAAACCTTTAGTATCCGTGATATAATCGTATTTTCAACCTTTATTTTATTATAGTGAGTCCTGAAAAATTATTGCAAGAAATTTTTGATTATCGTTTATTAGTTCGAAAATAAGTAAAAGAGAATTATTGAGTGAAAAAAGGCAAGTGTGGCGAGAGCATTAAAGGGATAAAAGTCGCAAATTTTTGAGTGAAACACGAGTGCAGAGTAATTCATATTATTGATTGTAAACACATAAGAGAGAGAATTGTGAGGTCTTTTTTTTTTATTCATAACTTATCTCTTGTAAAAATCATGTCTCAACACGACTATGAGAAAGCATAAACATGGATGAATCTAAGGCTATACATGGAAGTTTTGGTGGGAGAGATAAGATAGATGATGAAGATGGAATTAGAGCAAATTAGTGAACAGTAAGATAGAGTGGAAAATACCAATCGGGGGAATCGAAGGGAAAAAGTTCAATAACGGCGTACAGTAGTGGATTTTGAGAAATACAATAATGGCAGTTTTAAGGAGGAAGATAGACACTTGGTAGGCAGCAATAGGATGTTTGAACGTGTTAGAAAAGATTGGAATCGGGAGGATAATAACTTAGGCAGCATTAAGATGAAGGTGCCTTCATTTTAAGGCAACAATGATCTCGAGGCTTATCTTGAGTGAGAATAGAAGATGGAGCTAGTTTTTGATTGCCACTACTACTCCGAGATAAAGGTAAAACTTACAGCCATTGAATTTTCTAATTATGCTATTATTTAGTGGGATCAATTGGTTTTGAGTAGAAGAAGTAGAAGAAGTAACAGAGAACATCCAATAGAAACATGGGAGGAGATGAAAACTATGACGAGAAAACAGTCTGTTTTAAACTATTATTACAGCGAGTTGTATCAAAAATTGCAAAGCCTTACACAAGGCAACCAGAGCGTGGAGAATTATTATAAAGAAATGGAAATAACTATAATCCGAGTGAATATAGAGGAGCATCGAGAAACTACTATGGCTAAGTTTTTAGGTGGTTTGAATCGAGAAATTGTAAATGCGGTGGAATTGCAACGTTATATGAAATTAAAAGATTTGGTTCACATGACCATCAAAATTGAGTACCAACTCAAAAGGAGAGGCAGCACATGTTTAAACCAAAGTTCGAGTGCATCTTTTTAGAAACAGAGTTTCACAAAGAAAAAAGACAAGCTGTAAACGTTCTCAATACCCCAGCACAAGTTTGAGCTCAAGTCTGAGAATATCAGCCAATGTCCAAACAAGCGAGTTATGGTGATGCAAAATAATAGTGATATTGTGACTGACGATGAAGATTCTAACACCAATGACATGCCACCATTGGAGAACATCACCGAAGAGGAGTATTGAGCCCCTGATGCATTGACATTAGTAACCAAAAGAGTGTTAAGCTTGTAGGCAAAATAAGTTAAGGAAGTGTAGTGTAAGAACCTCTTTCATACTAGATGCTAAGTCAAGGACAAGGTGTGTAGTATGATTATTGATAGTGGTAATTGTACTAATGTTGCAAGCACAACAATGTTGAAAAAATTAGGACTGCCCATGTTAAAACACCTCAGACTATACAAATTACAATAGTTAAATGATAGTAGAGAAATGAGGACAAATAAGTAGTGATAATTGCATTTTGGATTGGTAAATATGAATATGAAGTGTTGTGTGATGTAGTACCGATGCAAGTTAGACATTTGTTGCTAGGGCGTTCATGGCAGTTTGATAGGCGTGTGAAGTATGATGGTTTTACGAACAAATACTCCTTTGTACTTAATCAATCACCAATTGCTCTTGTACCTTTGACACTGTAACAAAGAGAGAGAAAGGTGAAAAGAGAATGAGTGATAATTTTAGAGAAAAAAAAAGAGGATGAAAAAATTGAAAGAGAAAAAAAGAGTGCAGATTCAGTCAATAAAAGCAAAATAGAGAGAAAAATAAATTTTTATGCAAAAGAAAGTGAAATAAAAAGAGTAAAATTTTTAAATCAGCCAATAATTGTACTTTTGTACAAAGAGACGTTTTTTAAACACTAATGAGATTTATCATGCTTTACCTAACTTTATTGTTTCTCTTTTGCAGGAATACAATGATGTTTTTCCTGAAGAAATGCCATAGGGATTACCTCCTATCCGAGAGATTGAACATCAAATTGACTTTGTACCTGATGCGACAATTTCAAACCGGCCAGTTTATAAGAGCAATCCTGATGAAACAAAAGAGTTTCAAAGGCAGAAAAGTGAGTTAATGGTGAAAGAGTACGTAAGGGAGAGCATGAGCCCATGTGTCATTCTAGTTTTACATGTACTTAAGAAGGATGGCACTTGAAGAATGTACGTTGACTGCCGAGCGATCAACAACATTACGGTAAAGTATCGACACTCCATTCTTCGCTTAGACGACATGTTAGATAAACTGTATGGAGTTTTTGTGTTTTCAAAAATTGATTTAAAGAGTGAATATTATTAAATACGCATGAAAGAGGGTGATGAATGAAAAACTGCCTTTAAGACAGAATAAAGTTTCTATAAATGATTAGTAATGCCTTTCGGGTTAACTAATGCATCGAGCACATTTATACGATTAATGAACCATGTATTGCATGCATTCATAGGCAGATTTGTCATTGTTTATTTTGATGGTATTCTCATTTACAGCAAAAACTTAGATGATCATATTGTGCATTTAAAATCAGTTTTAGATGTATTTAAAAAAGAGAAGTTATTTGTTAACTTAAAGAAATACACCTTTTGTACCGATAAGTTTGTGATTCTTGGTTTTATTATGAGTGCACAAGGAATACAGGTTAATGAAGAGAAAATTCGTGCAATTCAAAAATGGCCAAGTCCTACAAGCATAAGTAACGTACGGAGTTTTCATGGAGATCGATTAAGTAATGCCAAAAGAGTGATGCATTGACAGCTCGCTAGTTTCTACCGACGATTTGTGAAAGACTTTAGTACTTTGGCCGCACTGCTGCTCACTGAGGTAATAAAGAAAAATATTGGCTTTAAGTAGGGAGAAGAGCAAGAGAAGGCGTTTCAGCTCATTAAGTAAAAGTTGACAAATGTACCCTAATTAGTTTTACCTAACTTTAACAAAATATTTGAGATCGAATGCGATGCTTTTGGTGTAAGTATTGGTGCTGTGCTTATGCAAGAAGGACGACCAATTGTGGGCTTCAGTGTAAAGTTAAGTGGAGCAATTTTAAACTACCCGACTTATAATAAGAAATTGTACGCATTGGTTTGAGTTTTGAAAACATGGCAGCACTACCTTTGGCCCAAAGAGTTCGTGATTCACACTGATCACGAATCATTAAGGCACTTGAAAGAACATCACAAGCTGAACAAGAGACATGCTCATTGAGTAAAGTTCATTGAGACGTTTTCATACATCATCCAATATAAACAAGGTAAGGAGAATGTGGTTGCAGATGCACTCCCTCACAGGTACACATTACGCTCGACTCTTGTTACTAAATTAATTGGTTTTGAACATATTAAAGAGTTTTGTCCATCAGACCCTGATGTTTGTGAATAGTATAAAGTTTGTGAGAAGACTTCCAATGGTAAGTACTTTAGACAGGAGAATTTCTTGTTTCGAGAAAATAAGTTGTGTATACCGAATTGTTTCGTGCATGATTTATTAGTTAGGAAATTACATGGTGGAAGATTGATGGGATATCTTGGGATAGCTAAAATACTAGCTATTTTATAAGAACACTTTTTTTGGCCACGCATTAAATGAGATGTTGACAAAATTTATAATAGATGTGTCACATGTAGGCAAGCAAAATTTCAAATATAGCCCCATGGTTTATACACACTATTGCCTATTCTTAATGAGCATTGGATTGATATTTCTATAAATTTTGTGTTAGGATTGCCTAGGAGTAAACGTGGTAGAGATTCAATTTTTGTGGTTATAGATAAATTTTTTAAAATGGCACACTTTATTCCATATCACAAAATGGATGATGGTTCACATATTGCTAATTTATTTTTTAGGGAGATTGTGAGATTATATGGTATGCCTAGAACAATTATTTCGGATAGAGATGCTAAGTTCTTAAGTTACTTTTAGAAGATTTTATGATGTAAGTTAGGTACTAAGTTATTATTTTTTACTATTTATCACCTACAAACTAATAGTCAAACCGAAGTAGTAAATAGAATTTTCTCTACTTTGTTAAGGGCTATTATTAAAAAGAACATTAAAACTTAGGAAAATTATTTATCACATATTGAATTTACTTATAATTATATTATTCATTCTACTACTAAATTTTCTTCATTTGAAATTGTGTACGGATTTAATCCATTAACTCCATTGGATTTATCTCCTTTACCTATGATTGAACGAGTTAATCTAGATGGCAAGAAGAAAACTGAATTTGTTAGGCAGACTCATGAGAAAGCAAGACTCAACATTGATCAAAAAATAGAGTAGTACGCAAAACAAGTTCACAAGGGGTGTCGTAAGCTGATTTTTGAACTAGGAGATTGGGTTTGATTGCATATGAGAAAAGAGAGATTTTCGACACAAACGCATTCGAAATTACTTCCAAGAGGAGATGACCCTTTTCAAGTCTTAGAGCGTATCAATGATAATGATTACAAGTTAGATTTACCGGGTGAGTACAATGTAATTGCTACTTTTAATGTTGCTGATTTGAGTCTTTTTAATATAGGTGATGATTTGAGAACAAATCTTTTTAATGCCTGTCTGCATGTGACACATCTGTCGCAAGTTCTCTCAACATCTATTTTCATGTGTGGCCAAAAGAAGTGTTCTTATAAAACAGCTAATGTTTTAGCTGTTCCAAAGTGTCCCATCAATCCTTCACCATGTGATTCTCTAACTAATAAATCACGCACAGAACAATTCGGTATACACAACTTATTTTCTCAAAATAAAAAACTCTCATGTTTAAAGTACTTGTCATTTGGGGTCTTCTCACAAGCTATATACTCTTCACTAAAGTCAGGGTCTGAAGGATAGAACTCTTTAATATGTTCAAAACCAAGCAATTTAGCATCAAGAGTAGAGAGTAATGCGTACCGGCGAGAGAGTGCATCTGCAACCACATTCTCCTTACCTTGCTTATATCGGATGACGTATGCAAACGTCTTAATAAACTCCACCTAACGAGCATGTCTTTTGTTCAACTTGTGCTGTCCTTTCAAGTGCCTCAATAATTCGTGATCAGTGTGAATCACAAACTTCTTGGGACCAAAGGTAGTGCTGCCATGTTTTTAAAACTTGAACCAATACGTATAATTCCTTATCATAAGTCGGGTAGTTTAAAGCTGCTCCACTTAGCTTTTCACTGAAATACGCAATTGGTCGTCCTTCTTGCATAAGCACAGCTCTAATATCTACACCAGAAGCATCACATTCGATCTGAAATATTTTGTTAAAGTTAGGTAAAGTTAATAAGGGTGCGTTTGTCAATTTTTGCTTGATGAACTGAAACGCCTTCTATTGCTCTTCTCCCCACTTGAAACCAACGTTTTTCTTTATTATCTCAGTGAGCAGTGCGGCTAAAGTACTAAAGTCTTCTACAAACCGTTGGCAGAAACTAGTGAATCCAAGAAAACTTCGTACGTTACTTATGCTCGTGGGACTCGGCCACTCTTGAATTGCACGAATTTTCTCTTCATCAACATGTATTCCTTGTGCACTCACAATGAAACTAAGAAACACAATCTTATCAGTGCAAAAGGTGCATTTCTCTAAGTTAGCAAATAATTTATCTTTTCTAAGCACATCTAAAATTGATTTTAAATGCACAATATGATCATCCAAGTTTTTGTTGTAAATGAGAATATCATCAAAATAAACAACGACAAATCTACCTATGAATGCACGCAATACATGGTTCATTAATCGCATAAATGTGCTCGGTGCATTAGTTAACCCGAAAGGCATTACTAACCATTCATACAAATCGTATTTTGTTTTAAAGGCAGTTTTCCATTCATCACCTTTTTTCATGCGTATTTGATGATACCCACTCTTCAATCAATTTTTGAAAATATACAAACTCCATGCAATTCATCTAATATATCGTCTAAGCGAGGAATGGGATGTCAATACTTTACTGTAATGTTGTTGATCGTTCGGCAGTCAGTGCACATTCTTTAAGTGCCATCCTTCTTAGGTACAAGTAAAATTGGAACGGTACATGGACTCATGCTCTCCCTCACGTAACCTTTCGCCATCAATTCACTTACCTGCCTTTAAAGCTCTTTTGTCTCCTCAGGATTGCTCCTATAAGCTGGTCGGTTTGAAATTGTCGCACCAGGTACAAAATCAATTTGATGTTCAATTCTTCGGATAGGAGGTAATCCCTGTAACGTTTCTTCGGGAAAGACATCCTCATATTTTTGCAAAAGAGAAACCATAGAGTTAGGCAAAGTAGGATCAATCTCATTAGTATTTAAAAATGCCTCTTTGTATAAAAGTACAATCATTGGCTGATTTAAAATTTCGCTCTTTTTATTTCACTCTCTTTTGTATAAAAATTTATTTTTCTCTCTATTTTGTTTTCAACGACTGAATTTACACTCTTTTTTTCTCTTTCAATTTTTTCTCTCGAATTGTCACTCGTTTTCTTTTGATCACACTTTTTTCTTAACCACACTTGATCCTCATACAGTTGTTGCAATGTTAAAGGTACAAGAGTGATTGGTCGTTGATTAAGTACAAAAGAGTACTTGTTCATAAAGCCATCATGTTTTACACGCCTATCAAACTGCCATGGACACCTTAGCAACAAATATCCAGTTTGCATCGGTACTACATCATACAACACTTCATTTTCATATTTTCCAATTCGAAATGCAACTATCATCTGCTTATTTACCCTCATCTCTCCACTATCATTTAATTACTGCAATTTGTATGGTTTAAGGTGCTTCAACGTGGGCAATCCTAATTTTTCCACCATTATTGTGCTTGCAACATTAGTACAACTATCACTGTTAATAATCATACTATACACCTTGTCCATGACGTGGCACCTAGTATGAAATAGGTTCTCTTGCTGCACTTCTTTAACTTCTTTTGCTTGCAAGCTCAACGCTCTCCTGGTTACTAATGTCAATGCATCAGGGGCTAAATATTCCTCCTCGGTGATGTTCTCCAATGGTGACATGTCATTAGTGTCAGAATCTCCAATAGCGGCAGGAATGTGAGGATGTCTTTCCCGAAAAAATACCACAGGGATTACCTTCTATCCGAGCGATTTAACATCAAATTGATTTTGTACTTGGTGCGACAATTCCAAACCGACCAGCTTATAAGAGCAATCTTAAGGAAACAAAAGAGCTTCAAAGGCAGGTAAGTGAGTTGATGGCAAAAGGTTACGTGAAGGAGAGCATGAGTCCATGTGCCGTTCCAGTTTTACTTGTACCTAAGAAGGATGGCACTTGGAGAATATGCGTTGACTACCGAGCGATTAACAACATTACGGTAAAGTATCGACATCCCATTCGTCGCTTCGACGACATGTTAGATGAATTGCATAGAACTTGTCTATTTTCAAAAATTGATTTGAAGAGTGGGTATCATCAAATACGCATGAAAGAGAGTGATAAATGGAAAACTACCTTTAAAACAAAAAACGGTTTGTATGAATGGTTAGTAATGCCTTTCGAGTTAACTAATGCACCGACCACATTTATGCGATTAATGAACCATGTATTGCATGCATTTATTGGCAAATTTGTCGTTGTTTATTTTGATGATATTCTCATTTACAGCAAAAACTTGGATGATCATATTGTACATTTAAAATCTGTTTTAAATGTACTTAGAAAAGAGAAGTTATTTGCTAACTTAAAGAAATGCATCTTTTGCATCGATAAACTTGTGTTTCTTGGTTTCATTGTGAGTGCACAAGAAATACAGGTTGATGAAGAGAAAATTCGTGCAATTCAAGAATGGCCGAGTCCCACAAGCATAGGTAACGTACGAAATTTTCATGGACTCGCTAGTTTCTACCGACGGTTTATGGAAGACTTTAGTAGTTTAGCCACACCACTCAATGAGGTAATAAAAAAAAACGTTGGTATCAAGTGGGGAGAAGAGCAAGAGAAGACGTTTCAGCCCATCAAGCAAAAATTGACAAATGCACTTTTATTAGCTTTTCCTAACTTTAACAAAATATTTGAGATTGAATGTGATGCTTGTGGTATAGGTATTAGAGCTGTGCTTATGTAAGAAGGACGATCGATTGTGTATTTTAGTGAAAAGTTAAGTGGAGTAGCTTTAAACTACCCGATTTATGATAAGGAATTATACGCATTGGTTCGAGCTTTGGAAACATGGCAGCACTACCTTTGGCCTAAGGAGTTTGTGATTCACACTGATCACGAATCATTGAGGCACTTGAAAGGACAACACAAGCTGAACAAAAGACATGCTCGTTGGGTGGAGTTCATTGAGACGTTTTCATACGTCATTCGATATAAGCAAGGTAAGGAGAATGTGGTTGCAGATACACTCTCTTGCAGGTACGCATTACTCTCTACTCTTGATGCTAAATTGCTTGGTTTTGAACATATTAAAGAGTTCTATCCTTCAGACCCTGACTTTAGTGAAGGGTATATAACTTATGAGAAAACCCCCAATGGTAAGTACTTTAGACACAAGGATTTTTTATTTTGAGAAAATAAGTTGTGCATATCGAATTATTCTGTGCGTGATTTATTAGTTAGAGAATCACATGGTGGAGGATTGATGGGATACTTTGGGATATCTAAAACATTAGCTGTTTTACAAGAACACTTCTTTTGGCCACACATGAAAAGAGATGTTGAAAGAATTTGCGATAAATGTGTCACATGCAAGCAGGCAAAATCCCGAAAGCAACTCCATGGTTTATACACATCATTGTCCATTCTTAATGAGCCTTGGATTGATATTTCTGTGGACTTTGTGTTAGGATTACCTAGGAGTAAACGTGGTAGAGATTCAATTTTTGTGGTTGTGGATAGATTTTCTAAAATGGCACACTTTATTCCATGTCACAAAATAGATGATGCTTTACATGTTGCTGATTTGTTCTTTAAGGAGATTGTGAGATTACATAGTATGTTTAAAACAATTGTTTCCGATAGAGATGCTAAGTTTTTAAGTTACTTTTTGAAGATTTTGTGGTGTAAATTAGGTACTAGGTTATTATTTTTTACTACTTGTCATCCACAAATTGATGGTCAAACCGAAGTAGTAAATAGAACTTTGTCTACTTTGTTAAGGGTTGTTATTAGTAAGAACATTAAAACTTGGAAAGATTGTTTACCATATATTAAATTTGTTTATAATCGTACTGTTCATTCTACTACTAAATCTTCTCCATTTGAAATTGTGTATAGATTTAATTCATTAACTCCATTGGATTTATCTCCTTTACTCATGATGGCAAAAAGAAAACTGAATTTGTTAGGCAGATTCATGAGAAAGCAAGACTCAACGTTGAGCGAAAAACGGAGCAGTATGCAAAACAAGCCAACAAGGGGCGTCGCAAGCTGGTTTTTGAACCAGGAGATTGGGTTTGGTTGAATATGAGAAAAGAGAGATTTCCGCCGCAAAGGCGTTCCAAATTACTTCCAAGAAAAGATGACCATTTTCAAGTCTTAGAGTGTATCAATGACAATGCTTACAGGCTAGATTTACCAAATGAATACGATGTAAGTACTACTTTTAATGTTGCTGATTTGAGTTCTTTTAATGTAGGTGATGATTTGAGGACAAATCTTTTTCAAGAGGAGGGAAATGATACAAATCATGGCACAACTTCAAAGAATTCAATTCAAGTTCCAATTGGTCTAGTTACAAGAGCACAAATAAAAAAGTTTAAAGATGCACTTAACGGACTAATTCAAGAAGTTTGGACCCGAGTAAATTCGTAGAGACCCATTGAACTTAGTCCACATATCCAGTAAAGATGGATATGCATGATTCAAACTCTAGAAAAGTCTGGCCAAATCTAAACTTGATTTTTAACAAGTAAAATAGGAATATTTAGGAGTATTTGAGTTCATTTATAAGTCTAATTAGTCAGCTTTCCTTTCTGTCTTAGGTAAGTAAAAGATACGATTTTGTCAATAAAAAGGCACCTTTGAATACGAAGCAATCAGAATTCATTAGTCAGAAAAATTAAGAGTTATTTTCTCTTTGATTCTTTGAAGAACTATTCGAACTTATCAAAAATTATTCTTGTGGCGTTCATTAATGACTTATCGAACGGACTTTTATCACCGTTTGTGGCGTCTACATTATACCGAGGTTCTTGTTTCTTTATAAACAACGGGTCGAGGCTCCATTCAAATCTGATCGTAGAACGATCTCGGGTTCCTTGTTGAGTTTGGGTCTCGTTATTCTTAGCGAGATTCGTATCACAGTCCCTCCTTTTTAATTATAATTTGAACAAGATTGAGTGGACTTTTTTTAAGTTGCTCAATAAGTGTCAAGAATTTTATAGAGAGAAAGGACATGTGGATGTCTATATGGCTTCTACTAGTAGAATTAGTAAGGGGTCAAAGATGCTAGCCAAGAAAGGGTCAAATATTGATCCAAAGAAAAAATACTTTTAAAAAGTCTAGTCCAAAATAGAGAAAACAAAGGACAAAGGAAATTGTTTCTATTGTGGGAAACTTGGCCACTAGACGAGGAATTGTCCTTAATACCTAAAAAGTCTTAAAAAGACTAAAGCAGGTATGCATAGCCATCATATGATTGATTATGAAATAAATGTTATTTTAAATAATCAATCCTAAATAGTTAATTCAACAGTTACAACTCATATATGTCTTGTTGCAACCAATGCAGAATAGTTTTACATTGTAGAATGGTGAGATAGTATTAAGGATGGCTAATAAAGCAACTGTTGCTACAAAGGCCAAGGGATCATACTTTCTTATAATGACAAATGAACATATTTTGAGTTCAGAATCTGTGTTGTATTTTACTGAAGCCAGTGGAAATATCATTTCCGTTTCTGTATTATATAAATTTGGTTACTTTGTATAGTTCAATGGGAATGCATGTTTAATTCATTTGATAAATATATTAGTTAGTAAAACAATAAATACAAATGGTTTATATGCACTTGAACTGTGTAATATAGGTTCTGTTAAATCAATTGTCAGAAAAAGAACTCAAAATAAGATAAACCCTAAAATTCTGTGGCATCATAGATTAGGTCATATCAAAGAAAAAAACATGATTTAGTTTGAAGGAGGTGAGATTTTAGGACCTTTGGGTTCAAAATCCTATCCAACCTGTGAATCATGTCTTCGAGGTAAAATGACCAAATCATCCTTTAATAGTAAAAGGGATAAAGCTAGTGAATTACTGAAACATATACATATAAAAGTGTATGGATCATGTAGCAAACAATCTCAAAAAGGATTTAATTACTTTGTTACCTTTACTGATGATATATCACGGTATGGGTATGTGTATTTGATGAAATACAAATTTGAATCTTTTGAAAAGTTTAAAAAATTTAGGAATGAAGCAGAAAAACAAACTAAAAAAAGTATTAAATCCATGCAATCAGATCATGGAGGCAAATATTTGAGTACTGAAATTTGAAAATTCTTAACAAAAAGTGGAATAGTTTCCCACTTGACTCCCACTTATATGCCACAACATAATAGTGTAACAGAAAAGAAGAATCGTACCCTATTGGATATGGTATGATTTATAATGAGTTTTAAGGATTTGTAGTGGTATTTGTAGGGTTATGCCTTATAGACCGCTGTGCATATTTTGAACAAAGTCCCGTTAAAATCAATCCAAATGATTTCTTATGAGATATAAAGTGGTAAGAAACCCAATCTTAATTATATGAGAATTTGAGGTTGTCCAGTTTATGTTAAACTAGTTAACACTGACAAGTTGGAGTATAAATGAAAAAAGGATCAGTTTATTGGATATTTTAAAGACAGTTTGGGATATTGTTTCTACTTTTCTTTTGATCAAAAAGTTTTGATCAGTAAAAATGCATACTTTTTAGAGAAAGAGTTCTTAAAAGAAATAGGTGCAGGTAGAGATAATGAGTTTGAGGAAGAGACCTAAGTGCCTCAAATTGACACTATTGTAACTGGATCATTCAATCAATAGGCCTCAATACTAATTCCAGTTGGAAGATCTTCTAAAATACTGAAACTTCTAGAATAATACGAGTTTCTCCATGAGCATGAGTATGACTTATACTTAGTGAAAAAAAATGATTATAGTGATGATCCTAGAAGTTGTGAGGAAGCTATCCTGGATAAAGATTTAAGAAAATGGCTAAAGGCTATGGAGTTTAAAATTCAGTCCATGTATGCCAATCAGGTTTGGACACTGATGGATCTGCCAGAGGAAATAGTTTCTATTGGTTGTAAATAGATCTTCTAGAGAAAGATTGGCAAGGATGGCTAACATAACGCTAGGTTGGTGGCAAAAGGTTATACTCAAAAACAAGGGTTAAATTATGAGAAGACATTTTCACTAACAGGTATGATTAAATCTATCCAGATTATGCTAGCCATTATTGCATACCATGACTATAGGATTTGGTAGATGGATGTAAAAATTGCTTTCCTTAATGGGTATCTTGGGGAAAATATTTACATGGAACAACCCATGGGTTTCATATCCGCTATAGATAAGAATAAGGTATGCAAGTTTCATCGATTCATTTATGGATTGAAGCAAGTTTTTAAGAGTTCGAATATGCGATTTAATGAGGTGATCAAATCATATGGGTTTATGAAAAATCCAGGTGAGCCTTGTGTTTATAAATAGATTAAAGATCATGTCATTATATTCCTCATATTGTATGTGGATTATATCTTGCTACTAGGCAATGATATTGGCATGATGACTAAGGTAAAAATCTGGTTATCCAAAATCTTTTATATGAAAAGCTTAGGAGAGATGACCTATATCCTTGGAGTTCGTGTCTACAGAGATAGAATAAGGAAAATAATTGGATTATCCCAGAAATTATACATAAAAAGAAAGTTAAAGAAGTTTAATATAGAGAACTCTAAAAGAGAACTCCTATCCTTCATCCACGGTCTTCATCTTCTAAACATATGGGTTTAAAGACTAATAAAAAGTGACAACGGATGCGTAACGTACATTATACTTCAACAATATGTAGTCTAATGTACGTAATACTATGTACAAGGCCTGATATAACATATGTCATAAGTGTTAGAAGCAGATATTGGGCTAATCCAAGGGAAAAATATTGATCAGTTATGAAATGGATCGTTAAGTACTTGAGAAGGACTAAGGATTTGGTTTTGAGTTATGGATGTCATGAGTTGAGTATTTAGGGATACTTAGATTTAAATTTTCAGTTAGATGTCGATGATAAAAAGTCTATCTCAACATTCACTTTTGTATATGATAGAGGAGCTGTTAATTGGAAGAGTTCCAAACAAACCATGACAGTTGGCTCCACAACAGAAGCTAAATATATTGTTGCTTTAAAAGCAGCAAAAGAGGTGGTTTGGATGCAAAAGTGTATATATGAACTTATTATATGTTCATCTGTAATAAGATGGACTATAAAGGAAATAATCAAATATGTTATAAGTCATATGAGAGATATATGTAATCAAAATAGGATTTGTCCCTCTTATAAAATGGAAGCGATTTCTTAAGTCCTCTAATTAAATAAGACTTTGAAAAATAAATGGTTATACTCAAATAAGTAAATATATGATATTAACGTTATTTAATAGAATAAGTCTATTCAAGATATCAAAAAAATATAAAATTAATCCATACAAGGATTACACATTCTATGCTTATATTCAATTGAGATATTTAGGACAAAAGAATTGAATTATACGGTAACATTGATCACGGATAAGGTGATATCAAATCATTAATATTCTCGTCACTTAGTAAGTCATTATGTGTTGTTAGATACCGTTCATTATTTGTAATACTAAAATTAAATTTTAATATTACCATTAACATAACAATAACCTATTGGGTCGTATATTGAAATTGAAAATAATGTATATAGATTGTATGAGTAAGATTTTTGTGCATTTGCTAAAGGAATGATATATATATTTTATGTCACATGGAATAAATCACTTAAATGTCATTGTTTTCATGAAAAATGCAATATAATGCTTAAAATTGTTGCCAGTTTCATAATAAATTGTTGAAAATGTCACTTCATTGGTGATAATGCCTACAAGCATCACCATTCTTGTCGAAAACGATATAAAATGCTAGTAAACAGCAATGTTTCCTTCAAGAAAACCTTGAAATCACTACACAATGCACTTAAACACGACCAAAGTTATCAAAATCACAATATAACACTTGAAAATATCACCATTTAGGAGAAAATGCAAGAAAAAGCTTTCAAACATCACCTGTGTTTGACAAAAGTGCTACAAAATGATTATAAACTACACCTTTTTGACAAAAGTGATGCACAATGCCTCCAAACATAACATTTTTAGCCAAAAATGAGGCAAAATGCTTTCAAACATAACCATTTTTGCTAAAAATGGTACAAAACTCTCTATAACTTCGCCTTTTTGAAAAAAAAGTAATAAAATGTTGCCATTTTCATGAAAAATGTAATATAATGCTTAAGAACATTACCGCTTTTATTATAAATTGTTGAAAATGTCACTTTGTTGCCAATAATACTCTTAAGCACTACCATTCTTTCCAAAAATGGTATAAAATGCTAGTAAACGTTAGTGTTTCCTCCAAAAAGACCTCAAATGACCATAAAATGCACTAACACATAACCTTTGTTATTAGAATTGCAATATAACACTTGAAAACATCAACCTTTAGCAGAAAATGCAAGATAAAGCATTCACACATTACTTTGTGTTTGAGAAAAGTGCTACAAAATGATTATAAATTGTCCCTCTTTGTTGAAGATCAAGAAATTGAGAGTGAAGATTCAAAGAATAAAGAAAAATCGAAATAACTTTTTGGGTTGTTTATGGATGCCCACATTAAAACTAAAACCCATTTCTGATTTTTTTTTTAAAAAAAACTAGATACTAAAGGATAAAATAACAACTAATTTTTTCTATTCACTAAATGATAAAATAACAACTAATTTTTTGAATTTGAAAGATATGTTGTTATATATTGTGTTGATTAAATAAATTTGAATGTGTTTAGCTTCCGATTTCAAATATTCAACAAAAACTAAGTGATGTTAACTCAGCACAAGGTAAGTCAACCCAGGCCCAAATTCATCTAGCTCATGATCTCCTTAGTCTATACACTTCATTTGGCCTTAATTTGATTACTTACAATCAAAGTCATGGAGCAAAATTTATATCAATCTTTAGGATGGAGGTTGAGCATTTATGTGACTCTTAGAAGCATAAATCTGGAGCCTTGTGTAACTATTTATTATAATTAATACTTGTAGTTTCTATGTAATCTGTTGCTTTATTTTATGTTTGATCAAACATGTAATGCCTGTAAAAAGGCTTCTTTATTCTATTTTGAGATTTGGCTGATTGAATGAAATTATATTTCTTTTGAGTGGTAATCTAACTCTTCTTCCTTTATTAAAATTCTAGCCAAATTTGGTGGCGAATTTTTTCTTGGCTGGTGGCATTGCTTTTAGGCCCTGGATACTTAGCTTTTATCTTTAAATTCTCTTTTGTTATCATCATTTGAAGAGTTTAAGAGTTCAAAATTCTAATTCCGTAAACAATAACAAATTTGAAGAAAAAAACTCACTCTTAGCTTCCGCAAGACGTATAAATTGGTATCAGTGCCAGATTGTCAAGAGTGAGCAATCTTTCACCTTATTATTATCTTTCCTTTGCTGAATCCTTTTAATTTCTGCTGGAGTTCTTATTTTTATCAAAAACCCTAAACCTAATTAACCTATTACTATATCACCACACTTAAAAAAAAAAAAAAGACTAATAGTAGATCATCCACTCCATCCGCACAATGGGAATTAGTAACTATGAAAACTGAAGAACAGATGAGTGAACTTAAAGAACAATTCTTCCAACTCTTGAGAAACCAAAATCAAAACCAAGGCCAACCAAAACGAGGGAGTGCCCTTCCAAACTAGAACCACCAAAAACCATCACCTTACCCAAGATACCATTATTATGAAGAAGAAATTTAGGATGAAAGTGATTCTAGTGAGTTTGAAGTGGATAAAAGAAGAAGAAGAAGGAAGAGTGATGATAATAGAGGATTAAAGATTGATATTCCAGAATTTGAAGAGGGATTAAATCTAAATGATTTTTTTGGATTAGCTTAGGAGATTGAAAGGTTCTTGAGTTCAAGGGTTATTCTGATGAGAGAAAATATAAGATAGCAATTCTGAAGTTTAAAGATTATGCTTCTCTATGGTAGGAGCATGTCAAGAAACAGAGAGATAGAGAAAGGAAAGAAAAGGTGAGATTATGGGAGAAGTTGAAAAAGTTGATGAAGAAAAGGTTCTTGCTAGAAAGCTATAGACAAGATCTCTACCTTAGGTTACACACTATTAAGCAAGGAGATAGGAATGTAGAAGAGTACATCCAGGATTTTGAGAGATTGATGATACGAAGTGATGTACCAGAGCTTAAAGAACAGACTACTGCCAGATTCTTAGGAGGATTAAATACGGAGATTGCTAGTATAATGGAATTGCAATCGTTTTGTTTGTTCAAAGATGTATGTAGGTTGTCCATTAAAGTTGAGAAACAAAAGAAAGTTATGAAGACTTCGGCACCCAAGAATTTCAGTAAGGGGAACTCATATTACAAGGGTTTTTCATCCTTCAACAAAACCCGAAATTACCATCAGGGACAAAGGAAAAGATAAGCTGATGGAAACTCCTAAAAAAAGTGCTTCAAATGTCAGGGTTATGGACATTTCCAAATTAATTATCCTAATAATCGGGTTATGACTTTAAAAGAGATTGAGCAGATTGAGAAGTTCTTGCAAGAGAAAGAAGATGAAGTTGTTGAATCTAATAATGAAGAAGAGATTGTAGAAGAGGATGATAATGGGGACATGCTTATGTTAAAAAAGATTTTGCATACCTAGATCTGCCTTAATGAAGATCAACAGGAGAATTTATTCCAAACCTGATGCACCATCAATGGGAGGGTTTGTTCGGTAATTATTGACAGTGGGAGTTGTACTAATTTTGCTTCTACAACATTTGTGAAGAAGTTGAGCCTTCCAACCTTAGCTCATGCTCAACCATATAAGTTTCAATGGCTCAGCAATGGGAGTACCGTGCAAGTTACGCAACAAGTTTTAGTTTTTTTTTCCTTTGGTAAAACTTATACTGATGAAGTGTTATGTGATGTTATTTCTATGGATGCATGTCACTTATTGTTGGGAAGATCATGGCAGTTTGATAGAGGAGTTAATCATGATAGGAAAAAGAATACTTATTCGTTTCAATTGAAGGAGAAGAATATCACCTTACTACCCTTGAAACCATCACAAATACACAAACCTATACCCATGACAGAAAACCTAAAAGAGAGCTTATTCCTAAATGAGAATCAAGTTGAGAAAGCCATCCTTAAACATCAACCTGTCCTTATTTTACTTGTAACTAGAAGAAAGATGTTGAGAATGAGAGCAAACCAGACCTTCTAGTCCAAAACTTGCTCAAAGAATATATTGATGTTTTTCCAAATGACTTACCACTTGGATTATCACCTTTGAGAGGCATAGAGCACTAAATTGACCTTATACTTGGGGCATCCTTACCAAATAAACCAGCCTATAGATGTAACCCAGAGAAGTCCAAGAAGTTGCAAAGACAAGTGGATGAGCTGATTAATTGTGGTTTTGTAAGAGAAAGTATGAGTCCATGTTCAGTGCCAACATTGTTAGTACCAAAGAAAGATGGGACTTACAGGATATGTGTGGATAGTAGAGCCATAAATAATATCATTGTCAAGTATAAGTATCCCATTCCTAGATTTGATAATATGTTCAATCAGTTACATGGTCTATGATTTTTTCAAAGATCGATCTTAGAAGCGAGTATCATCAAATTAGAATAAAGGAGGGAGATGAGTGAAAGACAACATTCAAAACTAAGGGAGGATTGTATGAATGGTTAGTTATGCCATTTGATTTGTCTAATGTTCTTAGTACTTTCATGCGACTTATAAATGAAGTGTTGAAACCATTTCTGGAGAGATTTGTTGTAGTATACTTTGATAATATCTTGGTGTATAGCAAAAGTGAGGAGAAACATGTTACTCATTTGCGACAAGTTTTTGATATCTTAAAGGAGAAGAAGTTATATGCAAAACTGGAGAAGTGTGAGTTTTTCTCGCCGAGTGTTGTGTTTCTTGGTTATGTTGTTTCTAAAGATGGCATCATCGTGGATCATTCCAAAATTGAAGCAATCAGAAGCTTTCATGGTTTAACATCTTTCTATCGTCGATTTGTTCTTAATTTTAGTACCATCATAGCACCCGTCATCTAGTGCATGAAAAAAGGTAACTGTGAATGGACTAAAGCAGCAAATGAAGCATTTGAAATGATTAAGAAGAAATTATATGAAGCTCTAATCTTAGCTTTGCCCGATTTTGATCAAGTGTTTGAAGTGGAATGTGATGCAAGTGGAGTTGGGATAGGTGCTGTTCTTACACAAGCTAAAAGTCCTATGGCTTATTTTAGTAAGAAGCTAAATGAATCAAGGAAATGGTACAGCACATACAATAAGGGCTAAACAATTTGTTCTTCTTTTAAACCACAAAGCCTTGAAGTTCATCAATGGGCAACACAAGCTGAATTCAAGACATGCTGAATGGGTTGAATTTTCTTCAATCATTCTCTTTTGTTTCAAATTATAAGAAAAAAGTAAACAACGTGATTGCGGATGCTTTGTCTTGAAGACATCCATTGCTTGCTATTTTAGATGCTCGGGTTCTTGGTTTTCAATTAATGAAGGAGTGTTATGCTACTGATGAAGATATGAGTTTGATCATGGCCAAATGCAAGAAAGGAAGTTTTAAGGATTATTCTATCTAAGATGGATTTCTCCTCAAGGGAAACAGGCGTTGTGTACCAAAAAGAAATTTTAAAGAGTTGATTATAAGGGAGATTTATGGAGGAGGAATTACTGGTCACTTTGGGGCCAATAAGACATTGAAAATTCTTGAAAAACATTTCTATTGGCCAAAAATGCATAGAGAAGTCCAAGTAATAGTGGCGAGGTGTGGCACATGTCAATGAGCTAAGAGTCATTTCAAACCAAGCCTTTACACTCTATTACGAATTCCAGAGAAGCCTTGGGAAGATTTAAGCATGGATTTTGTTGTTGTATTGCCAAGAACACAAAGGGGAAAAGATGCAATTATGGTGGTTGTAGATCAGTTTTCTAAACTGGCACATTTCATCCCTTGCCATAAAACAGATAATGCTTCTCAAGTAGCTGATTTGTTTTTTAAAGAAATTATTCGTTTGCATGGGATTCCAAGAGTATTGTGTCAGATCGGGATACTAAATTCCTTAGTCATTTCTGGAGGACATTTTAGAAAAAGTTTGGTACTAAGCTTCTCTTTAGCACTTTATACCATCCTCAAATTGATGGGCAGACTGAGGTCACAAACCATATTTTGGGAACTATTCTAAGAACTTTGGTGAGCAAGAATTTGAAGGATTGGGATATCAAAGTAGCACATGTTAAGTTTACTTATAATAGGTCTCCAAGTTCTACAACTGGTCACTCTCCATTTGAGGTAATGTATGGCATCAATCCTATCACTCCTATAGAATTAGGTTCTTTGCTAATCGATATTCAAATAAGTGTGAATGCAATTGAGAAAGCCAAAGCAATAAAGAAGTTACATGAATCTATTCGGGTCTAAATATAGAAGTGTAATGAAGCCTACAAGAAACGAGCCAATAAAAATAGGAGACCAGCCAACTTTCAGCCTTGAGATATGGTTTGGTTTCATCTAAGGAAGGAAAGGTTTCCATCCAAAAGGAAGAGTAAACTAGCACTAAGAGCTGATGGTCCATTTGAGGTCCTTAAATGAGTTGGAGATAATGCTTACAAGATAAACTTGCCTAGTGAAGGAGTCTCGACTACATTTAATGTGGGTGATTTGTCCCCATATTTGAAAGATGATAACCTTGTAGATTTGAGGGCAAATCCTCTTTAACCCCAGGAGGATGATGTAAACTCAGCACAAGGTAAGTCAACCTAGGCCCAAATTCGTCTAACCCATGATCTCTTCAACCTATATACTTCATTTGGCCTTAAGTTGATTACTTGCAGTCAAAGTTATGAAGTAGCATTTATATGAATCTTTGGGATGAAAGTTAAGCATTTATGTGACTCTTGGAAGCATAAATCTGGAGTCTTGTGTAGTTATTTATTATAATTAATGCTTATAGTTCTTATGTAATCTGTTGCTTTCTTTTATGTTTGATCAAATATGTAATGCCTATAAAAAGACTTCTTTATTCCATTTTAAAATTTGGTTGGTTGAATGAAATTATATTTCTTTTGAGTGGTAATCCAAGTCTTCTTCCTTTATCCAAATTTTAGCCAAATTTGGTGGTAGATTTTTCCTTGGCTGGTGGCATTACCTTTAGGCTTTGGATACTTGGCTTTTACCTTTAAATTCTCTTTTGTTGTCATCATTTGAAGAGTTTAAGAGTTTAAAACTCTAATCCCATAAATAGTAACGAATTTGAAGAAAAAGACTCACTCTTAGCTTTCACAAGATACATCACTAAGGGAAAATACAAGTAGATGGAAAGATATCAAGAGAGAAAAATGAATAGCCTTTTATTTTATTCATCCAATATTTACACATCTTGA
The DNA here is from genome assembly GCA_032401905.1 of Swietenia macrophylla. Lineage (NCBI taxonomy): Eukaryota > Viridiplantae > Streptophyta > Magnoliopsida > Sapindales > Meliaceae > Swietenia > Swietenia macrophylla. The sequence goes on from CP135573.1 coordinate 7,021,849, forward strand.
GTTTATATATACAATATCCTAACAGTTAGGTACAAACTTACTTTACTTTTTCAACAACTAAGTACAATATATAACAACATATCTTTCAAATTTACAAAATTAGTTGTTATTTTGTCATTTAGTGAATAGAAAAAACTAGTTGTTATTTTGTCCTTCAGTATCTAACTTTTTTTAAAAACTAGAAATAAGTTATTTAGACTTTTATTCATTTTTTGAATCTTCGCTCTCAATTTCTTCATCTTTAACACTCCCCCTCAAGCTGGACTTATACAAATTGAATAAGTTCAACTTGGAACTCACCTTAAGGAGTTATTGATGAGTACATGGTTTGGTGAATATATCTGCAAATTGATCTTCACTCATCACATAAGGCGTGTTGATCACTTTACTCAAGTACTTTTCTCTTGTGAAGTGACAATCAACTTCAATGTACTTGATCCTCTTAGGGAATATCGGATTAGATACAATGTGTGTTGTTGTTTTGTTATCACAATACATATCCATAGGTGTTTCAACTAAGAAACCTAAGTCTTCTACTAATGATTTTATCCAAACCAATTCACTAGTAGTAGATGCCATGGCTTTATACTTAACTTCCGCACTCGATCTTGCAATTACACTTTGTTTCTTGTTTTTCCAAGTCACCAAATTATCTCTTACGAATGTGCAATAACCAGTGGTTGATTGTCTATCTTCAAAATTACCGGCCCAATCTACATCTGTGTAGGCATGTATCTTATGGTGGCCATTTCTTTTCATCAAGATTCTTTGCCCCAGTGCTACTTTTAAATACCTTAGAATTCTATTTACCATTTCTATATGTATATTTTATGGGCATGACATGTGCTGACTTACATATTGCACAGAAAAAATAATGTCATGTCATGTAATTGTTGGATATATAAGTTTACCTATAAGTCTTTGATAAAACTTGATGTCCTTGTATGGTTCCTTTTTGTTATGCTCTTTTTCATACTTTTTATCCTCTTTTTTCTTTCTTGGTGTCTTCATAGGTGTCACGGCTGGTTTTGTTCCAAGTTTTCCTGCCTCGTTTAATAAATCAAGAACATACTTTCTTTAGGATAGAAATAATGCTTCATTGGAATTAGCTATTTCTATACCTAGAAAATATCGCAAGTTTCCCAAATCTTTAACATCAAATGTACACTTCCAATATGCTTTAATGCTCTTAATGCCATTAATGTCACAACTGGTGATGATAATATTATCCATATAAATAAGAACAATGATAAATCTCTCACTTGAGTGTTTAATGAAAAAGAAGTGATCGACATTGCTTACTTTAAAATTTTGAGAACATAATGCATTATGCAACTTATTATACCATGCTTTTGGTGATTGCTTTAATTCATATATAGCTTTTTTCAATTTGCAAACATGTGTACAAGGAACCCTAATATCATACCCTTGAGGTAGACTCATATAAACCTCTTCCTCTAACTCTCCTTGCAAGAAAGCATTCTTTACATTCATTTGATGTAAATCCTAATTATAATTAGCTATTAAGGAGAGAAGCACCTAAATAATGTTCATTTTTACAACAGGTGCAAAGGTTTCTGTATAATCTAAGCCATAGGTTTGGGTAAAGCTTTTAACTATTAACCTAGCCTTATGTTTGTCTAATGTTCCTGATACGAACCTCGTAAAGAATAACGAGATCCGAACTCAACAAGGAACCAAAAATCGTTTTACGATCAGATTTGAATAGAACCTCCACCCGTTGTTTATAAAGAAACAAGAACCTCGGTATAATATAGACGCCACAAACGGTGATGGAAGTCCGTTTCCTTAAGTCACTGATGAATGCCGCAAGAATAATTTTTGATAAATTCGAATAGTTCTTCGAAGAACCAAAGAGAAAATAACTCTCAATTTTTTTGACTAATGAATTCTGATTGCTTCTTATTCAAAGGTGCCTTTTTATAGGCAAAATCGTATCTTATACTTACTTAAGACAAAAAGGAAAACTGACTAATTAAATAAACTTATAAAATAACTCAAACACTTCTAAATATTTCTATTTTACTTGCTAAAAAAATTAAGTTTAAATTTGGCCAGACTTTTCTAGAGTTTAAATCATGCATATCCATTTTTGCTGGATATGTGAACCAAGCTCAATGGGTCTCCACAAATTTACTTGGGTCCAAATTTCTTGAATTAGCCCATTAATTGCATTTTTGAACTTCCTTACTTGTACTCTCGTAACTGGACCAATCAAAACTTGAATTGAATTCTTTGAAGTTGTGCCATGATTTGTATCATTCCCCTCTTTTTGAAAAGGATTTGTCCTCAAATCATCACACTCTAAAATTTGAAAAGGGTCATCTCCTTTTGGAAGTAATTTGGAACGCTTTTGCGTCAAAAATCTCTCTTTTTTCATATGTAACCAAACCCAATCTCCTGGTTCAAAAACCAGCTTGCGACGCCCTTTGTTGGTTTGTTTTGCGTACTGCTCCATTCTTCGCTCAATGTTGAGTCTTGCTTTCTCATGAATCTGCCTAACAAATTCAACTTTCTTTTTGCTATCTAGATTAACTCGTTCAATCATGGGTAAAGGAGATAAATCCAATAGAGTTAATGGATTAAATGCATACACAATTTCAAATGGAGAAAATTTAGTGGCAGAATAAACAGTACCATTATGAGCAAATTCAACATGTGGTAAACAATTTTCTCAAATTTTAATGTTCTTATTAATAACAGCCCTTAATAAAGTAGACAAAATTCTATTTATCACTTTGGTTTGACCATCAGTTTTTGGATGACAAGTAGTAGAAAATAATAACTTAGTACCTAACTTACGCCACAAAATCTTCCAAAAATAACTTAAGAACTTAGCATCTCTATCAAAAACAATTGTTCTAGGCATACCATGTAATCTCACAATATCCTTAAAGAACAAATCAGTAATATGTAAAGCATCATCCGTTTTGTGACATGGAATAAAGTGTGCCATTTTGAAAAATCTATCCACAACCACAAAAATTGAATCTTTACCACGTTTACTCCTAGGCAATCCTAACACAAAGTTCATAGAAATATCAATCCAAGGCTCAATAGGAATGGGCAATGGTGTGTATAAACCATGGGGTTGCTTTCGGGATTTTCCCTGCCTGCATGTGACACATCTATCGCAAGTTCTCTCAACATTTCTTTTCATGTGTGGCTAAAAGAAGTGTTCTTGTAAAACAGCTAATGTTTTAGCTATCCCAAAGTGTCCCATCAATCCTCCACCATGTGATTCTCTAACTAATAAATCATGCAAGGAACAATTCGGTATACACAACTTATTTTCTCGAATTAAAAAATGCTCATGTCTAAAGTACTTATCATTGGGGGTTTTCTCAAAAGCTATGTACTCTTCACTAAAGTCAGGGTCTGAATGATAGAACTCTTTAATATATTCAAAACCAAGCAATTTAGCATCAAAAGTAGAGAGTAATGCGTACCTGCAAGAGAGTGCATATGCAACCACATTCTCCTTACCTTACTTATATTGGATGACGTATGGAAACGTTTCAATGAACTCCACCCAACGAGCATGTCTTTTGTTCAGCTTGTGTTATCCTTTCAAGTGCCTCAATGATTCGTGATCAGTGTGAATCACAAACTCCTTGGGCCAAAGATAGTGCTGCCATGTTTCCAAAGCTCAAACTAATGCGTACAATTCTTTATCATAAGTCGGGTAGTTTAATGCTGCTCCACTTAGCTTTTCACTGAAACACGCAATCGGTCATCCTTCTTGCATAAGCACAGTTTCAATACCTACACCAGAAGCATCACATTCGATCTGAAATATTTTGTTAAAGTTAGGTAAAACTAATAAGGGTGCGTTTGTCAATTTTTGCTTGATGAGTTGAAATGCTTTCTCTTGCTCTTCTCCCCACTTGAAACCAACGTTTTTATTTATTACCTCAGTGAGCAGTGCGGCTAAAGTACTAAAGTCTTTCACAAACCGTCGGTAGAAACTAGCGAGTTCATGAAAACTTCGTACGTTACCTATGCTCGTGGGACTCGACCATTCTTGAATTGCACGAATTTTCTCTTCTTCAACCTGTATTCCTTGTGCACTCACAATGAAACCAAGAAACACAAGCTTATCGGTGCAAAAGGTGCATTTCTTTAAGTTAGCAAATAACTTCTCTTTTCTAAGTACATCTAAAACTGATTTTAAATGCACAATATGATCATTCAAGTTTTTACTATAAATGAGAATATCATCAAAATCAACAATGACAAATCTGCCTATGAATGCATGCAATACATGGTTCATTAATCGCATAAATGTGCTCGGTGCATTAGTTAACCCGAAAGGCATTACTAGCCATTCATACAAATCGTATTTTGTTTTAAAGGCAGTTTTCCATTCATCACCCTCTTTCATGCGTATTTGATGATACCCACTCTTCAAATCAATTTTTAAAAATATACAAGCTCTATACAATTCATCTAACATGTTGTCTAAGCGAGGAATGGGATGTCGATACTTTACCGTAATGTTGTTGATCGCTCAACAGTTAACGCATATTCTCCAAGTTCCATCTTTCTTAGGTACAAGTAAAATTAGAACGGCACATGGATTCATGCTCTCCCTCACGTAACCTTTTGCCGTCAACTCACTTACCTGTCTTTGAAGCTCTTTTGTCTCGTCAGGATTGCTTCTATAAGCTGGTCAGTTTGGAATTGTCGCACCAAGTACAAAATCAATTTGATGTTTAATCCTTCAGATAGGAGGTAATCCCTGTGGCATTTTTTCGGAAAAGACATCCTCATATTCTTGTAAAAGAGAAACCATAGAGCTAGGCAAAGCAGGATCAATCTCATTAGTATTTAAAAATGCCACTTTGTACAAAAGTACAATCATTGGCTGATTTAAAAACTTCGCTCTTTTTATTTCACTCTTTTTTGCATAAAAATTTATTTTTCTCTCTATTTTGTTTTCAATGACTGAATATGCACTCTTTTTTTCTTTTTCAATTTTTTTCTTCGAATTGTCACTCCTTTTCTTTTTATCTCTCTCTTTCTTTTGATTACACTCCTTTCGTAACCACACTTGATCTTCATACACTTGTTACAGTGTTAAAGGTACAAGAGTGATTGGTCGTTGATTAAGTACAAAATAGTATTTGTTCGTAAAGCCGTTATGCTTTACACGCCTATCAAACTGTCATGGACGCCCTAGCAACAAATGTCTAACTTGCATCGGTACTACATCACATAACATTTCATCTTCATATTGGCCAATCCGAAATGCAACTATCACCTGCTTATTTATCCTCATCTCTCTACTATCATTTAACCACTGCAACTTGTACGGTTTAGAGTGCTTCAATGTGGGCAATCCTAATTTTTCCACCATTATTGTGCTTGCAACATTAATATAACTACCACCATCAATAATCATACTACACACCTTGTCCTTGACGTGACACCTAGTATGAAAGAAGTTCTCTCACTGCACTTCTTCAACTTCTTTTGCCTGCAAGCTCAACACTCTCTTGATTACTAATGTCAATGCATTAGGGGCTAAATACTCCTCCTCGGTGATGTTCTCCAATGTCGGCATGTCATTGGTGTCAGAATCTTTGTCGTCATTCACAATGTTACCATTATCTTGTATCACCATAACTCACTTGTTTGGACATTGACTCGCTATGTGCCCCCTACCTTGACATTTAAAATATTTAATGTCACGGTTTCTAGAGGTATAAGTGTCAATTTTACCTTTGGAGGGGTGGCTGGTGTTCTTGGACTTGGGCTCAAACTTGTGCTTGGGTGTTGCGGATATTTGCAGCTTGTCTTCTTTCTTTGTGAAATTCTGTTTCCAAAAGAATGTACTCAAACTTTGATTTAGACGTGCGCTGCTCCTCCTCTTGAGTTGGCGCTCAATTTTGATGGCCATATGGACCAAATCTTCTAATTCCACATAATGTTGCAATTTCACCGCCTTTACAATTTCTCTATTCAAACCACCCAAAAACTTAGCCATAGTAGTTTCAATTCCACCGTGTTTGCAATTTCACGATTCAAACCACCCAAATCCTAGCTATAGTAGCTTTTCAATCCTCCTCTATACTCACTCGAATCATAGTTATTTCCATTTCTTTATAATAATCCTCCACGCTCTAATTGCCTTGCTTAAAGTTTTGCAATTTTTGATACAACTCCTGTAATAATAGCTTAAAACAAACAGTTTTCTCATCACAGTTTTCATCTCTTCCCATGTTTCTATTGGACATTCTCTATTTCTTCTTCTACTTAAGATCAATTGATCCTACTAAAGAATAGTATAATTAGAAAATTCAATGGCTGCAAGTTTTACCTTCTTCATCTCGGGGCAATTGTGGCAATCAAAAACTAGCTCTTTCTTTTTTTCCCACTCAAGATAAGTCTCGGGATCATTCTTGCCTTGAAATGAAAGCACCTTCATCTTAATGCTGCCCAAATTATTATCCTCCAAATTCCAATCTTTTCTAACACGTTCAACCCTCCTATTGCTGCGAACCAAATATCTATCTTCCTCCTCAAAAATGCCGTTGTTATATTCCTCGAAATCTTCTATTGTATGCTGTTGTTGAGCACTTTCTCTCCAATTCCTCCGATTGGCATTTTCTAATCTATCCAACCGTTCACTAATTTGCTCTAATTCTAGCTTCATCTCCGTCTCATCTTTCTCACCAAAGCTTCCATATATAGCTTTGAATTCATCCCTGTTTGTGCTTCCTCATGGTCGTGTTGTGACTTGATTTCTGCAGAAGATAGGTTATAAAAAAAAAAAAAACCTCACAATTCTCTCCCTTACATGTTTACACTCAAGAATTTGAATCACTCTGCACTCGTGTTTCACTCAAAAATTTACGGTTTTATCCCTCTAATGCTCTCACCACTCTTACATTTTTTTACTCTATAATTCTCTTTCAGTTCTTTTCAAATTAACAAACAATAATAAAAAATTTCTTGCAACAATTCTTCAGGACTTACTCCGGCAAAATAAAGGCTGAAAATAAAGTCGTGTCACGGATTTTAAAGGTTTCAATTTCGCACAAAGTATTTCAATTTTATACCCACTAATTTGGAAATTGAGAATTACAAGGAATATATTATAATTTGATATACAAATATTAGGGTGTTGATGACAAAGTGAAATATGAAATTTTCGTTTTATTTGTTTTTTTTCATTTTTTTCGTTTTTTTTCTTTCTTTTTTATTATATCAAGAATTGCGAAAAGAATAACAGATTGCGAAAGGAATATCAAAAGAGATAAGCAAACCTGACGCTAGAATAACCTGGCTCTGATACCAAAATGATATGAAACTCGCTAAGAATAATGAAACACGAACTCAACAAGGAATCCGAAATCGTTCTACGATCAAATTTGAATGGAACCTCGACCCGTTGTTTATAAAGAAATAAGAACCTCGGTATAGTGTAGACGCCACAAACGGTGATGGAAGTTCGTTCGATAAGTCACTGATGAACGCCATAAGAATAATTCTTGATAAGTTCGGATAGTTTTTCAAAGAACTAAAAAGAAAATAACTCTCAATTTTTTCTGACTAATGAATTCTGATTGCTTCTTATTCAAAAGTATTTTTTTATAGGCAAAATCGTATCTTGTACTTACCTTAGACAGAAAGGAAAGCTAACTAATTAAATAGGCTTATAAATGAACTCAAACATTCCAAAGAAAACTGATTAATTAAATAAACTTATAAATGAACTCAAACATTCCAAAGAAAGCTGATTAATTAAATAAACTTATAAATGAACTCAAACATTCCTAAAACACTGCCTACTAAGTGTCTATCTTCCTCCTCAAAACTGCCTTCAATTGTATGTCGTTGTTGAATGATTTCCTTTCGATTCCTCCGATTGGTATTTTCTAATTTATCTAACCGTTCACTAATTTGCTCTAATTCCAACTTCATCATCTGTCTCATCTCTCCTACCAAAACTTCCATGTATAGCTTTGAATTCATCCCTGTCTGTACTTCCTCGTGGTCGTGTTGTGGCATGATTTTTGCAGAAGATAAGTTATAAAAAAAAAGGACCTCACAATTCTCTCCCTTTCGTGTTTACACTTAAGAATATGAATCATTATGCATTCGTGTTTCACTCAAAAATTTACGGCTTTTATCCCTCTAATGCTCTCATCACTCTTGCCTTTTTTCACTCAATAATTCTCTTTCGGTTCTTTTCAAACTAACAAATAATAACCAAAAATTTATTGCAACACTTCTTCAGGACTTGCTATGGCAAAATAAAGGCTGAAAATAAGGTCGTGTTTCGAATTTTAAAGATTTTAATTTCACACAAAATATTTCAATTTTATACCCACTGATTTGGAAATTGAGAATCACAAGAAATATATTAGAATTTGATACACAAATATTAGGGCGTTGATAATAAAGTGAAATATGAAATTTTCGTTTTTTTTGTTTTTTTTCACTTTTTTTCTTTCTCTCTTTTTTTTTTTTCTTCTCTTTTTTTTTCTTTTTCTTTCTTTTTTTCATATTAAGAATTGCGAAAAGAACAATAGATTGCGAAAAGCATAACAAAAGGGATAGGCAAATCTGATATTAGAATAACTTTTGCTCTGATACCAAATGATACGAACCTCGCTAAAAATAACGATACCCGAACTCAACAAGGAACCTAAAATCATTCTACGATAAGATTTGAATGGAACTTCGACCTGTTGTTTATAAAGAAACAAGAATCTCGGTATAATGTAGACACCACAAACGGTGATGGAAATCCATTCGATAAGTCACTGATGAAGGCCACAAAAATAATTCTTGATAAGCTTAAATAGTTTTTCGAAGAACCAAAGAGAAAATAACTTTCAATTTTTTTGATTAATGAACTCTGATTACTTCTTATTTAAAGGTGCCTTTTTATAGGCAAAATCGTATCTTGTACTTACTTAAGACAAAAAGGAAAGCTGACTAATTAAATAGACTTATAAATGAACTCAAACACTCATAAATATTCCTATTTTACTTGCTAAAAAAATTAAGTTTAGATTTGACCAGACTTTTCTAGAGTTTGAATCATGCATATCCATCTTTGCTGGATATGTGGACCAAACTCAATAGGTCTCCACGAATTTACTTAGGTTCAAACTTCTTGAATTAGCCCATTAAATGCATCTTTGAACTTCTTTACTTGTACTCTCATAATTGGACCAATCGGAACTTGAATTGAATTCTTTGAAGTTGATTTTGCCTATAAGAAGCAATCAAAATTCATTAGTCAGCAAAATTGAGAGTTATTTTCTTTTTGGTTCTTTGAAGAACTATTCGAACTTATCAAGAATTATTCTTATGGCGTTCATCAGTGATTTATTGAACAGACTTCCATCATCGTTTGTGGCGTCTACATTATACCGAGGTTCTTGTTTCTTTATAAACAACGGGTCAAGGTTCCATTCAAATCTGATCGTAAAACGATCTCGGGTTCCTTCTTGAGTTTGGGTCTCGTTATTCTTAACGAGGTTCATAATATTTTCCCCTCCTTTTGAAAAGGATTTGTCCTTAAATCATCACCTACATTAAAAGGAGTCAAATCAACAACATTAAAAGTAGCACTTATATTGTACTCACCTGGTAAAAAGGCACCTTTGAATGGGAATTTAAGCAAAACCGAAAGAGGTAGTTTGGTAGATAGCAAGGAAGAAGGTATGTTGGTTCAAGGAGCAAAAGTCAAAGTTAATTGCTACAAATATGGACGGATGCACAACCCAAAAGACAAATGTTGGAAGTGTGATCATTGCAAGATGCTAGGTCATACTAAAGAAAAATGTTGGGTCCTCAATCTACATCTCAGGCCAATTAACAACAAGGAAAAGTCATAACCACAAAGTGTTCAAAATGCGATAGAAAAAGGCAACTCAAAACTCCTTGAGGATTTGGCAAAACTTCTTCAAAATCATCTTCCAAGCTCCTCTCAACGTATGATTTCCAGTTCACATTTTAAATTTGAACCCTAGGTTATTGATTCAGGTGCTACTAATTATATGTTTAGAAACAAAAACAACGCATCTAGAATAGAAACCTAAGGAAACATTAGAAATATGATAATAGCCAATGGTAGTAAAATACCTATTAAAAGACTAGGTGATATTAAAGTTTTATCAAAGGAAACAAAAGGTCTTTACATGCTAAATTTTTCGTCAAATTTGTTATCGGTTAGTAAGATAACAAAAGAGTTAAATTGTTGTGTCATTTTTGAACCAAACAAAGTGATATTTTATGACATACTAACTGAGAAGAAGATTGGTGAGGGAAGACTATAGAACGATCTATATTTTTTGGATAACACCAATCAAACTTTTGCACCTGTGGCTAAAATGAACACCATTAGGGTGCTAATTTCTTTAGTTATTAACTATGAATGGTTGTTGTATCAAATAGATGTCAAGAATGTCTTTCTTCAAGGAGAATTGAAAGAAGAAGTCTAAATGAAAATTCCTTAAGGGTATTCAAAGGTATCCCAGAATCCTATGTATGTAGACTTAAAAAAGTCATCTATGGTCTAAAACAATCTCCAAGAGCTTGGTACTCTAAATTGCACAATGCATTGAAGAGTTAACACTTTACCAAGAGTGAAGCTGACTTATCTCTATTCACTAAGCATACTGATTATGGCATTACCATTTTACCTATATATGTGGATGACATTATTATTACTAGAAGTGATCTTCACGACATTAGATGTATTAAAACCTTTCTTATGTCTACCTTTGATATTAAAGACTTGGGATACTTAAGGTATTTCCTTGGCATAGAGTTTGCACATTTTAAAAAGAGACTCTCTCTATATTAAAGGAAATACACACTTGATCTTTTTGGTGAAACAGGTAAATTAGGAGCAAGATAAGCATTAACACCAATTGAAAGTAACTACAAGAAAAAAGACCAAGACAACAAAGAGGACAAGAAAGAAGACTAGCCCTTTGAAAATATTAAACAATATCAAAGAATTATGGATAAGCTTATTTATTTAACCATTGTTAGACCTGACATATCCTTTGTTGTGAATTAAGTAAGTCAATTCATGCAACAACCAATGTTCAAGCACATGCAAATGGTCAATTGAATTCTTTGCTACCTAAAAGGGACCCTAGGCCAAGGATTACAAATGAAGAGGCATGGACATCATGAGATCATCGCTTATAGTGATGCGGATTGGGCTGAAGATAACTTGGATCGAAAGTCCACTACAAGTTTTTGTACCTTTATGGGTGGAAATGTGGTAATTTGGAGAAGCAAGAAATAAAGTGTGGTAGCTAAATCAAGTGCTAAAATAGAGTATCGAGCTATGTCTTCAACAATTAATGAGCTAATTTAGTTGAAAGCTTTAGTCGAAGGCATGGGATTCAAGGTTGAAACTCCAATGAAATTATTTTGTGACAATAAATCTGCTAATCATATTGCCTCTAATCCTGTTTTTCATGAAAGAACCAAACACATAGAAATAGATTATCAATTCATAAGAGAGAAGATTTAAAGCAAAGTCATCTACACTCCATTTGTTCGAAGTGAAGACCAATTGAGGGATATCTTTACAAAGGCTTCAACCAAACAACAAATCAATAAAACAATCAACAAGTTGAACTTGAAAAATCTCTTCAAGCCCAACTTGAAGGGGAGTATTGAGTTGAAGCACACAGATCAACTTGGATCGAAGCATGTAGCTCAGCAAACTAAAGCTATGGCTCAAGCCATACATTCAGTCCAAGTTGTTAAACTAAAGTCGACTCAGATTGCTAGACCAAAGTCAGAGCATGAAATCTCCATTCATTATGCACATGACATTCTTCTTAAAGTGCTTGATAGCATTCTTTTATTAAGAATTCAATATTAAAATCTTTTCTTATTAGAAAAGTAGAGTGAATATTACAAACAAAAAAATAATTCAAGATAATTATGGTATTATCCAAATGTGATTATTACTTGTCCATGATATGGCAAGTATCTGTTGCCACTTTTTTTTATACTTAATATAACCAACTAGCTGTTGATTGTTTTAGTATATATTGTAAACAAATTCATGTTAATTATATAATTTTTCATTCTCTCCTTTATTTTGCTTCATCTTTTTTCTCTCCATTATAAACAACCTACAATTGCCATTGTTAAGTAGTTTACGTCTTAAATTCCTATAGAAATCAATAATTTGAACAGTAGCCGGTGTGAACAGTAACAGTCTTGAAAAACTAGTTGTTAAAAATTTATGTATATAAACACATCATTGTGAATGAAAAATGTAGAAAAATAAATTTTTTTATTCTTTCATCAATACTTTCTTTTACATTTAGAACTTCTTCATTCTTGAATCATTATTTTTTACATGGTATAAGAGTAAGTTTCATCCTAAATTAACTTTTCATCTTTTGTTACTTGTTGGTTCTTAGTATATCAAGACATTCCCTTACAAAGCCTAATTAAGAAATGAAAAAGGAGGGCTCATCATACAATACCAAGAACAAACGTTCTTTCATGGAAGTTGATAATAATGGTAATACCACCTTAAAACTTACCACATTTCGCTTAAATAAAAAAAATTATTAAATTTGGCTCAATCCCGCTGAATGAGCATTAAGTGAAAAACGAGCATTGGTCTGTCAATGGAAGAATCACAAACTCACTGACACATCAAGTGAATAATATAAAGATTGGTGTTATAATTATAACTTTGTGTATACATGGATCTTGAATTCCATGGAACCATCCTTGGTAGCTTCATTCTCGAAAACTGAAACTTCTAAAGCACTTTGAGAGTCTATAAAGAGACAATTTGGTCATCAAAAAAACTTGATGAGAATATATGAGTTGAAGCATTTTATCAACAATATCAACTTTGGTGAAGGTGATCCGATAGAGTACAACACCAAAATTAAAGAGGCATGGGATGAACTTCAATCTTTAAGGCCAAATACCACCAATATTGAAGAAATGGAAAAAAAGGCCAATGAGGATCTTGTGATATCATATTTGATGCGTTTAAGTTCTGACTATAATGATATTAGGAACCACATCCTTAGAATTGAACCTTTGCTTCAATATGATGATGTCGTAAACAAGGTGAATAAAGACTACATGCAAAAAAAATTTTGAATGGGAATTCAAGCAAGGCCAAAAAAGGTAGTTTGGTAGACAGCAAGGAACAAGGCATGTTAGTTCAAGAAGCAAAAGTTAAGGCTAAGTGCAATAAATGTGAACGGATGTTTAACCCTAAAGACAAATGTTGGAAGTGTGGCTATTACAAGATGCTTGGTCATGCTAAAAAAAAATGTTAGGTTTTTAATCCACATCTCAGGCCAATTAACTACAAGGAAAAGGCACCACCACAAGGTGCTCAAAATGCAATTGAAAAAGGCAATTCAAAATTCTTTGAGGATTTGGCAAAACTTCTTCAAAATCATCTCCGAAACTCCTCTCAAAACATGATTTCTAGCTCACATTTTAAATTTAACCCTTAGGTTATTGATTCAGGTGCTACTAATTATATGTTTAGAAATAAAAACAAGGCATCTAGAATAGAAACCCAAGGAAACTTTAGAAATATGACAATAACCAATGGTAGTGAAATACCTATTAAGGGATTAGGAGATATTAAAATTTTATCCAAGGAAATGAAAGGACTTTATATGCCAAATTTTTCATCAAATTTGTTGTCGGTTAGTAAGATAACGAAAGACTTAAATTGTTGTATCATCTTTGAACCAAACAAAGTGATATTTTATGACATACTAACTGAGAAGATGATTGGTGAGGGAAGACTACAGGACGGTTTATATTTTTTGGATAACACCAATCAAACTTTTAAAGTCAAGGAAGACCGTGGACTTCAAAAAAATTTGCATGCAAGATTAGGATATTCTCCTAGTAACATTCTGTGTAAAATGATTCCGAATACGAAGTTTAGTGATTTTAAACAATATCGCGCTTGTAATTTAGGAAAATAAACTAACCTTCCTTTTGTACATTTAGAAAACTTGTTATAATGAAATATTTGATATCATACACTCTGATCTATAAACTTCTCCTTTAGAATCTCATAATAGCTTTAAATATTTAATTATATTTATTGACCACAAGTGTAGATACACGTAGATATACTTGATTAAAAATAAATCAAAGGCCTTATCATGTTTTAAAGAGTTTGTATTCTTAATTGAAAATCAACTTGGTAAAAGAATTAAGATTCTTAGGAGTGACAATAGGGAGAATACACTAGTGTTACTTTTGACAATTACTTGAGCACCTTAGGAATAGTTCACCAAACGACTTATCCCTACACACCCGAACAAAATGGTGTAGCCAAACGAAAAAATCAATACATCTTAGATGTGGGAAGGTCATTAATGTTTCATCAAAATGTCCCTAAAAGATATTGTAATGAAGTCATTCTCATTGTCATACATTTGATTAACCAAATGCTTTCTAAGTTATTGAATGGAAAATCTCCTTTTAAGTTTTTGTGTAATAAACAATCTAACTTATCTTATCTTAAGGTATTTGACTGCACTTTTTATGTTCATATCCCTGATCACATTAGAGATAAATTGAGTAATAGGAGCATAAAGTGCATATTTTTTATTACATTGATAAAAAAGGTTATAAATGTTTAGATTCTTGTAGAAATGTGAAATTTCTAATACAAACCTCACCAAAATAACAAGACTCAAATTCAATAAAGAATCCAAAATTATTCTTCGATCAGATTTGAATAGAACCTTGACCCGTTGTTTATAAAGAAACAAGAATCTTGGTATAATGTAGACGCCACAAATGGTGATGGAAATCCGTTTGATAACTTACTAATGAACGCCACAAGAATAATTTTTAATAAATTCAAATAGTTTTTCAAAGAATCAAAGAGAAAAAAACTCTCAATTTTTCTAATTAATGAATTTTAATTTCTTTTTATTCAAAGGTGCCTATTTACAGGCTAAATTATTACAAGGCAAGTTTTAAATTTTTTTAATTACAAGCTATATTAATTAAGGCTAAAAAAGAATATCTTCTACTTGGCTAAAACAGAAAAGGAAATAATTAGCCAATTTAAATGGCTATACATGCTTAAATTAAAGAAAAAGAAAAGTTGACTAATTAAATAGCCTTACAAATAAACTTAAATATTCCTAAACATGCCAATTTTATTTGCTAAAATCAAACTTAGATTTAGTCTGACTTTTTTAGAACTTGAATCATGCAGATCTATCTTTGGTGGTTATGTGGACCAAGCTTAATGGGTCTCCATGAATTTACTTAAATTCAAACTTCTTGAATTAGCTTGTTAAGTGTATTTTTGAACTTCTTTACTTGTGCTCTCGTAACTGGACCAATTAAAACTTAAATTGAATTATTTAAAGTCGTGCCATAATTTGTATCATTCCCCTTCTCTTGAAAAGGATTTGTCCTCAAATCATCACATACATCAAAAGGACTCAAATTAGCAACATTAAAAGTAGCACTTACATTGTACTCACTTGGTAAATCTAGCTTGTAACTATTGTCATTGATATGTTCTAAGACTTTAAAAGGATCATCTCCTCTTAGAAGTAATTTGCAATGCCTTTGCTTTGAAATCTCTCTTTTCTCATATGCAACCAAACCCAATCTCTTGGTTCAAAAATAAGCTTGCGACGCCCCTTGTTGGCTTGTTTTGCGTACTGCTCTGTTCTTCACTCAATGTTGAGTTTTACTTTCTCATGATTCTACCTAACAAATTCAGCTTTCTTCTTGCCATCTAGATTAACTCGTTCAATCATGGGTAAAAGAGATAAATCTAATAGAGTTAATTGATTAAATCCATACACAATTTCAAATGGAGAAAATTTAGTAGCATAATGAACAGTACGATTATAAGCAAATTCTACATATGGTAAACAATCTTCCTAAGTTTTCATGTTCTTTTTAACAATGGCCCTTAACAAAGTAGACAAAGTCTTATTTATTATTTCTGTTAGACCATCAGTTTGGAGGTAACAAGTAGTAGAAAATAATAATTTAGTACCTAACTTACACCACAAAGTCTTCCCAAAGTAATTTAAGAACTTAGCATCTCTATTTGAAACAATTGTTCTAGGTATACCATGTAATCTCACAATCTCTTTAAAAAATAAATGAGCAACATATGAAGCATCATCTATTTTATGACATGGAATAAAGTGTGCTATTTTAGAAAATCTATCCATAACCATAAAAATTGAATCTCTACCACGTTTACTCCTAGGCAATCCTAACACAAAATCTATAGAAATACCAATCCAAGGCTTATTAGGAATAGGCAATGGTGTGTATAAACCATGGGGTAGCATTCGAGATTTTGCTTGCCTACATATGACACATCTATCACAAATTTTCTCAACATATCTTTTCATGTGTAGCCAAAAGAAGTATTCTTATAAAACAGCTAGTGTTTTAGTTATTCCAAAATTCCCATCAATCCTCCATCATGTGATTCCTTAACTAATAAATCACGCACAGAATAATTCGGTATACACAACTTATTTTCTCGAAATAAGAAATCCTCATGTCTAAAGTACTTACCATTGGGGGTCTTCTCACAAACTCTATACTCTTTATTAAAGTCAGGGTCTGATGGATAGAACTCTTTAATTTGTTCAAAACCAAATAATTTAGCATCAAGAGTAGAGAGTAATGCATACCAGCGAGAGAGTGCATCTGCAACCACATTCTCCTTACCTTGCTTATATCGGATGACGTAAGGAAATATCTCAACAAACTCCATCCAACGAGCATGTCTTTTGTTGAGCTTGTGTTGTCCTTTCAAGTGCCTCAATGATTCGTGATTAGTGTGTATCACGAACTCTTTGGACCAAAGGCAGTGCAGTCATGTTTCCAAAACGCGAACTAATGCGTACAATTCTTAATCATAAGTCAGGTAGTTTAAAGCTATTCTATTTAGTTTTTCACTAAAGTACACAATCGGTCGTCCTTCTTACATAAGCACAACGTCGATACTTACACCAGAAGCATCACATTTGATCTCAAACATTTTGTTAAAGTTAGGTAAAGCTAATAAAGGTGCGTTTGTCAATTTTTGTTTGATGAGCTGAAACACCTTCTCTTGCTCTTCTCCTCACTTGAAACTAATGTTTTCTTTATTATGTCAGTGAACAGTGCAGCCAAAATACTAAAGTCTTTCACAAACCGTCGGTACAAACTAACGAATCCATGAAAACTCCGTATGTTACCTATACTTGTGGGACTCGGCTATTTTTGAATTGCATGAATTTTTTCTTCATCAACCTGTATTCCTTGTGCATTTACAATAAAACCAAGAAACACAAACTAATCAGTGCAAAAAGGTGCATTTCATTAAGTTAGCAAATAGCTTCTTTTTTCTAATTACATATAAAACTAATTTTAAATTCACAATATGATCATCTAAGTTTTTGCTGTAAATGAGAATATCATCAAAATAAACAACGACAAATTTACCTATGAATGCACGTAATATATGGTTCATTAATTGCATAAATGCGGTCGATACATTAGTTAACCCAAAAGGCATTACTAACCATTCATACAAATCGTATTTTGTTTTAAAGGCAGTTTTCCATTCATTACCCTTTTTCATGCGTATTTGATGATATCCACTCTTCAAATCAATTTTTGAAAACACACAAGCTCCATGCAGTTTATTTAACATGTCGTTTAAATGAGGAATGAGATGTTGATACTTTAATGTAATGTTGTTGATTGCTCGGCAGTCAACACGGATTCTCCAAGTGTCATCTTCTTAGGTACAAGCAAAACTGGAACGGCACATAGGCTCATGTTTTTCCTCACATACCATTTCGCCATCAACTCACTTATATACCTTTGAAGCTCTTTTGTCGCTTCAAAATTGCTATTATAAGTTGGTCAGTTTGGAATTGTCGCACCAGGTACAAAATCAATTTGATGTTCAATCACTCATATAGGAGTTAATCCCTGCGACATCTTTTTGGGAAAGACGTCCTCATATTTCCTGCAAAAGAGAAACAATAGAGTTAGGTAAAGTAGGATCAATCTCATTAGTGTTTAAAAATGCCCTTTGTACAAAAATACAATCATTGGCTGATTTAAAAACTTTGCTCTTTTTATTACATTCTTTTTTGTATAAAAATTTATTTTTCTCTTTATTTTGCTTTCATCAACTAAAGCTGTACTCTTTTTTTCTCTTTCAATTTTTTTATCCTCTCCTTTTTTTTCTCTCAAATTCTCACTCATTTTCTTTTTATCTGATAAAAATCATAACATGACTTCAAAGAATCCAATCCAAGTTTCGATTGGTCCAATTACGAGAGCACAAGTAAAGAAGTTCAAAGATGCACTTAACGGACTAATTCAATAAGGTTGAATCCAAATAAACTCGTAGAGACCCATTGAGCTTGGTCTACATATCCAGCAAAGATGGATCTGCATGACTCAAACTCTGGAAAAGTCAGGCCAAATTTAAAGTTAATTTTTAACAAGTAAAATAAAAATATTTAGAAGTGATTGAGTTCATTTATAAGTCAAATGTTTAGGAGTGTTTTTAATTAGTCAACTTTTCTTGTTTAATTTGGGCATGTAGAGCCATTTAATTAGCTGATTATTTCCTTTCTGTCTTAGGTAAGTACAAGATACGATTTTGCTTATAAAAAGACACCTTTGAATAAAAAGCAATCAGAATTCATTAGTCAGAAAAATTGAGAGTTATTTTCTCTTTAGTTCTTTGAAGAACTATTTGGACTTATTAAAAATTATTCTTGTGGCATTCATCAGTGACTTATGCTCTCATAACTGGACCAATCGGAACTTGAATTGAATTCTTGAATTAGCTCATTTAATGCATCTTTGAACTTTTTTACTTGTGCTCTCATAACTTGACCAATCGGAACTTGAATTGAATTCTTTGAAGTTGTGCTATGATTTGTATCAACTACCTTTGACCCAAGGAGTTTGTGATTCACACTGATCATGAATCATTGAGGTACTTGAAAGGACAACACAAACTGAACAAAAGACATGCTCGTTGGGTGGATTTCATTGAGACGTTTCCATACGTCATCCGATATAAGCAAGGTAAGGAGAATATGGTTGCAGATGCACTCTTTCGTAGGTATGCATTACTCTTTACTCTTGATGCTAAATTGCTTGGTTTTGAACATATTAAAGAGTTATATCCTTCAAATCTTGACTTTAGTAAGAAGTATGTAACTTGTGAGAAGACCTGTAATGGTAAGTACTTTAGACATAAGGTTTTTTTATTTCGAAAAAATAAATTGTGTATATCGAATTGTTCCGTGCGTGATTTATTAGTTAGAGAATCACATGGTGGAGGATTGATGGAACACTTTGGGATAGCTAAAACATTAGTTGTTTTACAAGAACACTTCTTTTGGCCACACATGAACAAAGATGTTGAGAGAACTTGCGATAGATGTGTCACATGTAGGCAGGCAAAATCTCAAAAGCAACCCCATAGTTTATACACCATTGTCCATTTCTAATGAGCTTTGGATTGATATTTTTATGGACTTTGTGTTAGGATTGCCTAGGAGTAAACGTGGTAGAGATTCAATTTTTGTGGTTGTGGATAGATTTTTTAAAATGGCACATTTTATTCCGTGTCACAAAACGAATGATGCTTCAGATATTGCTGATTTGTTCTTTAGGGAGATTGTAAGATTACATGGTATGCCTAGAACAATTATTTCCGACAGAGATGCTAAGTTCTTAAGTTACTTTTGGAAGATTTTGTAGTGTAAGTTAGGTACTAAGTTATTATTTTCTATTACTTGTCATCCACAAACTGATGGTCAAACAGAAGTAGTAAATAGAACTTTGACAACTTTGTTAAGGGCTGTTATTAGTAAGAATATTAAAATTTGGGAAGATTGTTTACCACATATTGAATTTGTTTATAATCGTATTGTTCATTATGCTACTAAATTTTCTCCATTTAAAATTATGTATAGATTTAATCCATTAACTCCATTGGATTTATCTCCTTTACCCATGATTGAGCGAGTTAATCTAGGTGGCAAAAAGAAAGCTGAATTTATTAGGCAGATTTATGAGAAAGCAAGACTCAGCATTGAGCGAAGAACAAAGCAGTATGCAAAACAAACCAACAAGGGGCGTCGCAAGCTGGTTTTTGAACCAGAAGATTGGGTTTGGTTACATATAAGGAAAGAGAGATTTTCGACGCAAAGGCGTTCCAAATTACTTCTAAAAGGAGATGGCTCTTTTCAAGTCTTAGAGCGTATCAATGACAATGTTTACAAGCTAGATTTACCAGGTGAATACAATGTAAGTGCTACTTTCAATATTGCTGATTTGAGTCCTTTTAATATAAGTGATGATTTGAGGACAAATCTTTTCAAGAAGAGGAAAATGATATGAACCTCGCTAAGAATAACGAGATTCGAACTCAATAATGAACCCAGGATCGTTCTACGATCAGATTTGAATGGAACCTCGACCCGTTGTTTATAAAGAAACAAGAACCTTGGTATAATATAGACACCACAAACGGTGATGGAAGTCTGTTCGATAAGTCACTGATGAATGCCACAAGAATAATTCATGATAAGTTCGAATAGTTTTCCGAAGAACCAAAGAGAAAATAACTCTCAATTTTTCTGACTAATGAATTCTAATTGCTTCTTATTCAAAAGTGCCTTTTTATAGGCAAAATAATATCTTGTACTTACTTAAGACAGAAAGAAAATAATCAGCCAATTAAATGGCTCTACATGCCCAAATTAAATAAGAAAATCTGACTAATTAAATAGACTTATAAATGAACTCAAACACTCCTAAATATTTCTATTTTACTTACTAAAAAATCAAATTTAGATTTGGCCAGACTTTTCTAGAGTTTGAATCATGCAGATCCATCTTTGCTGAATATGTGGACTAAGCTCAATGGGTCTGCATGAATTTACTTAGGTTCAAACTTTTTGAATTAGCCCGTTAAGTGCATTTTTGAATTTCTTTACTTGTACTCTCGTAACTGGACTAATCATAACTTGAATTGAATTCTTTGAAGTTGTGCCATGATTTGTATCAATAATGAAGGAGAATACATAAGTGCTGCTTTTGAGAATTACTTGAGCACTTTAGGAATAGTTCACCAAACGACTTGTCCCTACACACCTGAACAAAATGGAGTAGCCGAGCGGCAAAATCGGCATATCTTAGATGTAGGAAGGTCATTGATGTTTCATCACAATATCCCTAAAGAATATTGAAATGAAGCCATTCTCACTGCCGTACATTTGATTAACCGAATGCCTTCTAAGTTATTAAATGAAAAATCTCCTTTTGAGATTTTGTATAATCGACAACCCAACTTATCTTATCTTAAAGTTTTTGGCTGTACTTGTTATATTCATATCTCTAATCATGTTAGAGATAAATTGAGTCATAGGAGCGTAAAGTGCATGTTCTTAGGGTATTGCATTGATAAAAAAGGTTATAAATGTTTAGATCTTTGTATAAATGAGAAATTTCTCTCAAGAAATTTTATTTTTTTGGAAAGTAATCCTTATTTTGAGAAAGTGTGAAATGAGGGGGAAACTAAGGAGAATCCTCTTCCCTTATCTATCGTGAATAACCTATTGAGTTCATTAAGAAATAATAATCAAATTAATAATAGAATAAGTTTGAATGAAAGTGAAAATGAAGATTCTAACTATGAAGAACAAAACATAGTTAGTGAAAGTCAAAGTGAGGAAACACCTAGAGATGAGTTGTCTGATGATCAATTAGTTTCTGAAAGTGAAATTTCATTTAGTTATTCACAAGTTAATCAAAATAAGATAGAGTCCACTTCTCCATCACATGATCAAAATTTTTCACTTAGGAGATCTCAAAGAAATAGGAAACCTCCATCCGAATGGAAAAAAAAAGGGTATTCTTTTATGGGAATAAGGTAATAGCACCTCCTATAGAAAATTACTATACCTTAGATAACGTTAAAAAGAATTATAGAGTTTTTCTAACAAAATTAGATAGTTTAAAAGAGCCATCTTGCTACAATGAGGCTAAGGACACTCCTATTTAGAGAAATACCACGGACAAAAAGTTGGAAGCTTTAGTTAAGAATAAAACATGGGAAATTGTTGCTCTTCCTCAAGATAAGAAAACAGTTGGGTGTAAGTGGGTGTACAAAACAAAGTTGAAAAGTGATGGTTCTGTTGAAAAACATAAAGCTAGATTGGTAGCCAAAAGATTCACTTAAACCTATGATTTAGATTACACTGAGACATTTGCCCCAATAGCCAAAAAGGAACACCATTAAAGTCATTTTATCCTTAGCCGCTAACTATGAATGGGAAATGTATCAAATGGATGTTCGAAATACTTTTCTTCAAGGGGAATTAGAAGAAGAGGTTTATATGGATGTCCCACAAGGATACAATGTCAAAGTACTAAAAACACATGTGTGTAAATTTAGAAAAGTCATTTATGGCTTAAAACAATCACCTAGAGCTCGGTACTCTAAGTTGTAAGGTGCTTTAACTTCTAAATATTTTAAAATTAGTGGTGCTGATCATTCCTTATTCATAAAACACTCCAATAATGGTATAACAGTTGTGATAAACTATGTAGATGATATAATTATAACTGAAAGTGATAGTTTGGGAATAAAAAGTACTAAAAGCTATTTAAAATTTATATTTGATATTAAAGACCTTGGGTACTTACAGTATTTCTTAGGTATAAAAATTGTCCATTCTAATAGAGGGCTTTTTTTATCCCAAAGAAATTACACACTTGATCTTTTGAAAGAGACAGATAAGCTTAGAGGGAAGATAGCTTCAATACCAATTGAAGGACAAACCAAAAAGAAGAAGGGCAAGCCAATTCAAGACATCAAGCAATATTAAAGAATTATGGGTAAGTTAATCTATTTAACCATTACTAAACCTGACATTTCTTTTGTTGTGAATCAGGTGAGCCAATTCATGACTTGTCCAATAACCAATCACATGGAAATGGCGGAATGAATACTTAAATATCCCAAGGGAATTTCAGGACAAGGAATACTCATGAAAAAATATGGACATCATAAAATTTTCGCCTACACAGATGCTAATTGGGCAGGGAGCATTAAAGACCACAAATCTACAACCGGATATTGCACTTTTGTTGGTAGGAATTTGGTGACTTGGAAGAGCAAAAAGCAAACTGTGGTGGCCAAATCAAGTGTCGAAGTTGAATACAGAGCAATGGCCTCAACCGCTAGTGAATTGATATGGTTGAAAGCATTAGTTGAAGATTTAGGTTTTAATGTGGAGGCACCCATGAAGCTACATTGTGATAACAAGTCGGTAATACATATTGTAAATAATCCAGTATTTCATGAGAGGACCAAACACATAGAGATAAATTGTCACTTTATAAGAGAAAACTATTTGAACAAGACAATCTCAATGCCTTATGTCAAGAGTAAAAATCAATTGGCAAATGTGTTTACCAAACCTCCAAGTATTCAACAACTCCATAAATTCGTTAGCAAGTTGAACTAGATTAATTTGTTCAAGCCCAACTTAAGAGAGAATGTTGAAAATAATAGTCATAGCCCATTAGAAGGCCCAAGATTATTCACACAATCTACAAGGCCCATTACAAGCAACTAGACACAATAAGACAAATAAACTAGCCATTGAACAGTAGCTGTTGTGAACAGTAACAGTTAAAATTTTGAAAAACTAGCTATTATGAACTTGTGGGAAATTGGCCGAGCTTGTGGGAAATTAGCCAGACAGCGCACTTATAGGAACTTTTCTCGACGGACTTGTGCCTTGGTTGAGTAGAGAAGTAAAGATGAGGGATCCCACCTCCTTACGCAATGCATTCGCTTGGCAAGGCTCATCAACGATAGAAGAAACATTAATAAAATTGTGTCCAAACTAGCAAAATCTTTTGACAAATTCAGAGAAAAATCGTCCTCCAATAATGTCGCACCACAAAACTAAAGGAGCCCCTTAAATTATCCACTGACGAAGTCAAGAAAAAAATTGAGAAAGGTCTTTACTTTAGATTTAATGAGAAGTAGCAGCCTGGTCACAAGTGCAAAAAGGGACAATTCAACCTCATAGAAATTATAAGTGATGAAGAACATAGCAGTAGCAGCAAAGAGGAACCAACAACATATACGGACAGCGAGAGAGATACAAACGAAGTGAACTCCCTTGAACAGGCACTGCAAAGTAAAGTCAATTTCAATGTAGTAGAGGTGGCAATCAAGCCTACAACGATGAGATTATGGGTAAATATCAACGAAAAATAAGCATTGGTATTAATAGACAGCAGAGCTACCCACAATTATATCAACAACAAGCTTGTAAAAAAATTTCAATTATCAACTAAAAACATAACACCCTTTGAGGTAAAGGCTGCGAGTAGATAGAAACTCAAATGCTCAAAAGTGATCAAGGCAGCAAATGGTAAAAACCTCGCTAAGAATAATGAGACCCGAACTCAACAAGGAACCTAAGATCGTTCTACGATTAGATTTGAATGGAACCTCGACCCATTGTTTATAAAGAAACAAGAATTTCGGTATAATGTAGACACCACAAACGGTGATGAAAGTCCATTCGATAAGTCACTGATGAACGCCAAAAGAATAATTCTTGATAAGTTCGAATAGTTCTTCAAAGAACCAAAGAGAAAATAACTCTTAATTTCTCTGACTAATAAATTCTGATCGCTTCTTATTCAAAAGTGCTTTCTTATAGGCAAAATCGTATCTTATACTTACTTAAGATAGAAAGAAAAGCTAACTAATTAAATAGACTTACAAATGAACTCAAATACTCCAAGGA
Source organism: Swietenia macrophylla (assembly GCA_032401905.1). NCBI lineage: Eukaryota > Viridiplantae > Streptophyta > Magnoliopsida > Sapindales > Meliaceae > Swietenia > Swietenia macrophylla. The sequence continues at coordinate 7,046,718 of CP135573.1, forward strand.
AAGCTGACTAATTAAATAGACTTATAAATGAACTCAAACACTCCTAAATATTCCTATTTTACTTGTAAAAAAATCAAGTTTAGATTTGGCCAGGCTTTTCTAGAGTTTGAATCATGCATATCCATCTTTGCTGGATATGTGGACCAAGTTCAATGGGTCTCTCTGAATTTACTTGATTCCAAATTTCTTGAATTAGCCCATTAAGTGTATCTTTGAACTTTTTTACTTGTGCTCTTGTAACTGGACTAATTGGAACTTAAATTGAATTTTTTGAAGTTGTGCCATGATTTGTATCATTCCTCTCCTCTTGAAAAATATTTGTCCTTAAATCATCACCTGCAAGAGAATGCATTTGCAACCACATTCTCCTTACCTTGCTTATATCGGATGACGTATGAAAACGTCTCAATGAACTCCACCCAATGAGCATGTCTTTTGTTCAGCTTGTGTTGTCCTTTCAAGTGCCTCAATGATTCGTGATTAAAGTGAATCACAAACTCCTTGGGCCAAAGGTAGTGCTACCATGTTTCCAAAGCTCGAACCAATGCGCACAATTCCTTATCATAAGTCGGATAGTTTAAAGCTGCTCCACTAAACTTTTTACTAAAATACACAATCAGTCGTCCTTCTTGCATAAGCATAGCTCCAATACCTGTTGATTTCTATGGGAATTTAATACATAAATTACTTAACAATGGCAATTGTAAGTTGTTTGGAATGGAGAGAAAAGAGATAAAGCAGAATAGAGGAGAGAATGAAAATTGTATTATTAACTTGAATTTGTTAACAATATATACTAAAACAACCAACAGCTAGTTGGCTATATTAAGTATAAAGAATAAGTAACAACAGATACTTGTCATATCATGAACAAGTATTAATCATATTGGATAATACCATAATTGCCTTCGATTATTCTTTTGTTTGTAATATTCACTTTCCTTTTCTAATAAGGAAAGATTTTAATGTTGAATTTTTAAGAAAGGAATGCTATTAAGCACTTTAGGAAGGATGTCATATGCCTAATGAATAGAGATTTCATGCTCTGACTTTGGTCTAACAACTTGGGCTGACTTTGGTCTAACAATCTAGGCCTTGGTTTGCTGATGATCTACATGCTTCGATCCAAATCAATCTGTGTGCTTCAACTCAATACTCCCCCTCAAGTTGCGCTTAAAGAGATTTTTCTAGTTCAACTTGTTGATTGCTTTATTGATTTGCTGTTTGGTTGGGGCTTTTGTAAAAATATCTCCCAATTGGTCTTCACTTCGAACAAATAGAGTGCAGATGACTTTGCCTTGAATCTTTTTTCTTATGAAATGATAATTCATTTCTATGTGTTTGGTTCTTTTATGGAAAACAGGATTAGAGGCAATGTGAATAGCAGCTTTATTGTCATAAAACAGTTTCATTGGAGTTTCAATCTTGAATCCCATGTCTTCTACTAAGGCTTTTAACCAAATTAGCTCATTAGTTGTTGAAGACATAGCTCGATACTCACCTTCAGCACTTGATTTAGCTACCACACTTTGTTTCTTGCTTCTCCAAGTTACCACATTTCCACCCACAAAGGGGCAAAAACCTGTAGTGGACTTTTGATCCAAGATATCTCTAGCCCAATCTACATTACTATAAGCTATGATCTCATGATGTCCATGCCTCTTCATATGTAATCCCTAGCTTGGGGTCCCTTTTAGGTAGCAAAGAATTCTGTATGAATTGGCTTACCTGATTCACAGCAAAGGATATGTCAGGTCTAGTGATGGTTAAATAAATAAGCTTACCCACAATTCTTTGATATTGTTTGATATCTTCAAAAGGCTAGTCTTCCTTCTTGTCTTATTCTTTTTTCTTGTAGTTAGTTTCAATTAATGTTGATGCTTGCCTTACTCCCAATTTACCTGTTTCACCAAGAAAATCAAGTGTGTATTTCCTTTGACATAGAGAGAGCCCTCCTTTAGAATGTGCAAACTCTATGCCAAGAAAATACCTTAAGTATCCCAAGTCTTTAATGTCCAAGGTAGACATAAGAAAGGTTTTAATACATCTAATGCCATGAAGATCACTTCCAGTAATGATAATGTCATCCACATATATAAGTAAAATGATAATGCTATGATCAATATGCTTAGTGAATAGAGACGAGTCAGCTTCACTCTTGGTGAAGTGTTGACTCTTCAATGCATTGTGCAACTTAGAGTACCAAGCTCTTGGAGATTGTTTTAGACCATAGATGGCCTTCTTAAGTCTACATACATGGGATTCTGGGATACTTTTGCCATACCCTTGAGGAATTTTCATGTAGACCTCTTCTTCCAATTCTCCTTGAAGAAAGGCATTCTTGACATCCATTTGATACAACGGCCATTCATAGTTAACAGCCAAAGAAATTAGCACCATAATAATGTTCATTTTAGCTGCGAGTGCAAAGGTTTCGGTATAGTCTATTCCATATTTTTGGATAAAACCTTGGGCTACTAGTCTAGTCTTATGCTTGTCAATTGACCTATCGCTTTTTAGTTTAGTCTTATACACTCATTTGCACCCTACAGGCCTTTTTCCTTGGGAAAGAGGAATAATTTCCCAAGTTTTATTCCTACTCAATGTATCTAACTCCTCCTGCATGGCTTTCCTCCAAATGGAAAAGGATTTGGCCTCGTAATAGTTTGTGGGCACTTGAAGCCCGTCAATGGTATTAAGAAAAGCCTTGTATTGATCTTTTATATGATTAAGGGTGTAAACATGATGTATGGAATGATTGGTGGCATGGTTTCCATGGTAAAAGACCCTATTGTGCATCCAACTAGAGGCTGGTTTCTTGATTCTAGTAGATCTTCTAAGAGGAAGTTGTTTTAGGAGGTGATGATGGTCATTTTTCCTTGAGTCCATTTCTGCTGTGTCATGAAGAGTGTCATGAGATGCATCATACGAACTGTCATGTGAGGTGTCATCTTGCAATGTGGTAGATTCATGCTCATCATGTGATATATTTTATTCATGCTCATTATGAAGAGGTGTATCTTGATTATTGATATGATCTGGTTCATTGTGTGTGACTTTTAAATAATCATAATGCTCATGAATAGATTTGGTTTTGCTCAGGGTTTCTACAATGGGCCTAGGAACAACATCATGAGTGGTTTCCCCCTTAATACCATTGTTATTGTTTGCAAAGAAAGGTTCATCTTATAAGAATGTTACATTTCTTAAGATGATCAGTTTATTAGTATTAGGTTCAAAACACTTATACCCTTTCTGTGTTGTGGAACACCCAACAAAAATGCATTTCTAGCTTTTATAGCTGAGTTTATCTCTTAAGTTACTAGGAACATGAACATAGCAAGTGCATCCAAAAACTTTAAGATATGCAATTTTAAGTTTTTGGTTAAAGATTACCTCATGGGGTGATTTACCATTGAGTATGTTTGAAAGCATTCGGTTGATCAAGTGTGTTGCCATGAGGATAGCATCACTCCAAAACTCTTTAGGAACATTCTGATGAAAGAGCATTGATCTTCCTACTTCAAGGATATGGCAATTTTTGCTTTTAGCCACTCCATTTTGCTCTGAGATATACGGACAAGTGGTTTGATGGATAATCCCATTGTTTATCAAGAAGTCTTTGAATGAATGATCCATGTATTCTCCTCCATTATCGGTTTTGAGAACTTTGATTTTTTTACCAAATTGATTAGTAACATAAAACATGAATATTTTAAAACATGGAAATGCATCAAATTTGTACTTTAAGAGATATATCCATGTAAACCGTGACTTGTGATCAATGAAAGTAATAAAATACTTATAATTATCATCTGAAAATATAGGTGAGGTCCATACATAAGAATGAATTAAATCAAATAAATGTTTACTCACATAATCAGAACTATTAAAAGGAAATTTAATTTGCTTGCCTAAAATGCAAGCCTCACATTTGTAGTTATTATCAAAGTTCATTCTTGGAAATAAAAAATTTAAAATTTTATTCGAAGGATGGCCTAATCTAGCATGCCATAACCCATAAGTACTATACTCTTTATTAGCAACTAATACTTGGCTTTCATCCTTAAGCATATAGAGACCATTCTGAGTAAAGCCTTCACCAATCCTCTTGCCAGTTATAATATCTTGAAAAACCACTTTGTTAGGGCCAAAAATAACAAGGCAATTAAACTTTTTGGTGATTTTACTTATGGATAGAAGATTGGACGCAAAATTAGGCATATATAAACCATTAGTCTTTCTAGAGAATAGTTTTAGATCTGCCATGCTATTAATAGTAATGCAATCACCATTAGCAATTCTAACTTTATGTTTTCTAGTCATAGGAATCATTTTAGAGGCTATATTTATATTTTTAAACATATGATCACTAGCCCCTGAGTCAATAATCCAATATTCATCACAAGTACTATAGCCAAAGCTAGAAATCATACCATCTTCGAATGAACAATTTGCATGTGATGCAATTTCGATTTGGGGTTTGACCTTGAGTTGGCCTTGAATCATTTTTGCAAGTTCCTCAATGGTGAATGTAGGCAGATTGCTTTTAGCCTTTCCATGTCTCGAATAGGCTTGCTGTGCATTTTGGTCAAGTGCTCTCCTTTTATCCCGAGAAGGCTTCAGTTGTGGATGAATAATACAACATTTGTCTTTCACATGACCGACTTTGTGACAATGATCACATCTAGGCCGAGAGTTGTTGTTCACATTCTTCTTATTTTGAGACAACATGGCATTTTTATTTATCGATTCTTGAATGGTTAGAGCATTACTTTCGGTCTTTTGAAAGTTTGTGTCAAGAACCCGAAGAGATGTTTCTTCTTTGTTGATCATTGCACACACTTCATCAAATGGAGGTATGATTTGGTGCCTAAGTATTTGGTTACGGATTTCCTTGAAGGATGAGTTGAGGCGTTCAAGGTAAGCAAAAACCTTGTCTTCATTTGCCCTTAAAAGGATTATATGCATGTCACTTGTTTCTGGCCTATAGGACTGAAGTTCTTCCCATGCCTCTTTGAATTTTCCCAGATACTCTATCACACTTGACTCGCCTTGATTGAGTTTATTTATATAGGATTTGAGTTTATAAACTCTCATTAAATTCTTTTGCTATCCAAACATGATCTTGATGGAGTCCCACAATTCCTTAACAGTTTCGTCATTAGAGAAGACTTTCAGCATATTCGGCTCAATAGAATTGAGGATCCAAGTGAGTACCATCTTGTCGACTTAGAACCATGCTTCATAGTCTTCATCATCCAATGATGGTCTTTTGATGCTGCCCGTGACATAACCATATCTTCCACGGCCACACAAAGCATTAGTAGCAGATTTGACCCAAATAGGGAAGTTTCGGTTATTAAGAAGAGTGGTAGTGAGTTTGATGGTGGTATTTCCATCATGTTCCACCATTTTTCGAACTGGTTGTGAGGTTGGATTAATGGCGTTTGAGGAAGAGTCCTCTAATGCCATTATGGATGTGACTGAATAGAGGAAAGTGACTCAAACACGATCAGCTCAAGAATAGTGAAGGAATGATAGGTTAAACACCTTGCTCTGACACCATGTTGATTTCTATGGGAATTTAATACATAAACTACTTAACAATGGCAATTGTAAGTTGTTTAAAATGGAGAGAAAAAATATAAAGCAGAATAGAGAAGAGAATGAAAATTGTATTATTAACTTGAATTTGTTTACAATATATGCTAAAGCAACCAATAACTAATTGGCTATATTAAGTATAAAGAATAAGTAATAACAAATACTTGCCATATCATGAACAAGTATTAATCACATTTGGATAATACCATAATTACCTTAGATTATTCTTTTGTTTGTAATATTCACTTTCCTTTTCTAATAAGGAAAGATTTTAATGTTGAATTTTTAAGAAAGAAATGCTATCAAACACTTTAGGAAGGATGTCATATGCATAATGAATGGAGATTTCATGCTCTGACTTTGGTTTAACAACTTGAGCTGACTTTGATCTAACAATCTGGGCCTTGGTTTGTTGATGATCTACATGCTTCGATCCAAATCGATCTGTATGCTTCAACTCAATAATACCTACACCAGAAGCATCACATTCGATCTGAAATATTTTGTTAAAATTAGGTAAAGCTAATAAGGGTGTGTTTGTCAATTTTTGTTTGATGAGCCGAAACGCCTTCTCTTGCTTTTCTCCCCACTTAAAACCAACTTTTTTCTTTATTATCTCAGCGAGCGGTGCAGCTAAAGTACTAAAGTCTTTCACAAATCGTCGGTAGAAACTAGTGAGTCCATGAAAACTTCGTATGTTACCTATGCTCGTGGGACTTGGCCATTTTTGAATTACACGAATTTTCTTTTCATCAACCTGTATTCCTTGTGCACTCACAATGAAACCAAGAAACACAAGCTTATCGGTGCAAAAGGTGCATTTCTTTAAGTTAGCAAATAATTTCTCTTTTCTAAATGCATCTAAAACTAATTTTAAATGCACAATATGATTATCCAAGTTTTTGCTGTAAATGAGAATATCATCAAAATAAATAACAACAAATCTGCCTATGAATGCACACAATACATGGTTCATTAATCGCATAAATGTGCTCGATGTATTAGTTAACCCGGAAGGCATTATTAGCCATTTATACAAACCGTATTTTGTTTTAAAGGCAGTTTTTCATTCATCACTCTCTTTCATGCGTATTTTATGATACCTACTTTTCAAATCAATTTTTGAAAATATACAAGCTCCATGCAATTCATCTAACATGTCGTCTAAGCGAGGAATGGGATATCGATACTTTACCGTAATGTTGTTGATCGCTCGGCAGTCAATGCACATTCTCCAACTGCCATCCTTCTTAAGTATAAGTAAAACTAGAACGGCACATGGACTCATGCTCTCCCTCACGTAACCTTTTACCATCAACTCACTTAACTGCCTTTGAAGCTCTTTTGTCTCCTCAGGATTGTTCCTATAATCTAGTTGGTTTGGAATTGTTGCACTAGGTACAAAATCAATTTGATGTTCAATCTCTCGGATAGGAGTTAGTCCTTGTGGTGTTTCTTCGGAAAGACATCCTCATATTCTTGCAAAAGAGAAACCATAGAGTTAGGCAAAGCAAGATCAATCTCATTAGTATTTAAAAACGCCTCTTTGTACAAAAATACAATCATTGGCTGATTTAAAAACCTCACTCTTTTTATTTCACTCTCTTTTGTATAAAAATTTGTTTTTCTCTCTAATTTGTTTTCAACGACTGAATCTGCACTCTTTTTTTTTTCTTTCAATTTTTTCTCTCGAATTGTCACTCATTTTCTTTTTATCTCTCTCTTTCTTTTGATCACACTCCTTTTGTAGCCACACTTGATCCTCATACACTTGTTGCGGTGTTAAAGGTATAAGAGTAATTGGTCATTGATTAAGTACAAAAGAGTACTTGTTCGAAAAGCTATCATGCTTTATACGCCTATCAAACTGCCGTGGACGCCCTAGTAACAAATGTCCAGCTTGCATTGATACTACATCACACAACACTTCATCTTCATATTTGCCAATCCGAAATGCAACTATCACCTGCTTATTTACCTTCATCTCTCCACTATCATTTAACCATTGTAATTTGTACAGTTTAGGGTGCTTCAACGTAAGCAGTCTTAATTTTTTCACCATTATTGTGCTTGCAACATTGGTACAACTACCACTATCAATAATCATACTACACACCTTATCTTTGACATGGCACCTAGTATGAAAGAGGTTCTCTCACTGCACTTTTTCAACTTCTTTTACCTGCAAGCTCAATGCTCTCCTGGTTATTAATGTCAATACATCAGGGGCTAAATACTCCTCCTCGGTGATGTTCTCCAATGGCAGCATGTCATCGGTGTCAGAATCTTCATCGTTAGTCACAATGTCACTATTATCTTGCATCACCATAACTCGCTTGTTTGGACATTGACTTGTTATGTGTCCCCTGCCTTGACATTTAAAACATTTAATGTCACGGTTTCTAGAAGTAGAAGTGTCAATTTTACCTTGAGAAACATGGCTAGTGTTCTCGGACTTGGGCTCAAATTTGTGCTTGGGTGTTGCGGATATTTGCAGCTTGTCTTCTTTCTTTGTGAAATTCAATTTCTAGAAGAATGCACTCGAACTTTGATTTAGACGTGCGCTGTCCCTCCTCTTGAGTTGGCGCTCAATTTTGTTGGCCATGTGAACCAAATCTTCTAATTCTACATAATGTTGCAATTCCACCGCGTTTGCAATTTCTCGATTCAAACCACCCAAAAACCTAGCCATAGTAGCTTTTCGATCCTCCTCTATATTAGCTCGGATCATAGTTATTTCTATTTCTTTATAATAATCCTCCACGCTTCAGTTGCCTTGCATAAAGTTTTGTAATTTTTGATACAACTCCCTGTAATAATAGCTTGGAGCAAACCATTTTCTCATCACAGTTTTCATCTCCTCCCATGTTTCTGTTGGACGTTCTCTATTTCTTCTCTTACTTAAATTCAATTGATCCCACCAAACAATAGCATAATCAAAAAATTCAATGGCTGCAAATTTTACCTTCTTCATCTCGGAGTAGTTGTGGCAATCAAAAACTAGTTCCATCTTCTTTTCCTACTCAAGATAAGCCTCAGGATCATTCTTGCCTTGTAATGAAGGTACCTTCATGTTAATGCTGCCCAAATTATTATCTTCCCGATTCTAATATTTTCTAACACATTCAACCCTACTAGTGCTGCTTATTAAGTGTTTATCTTCTTCCTCAGAACTGCCGTTATTATCTTCCTCAAAATCTTCTACTGTATGCCGTTGTTGAATGCTTTCCCTCCGATTCCTCTAATTGACATTTTTTAATCTATCCAACTGTTCACTAATTTGCTCTAATTCCACCTTCATCATCCGTCTCATTTCTCCCACCAAAACTTCCATGCATAACTTTGAATTCATCCCTGTTTGTGCTTCCTCATGGTCGTGTTGTGACATGATTTCTGCAAGAGATAAGTTATAAAAAAGGACCTCACAATTCTCTCCCTTACGTGTTTACACTCAAGAATATGAATCACTCTGCACTCATGTTTCACTCAAAAATTTGTGGCTTTTATCCCTCTAATACTCTCACCACTCTTGCCTTTTTCCACTCAATAATTTTCTTTCGGTTCTTTTGAAACTAACAAAAAATAACCAAAAAATTTCTTGCAACAATTCTTCAGGACTTACTACGACAAAATAAAGACTGAAAATAAAGTTATGTCACAGATTTTAAAACTTTTAATTTCACACAAGGTATTTCAATTTTATACCCACTGATTTGAAAATTGAGAATTACATGACAAATCTTAGAATTTGATACACAAATATTAGAGTGTTGATGATGAAGTGAAATATGAAATTTTTATTTTTTTCGTTTTTTTTACTTTTTTTCTTTCTTTTTTTTTTTCTTTCTTCTCTTTTTTTTCTTTTTCTTTCTTTTTTTTATATCAAGAATTGTAAAAACAATAACAGATTGCGAAAAGAATAACAAAAGGGATAAGCAAACCTAATGCTAGAATAACCTTAGCTCTAATACCAAATGATATGAACTTCGCTAAGAATAACGATATCCGAACTCAACAAGGAACCTAAGATCGTTCTACAATCAGATTTGAATAGAACCTCAACTCGTTGTTTATAAAAAAACAAGAACCTCGGTATAATGTAGACGCCACAAACGGTGATGGAAGTCCGTTCGATAAGTCACTAATTAACGCTACAAGAATAATTCTTGATAAGTTCTAATAGTTCTTCAAAGAACCAAAGAGAAAATAACTCTCAATTTTTCTGACTAATAAATTCTTATCGCTTCTTATTCAAAGGTGTCTTTTTATTGGTAAAACGTATCTTGTACTTACCTAAGATAAAAAGGAAAGCTGACTAATTAAATAGACTTATAAATGAACTCAAACACTCTTAAATATTCCTATTTTACTTGCTAAAAAATCAAGTTTAGATTTGACCAGACTTTTTTAGAGTTTCAAATCATGCATATCCATCTTTACTGGATATGTGAACCAAGCTCAATAGGTCTCCATGAATTTACTTGGGTCAAAACTTCTTGAATTAACCCATTAAGCGCATCTTTAAACTTCTTTACTTGTGCTCTCATAACTGGACCAATCGAAACTTGAATTAAATTCTTTAAAGTTGTGCCATGATTTGTATCAGCAAAGATGAAGATTCAAAGTGTCGATTTTGTAGCAGAACTACATGTTCTAGCCTTGGTAGGACTAGACATTGTTTTAGGCAATGCTTGACTTAAAGCAGTAAGGAAAACTATCTTCAACTATGAGACAATGACTATGCATTTCACATGGAAGGGCAATGAATGCACTTGGAAGGCTACAATTCTAGTAGCGTCACATTCTTGTGAGACAAATACCATTGAACGTTTATGCGTAAAACGAGCACAATGCTACATCATCCTATTAACTGCAAGTGATACCGACAAAGAAACATGCCCGTAAAAAGAAATAATCGTGCCATTATTGGTAAGGTCATCGCGACACTATAATCATGCTATTCCCTTAATGGAGGAAACAAAAGCCGTCAATATGGCACCTTACCGATATGCTCACTTTCAAAAGAATGAGATCGAAAGATAAGTTGAAGAAATGCTGCAGTAAGGTATTATACGACCAAGCAATTTTCCATTTTCATCACCTGTCTTACTTGTAAGAAAAAAGATGGAACTTGGTAATTTTGTACTGATTATCGAGCTCTCAACCAAGCTACCATCAAGGACCGATTTTCGATCCCAACCATTGATGACATGCTCGACGAACTTCATGGTGCCAAGCTTTTCACCAAACTTGATTAAAAGGTTGGATACCATCAAATTCAAATGAAGGAAGAAAACATACATAAAACAGCTTTTCGATCATATAGTGGTCACTATGAATACCTTGTTATGCCGTTCAAATTATGCAACGCACCTTCTATCTTTTAAGCCGCCATGAACGACATTTTCAAGCCTTATTTGCGTAAGTTTGTGCTAGTATTCTTTGATAATATATTGATTTACTAAAAAAACTTTGAAGACCATCTTGAACACTTGAAACAAACATTGGAAGTTTAAGGGAAAACCACTTCTTCATCAAGCCATCCAAATGCACATTCATGCAAAAGGAACTTGAGTACTTAGGGCATATAATTTCTAGCAAAAGAGTAAAAGTTGATCAACGTAAGATCAAGGCAATGCAAGCATGACTAATTTCTAAAAATGTCTCGGAACTTAGAGGATTCTTAAGCTTGACATGTTACTATTGACGATTTGTATGTAACTACGGCACTATTGCAAGACCTTTAATCGAATTATTGAAGAAAGATAACTTCTTGTGGGCCGAAAAAAGTTAAGGAGCATTCAAGACTTTAAAGCAAGTCATGTGCAAGACTCCCGTATTGGTACAACTCGATTTTAGCCAACCATTTGAGATATATACCGATGCATGCCAAGATGATATTGGTGCTATTGTTAGCCAAGAAAGAAAGCTGATTACTTCTATGAGTAAGGCTTTAGGGCCTATGAAAAAGAACTGGTAAGTTTATGCTTTAGGGCCTATGAAGAAGAACTGGTAAGTTTATGCTAAAGAGATGTTAGCCATCATCCATGCAGTAAAGGTATGGCATCCTTATTTTCTTGAAAAAAAATTTACCATCATCACTAATCAACAATCTTTGAGAAACTTAATGGAGCAGAAAATCACCACCCTTAAGCAACAAAAGTTCCTTGTCAAGTTACTTGGATATGAATATGCTATAATCTACAAATCGGGCAAGAAAAATAGGGTCACCGACGCATTATCAAGAAGCAACAGCAAACAAATATTGTGGCCAGTATGCGAACCCAACGATGCAAGTCTTACGGCCATTAGTGGGGCAGAATGGGCTGTGTGGTCAGAAATCAAAGAAACTATCTTACTTGACACCCGCAGCCAAAAGCTCACAAAGAAAATCAACAATTCTGAGCCAACTGTCAGCAAATTCTCGGTCAAACATGGATATATTTGACACAACTAGCAGATATATGTGCCCAACACACCCGGACTTAGAGAGAAAATTTTTAGCCACTTTCACAATTCAAAAGAAGGAAGCCATTCCGGTTGGTTCCGCACATACATAAGAATCAAATTATTCTTTTGGTGGGAAGGACTTAAAGTCAAAATTAAAAAGAGGGTCAACGAATGTGATATTTGCCAACAATTGAAATCCGAAAGAGGCAAGACTAAAGGCTTGCTCCAACCATTACCGGTGCCAGCACGAGTGTGGGAAGATATTACAATGGATTTCATCACTGGAATGCAAAAAAGTTATGGATACGCAATCATATTAACTGTAGTGGATAGACTTAGCAAAAGCGCACACTTTGTGCCACTCAAGCAACCCCACACTGCAAGAAAAGTTGTGCAAAAGTTCATTAAACACGTTGTCCGACTTCATGACATTCCTAGGACCATGTTATCCTGATACGAATTTTGCTAAGAATAACGAGATCCGAACTCAACAATGAACCCAAGATCGTTCTACAATCAGATTTGAATGGAACCTCGACTTGTTGTTTATAAAGAAACAAGAACCTCAGTATAATGTAGACGCCACAAACGGTGATAGAAGTCTGTTCGATAAGTCAATGATGAATGACACAAGAATAATTCTTAATAAATTCGAATAGTTCTTCGAATAATCAAAGAGAAAATAACTCTAAATTTTTCTGACTAATGAATTCTAATTGTTTTTTATTTAAAGGTGCCTTTTTATAGGCAAAATCGTATCTTGTACTTACCTAAGACATAAAGGAAATAATTAGCCAATTAAATGGCTCTACATGCCCAAATTAAATAAGGAAAGCTGACTAATTAAATAGACTTATAAATGAACTCAAACATTCTAAAGAAAACTGACTAATCAAATAGACTTATAAATGAACTCAAACACTCCTAAATATTCTTATTTTACTTGCTAAAAAAATCAAATTTAGATTTGGCCAGACTTTTCTAGAGTTTGAATCATGCAGATCCATTTTTGCTGAATATGTAGACCAAACTCAATAGGTCTCCACGAATTTACTTGGGTCCAAACTTCTTAAATTAGCCCATTAAGTGCATTTTTAAACTTCTTTACTTGTGCTCTCGTAACTAGACCAATCGAAACTTGAATTGAATTATTTGAAGTTGTACCATAATTTGTATCATATTCGATAGAGATCCCGTATTTATGAGCAGATTCTGGAAGGAATTCTTCACGCAACTAGGGAGTAATCTTATAGCTTCATCAGCATTTCATCCGCAAACTGATGGCCAAAGCAAAGTGACCAACCGAACCTTAGAACAATAACTAATGTGTTTCTGTCATGACCATCAAAGTAAATGGGAGAATTATGTACCATGGGCAGAATTATGGTATAACACCACTTATCATGCAAGCATCAAAATGTCTCCATATCAAGCAGTTTTTGGTAGAGCACCACCAAGCTTAGCAAGCTATACCATGGCAAATAGCATAATGCACGAAGTGGACACCACACTTCAAGCACGAGATGAAGTTATTGAGAAACTCAAGCACGAGCATGAACAAGCTAGAGAGTGCATGAAGCGACAAGTTGATAAGAGACGTCGAGAGGTAGAATTTAAAGTTGGAGACTTTGTTTATCTCAAAATTCATCCTAAGAGGCAAATTTCGTACCGGCAAACCAGTTATAACGAAGCTGGCTAGAAGATGTTTTGGGCCATATGAAATTATTGAACGAATTGGAGCTGTAGCATACTGATTGAGATTGCCCCCGAATTCACAACTTCATCCTGTCTTTCATATCTCTTTACTGCGAAAACAGATAGGAAAAGAAAGAAAAATAGTTGAAGAAATACCCGACGTTTGTAAAGAAGTTCAAATTGGGCAGCAACCAAGGAAAGCATTAGGCTTCCGCATCATTAGTTATGGACATAATAGGAGACCAATTTGGAGAGTATTAATTTGGTGGAACCAATCACCCAAAAAGGAAGCAACGTGGGAGGATTATAATGACATCTAACAACGATTCTTCGATTTTCACCTTAAGGACAAGGTGACTCTACAAGAAAGGAGGATTGTTGAGAGTAGCAACAAGCAGCACACAAAGCCGTCAACACACACACGCCAACATGCAGCAACCAGCATTTACAGCAACTATCGCCAGCAGTAGAGTATTGGAGACAAATAGGCACGCCAAACACAACATCAAATCACAATCAAACCTGTATTGAGGCTCAACAAGACCCTGACCTTGTCCACAAAAGAATTCCGCACCAAGAAGAGTTTCAGCATTATTAGGAGACTACAAGCCAATAACTTTGAGTCTAAGTAGGATTTTCTTCTTTTTAGTTCTAGATAACTTAAGAATCCTTTTCATAAGCAAATTAGAAATTTAGTTTAGAATTAAATAAGGGCTGCCATCACTATAAAAACAGCCATTCATCATGTAAACATTCATTTATTCATATATTTAAATAACATAGTAGATTTTACAGCAAATTGCTTGCATCTTTTATCTTTTTCAGTTATCCTCCAAGAGTTGTCTTTCTTGCCTAAGAGTTGTGAGAGGTTTAAGAGTTGTCTTGCCTTTCCAACACATCCGTGCATCAATATCTGAGTAAGAAAGTGGTGTTAGGGGCAGAAAACGTAAGGAACTCAAGTGGAACGCAGTCAGGTAGCAAGTCCTGCGAATTTTGAGTGATCACTACACCCTTAATCGTCGAAAAATTTGGGGCCAAGATTTTAGACGCCAACACATACACTTGTTGTAGTGTTAAAAGTACAAGAGTGATTGGTCCTTGATTGAGTACAAAGGAGTACTTGCTCGTAAAGCTATCATGCTTCACACGCCTATTAAACTACCATGGATGCCCTAGCAACAAGTGTCCAGCTTGCATCAATATTGCATCACACAGCACTTTACTTCATATTTGCCAATCCAAAATGCAACTATCACTTGCTTATTTGTTAATCTAGATTTATCTCCTTTACTCATAATTGAATGAGTTAATCTATATGGCAAGAAGAAAGCTGAATTCGTTAGGCAGATTCATGAGAAACCAAGACTTAACATTTAGCGAAGAACAAAGCAGTACACAAAACAAGCCAACAAGGGGCATCACAAGCTAATTTTTGAACTAGAAGATTGGGTTTGGTTGTATATGAGAAAAGAGAAATTTTCAACGCAAAGGCATTCCAAATTACTTCCAAAAAAAGATGACCGTTTCCAAGCCTTAGAGTGTATCAATGATAATGCTTACAAGCTAAATTTATCGGGAGAGTACAATGTAAGTGCTACTTTTAATATTGCTGATTTGAGTCCTTTTGATGTAGGCGATGATTTGAGGACAAATCGTTTTCAAGAAGAGAAGAATGATACAAATCATGGCATGACTTCAAAAAATTCAATTCAAGTTCTGATTGGTCTAGTTACGAGAGCACAAGTAAAGAAGTTCAAAGATACACTTAACGGCCTAATTCAAGAAGTTTGAACTCAAGTAAATTCGTGGAGATCCATTGAGCTTGGTTTATATATCCACCAAAGATGGATATGCATAAGTCAAGTTCTAAAAAAGTTAGGCCAAATCTAAGTTTGATTTTAGCAAATAAAAATGGCATGTTTAGGAGTATTTAAACTCATTTGTAAGGCTATTTAATTAATCAACTTTTTTTTTTAATTTGGGCATATAGAGCTATTTAATTGGCTAATTATTTTCTTTTCTGCTTTAAACAAGTAGAAGATATTCTTTGTTAGCGTTAATTAAGATGGCATGTAATTTAGGTAATTTAAAACTTACCTTGTAATAATTTAGCACCTTTAAATAAGAAAAAATCAGAATCATTAGTCAAAAAAATTGAGAATTCTTTTCTCTTAGGTTCTTTGAAGAACTATTCAAACTTATCAAAAATTATTCTTATAGTGTTCATTAGTAACTTATCAAACGAACTTCCATCACTATTTGTGGCGTCTATATTATACCAAGGTTCTTATTTCTTTATAAACAACGGGTCGAGGTTCCACTCAAATCTGATCGTAGAACAATCTTGGGCTCCTTGTTGAATTCAGGTCTTGTTATTTTGGCGAGGTTCGTATCATAAAGTGCTTGGTAGCATTCCTTTCTTAAGAATGCAACATTAAAATCTTTCCTTATTAGAAAAGGAAAGTGAATTATGGTATTATCCAAATGTAAATAATACTTGACTATGATATAGCAAGTATCTGTTGTAACTTACTTTTATACTTAATATAGCCAACTAACAGTTGGTTGCTTTAGTTTATATTGTAAACAAATTCAAGTTAATAATATATTTTTTTATTCTCTCCTCTATTCTGCTTCATCTCTTTTCTCTCCATTACAAATAACTTAAAATTGCCATTGTTAAATAGTTTATGTATTAAATCCCTATAAAAATCAATAAGGTATTAGAGCAAGGTGTTTAACCTATCGTTTTTTCACTATTCTTCCTCAAACACCATTAATCCAACCTCACAATCAATCCCAAAAATGGTGGAACATGATGGAAATACCACCATCAAACTCACTACCATTCTTCTTAATAACTAAAACTTCCCTATCTGGGTCAAAGCTGCTACTAATGCTTTGTGTGGCTGTGAAAGATATGGTTATGTCACAAGCAGCATCAAAAGACCATCCTTGGGTGATGAAGACTATAAAGCATGGTTCCAAGTCGACAAGATGGTACTCACTTGGATCCTCAATTTTATTGAGCTGAATCTGTTAAGAGTCTTCTTTAATGCCGAAACCGCTAGGGAATTGTGGGACTTCATCAAAATTAGGTTTGGACAGCAAAAGAATTTAATGAGAGTCTATGAACTCAAATCCTATACAAATAAACTCAATCAAGGCAAGTCAAGTGCAATAGAGTACCTAGGAAAATTCAAAGAGGTATGGGAAGAACTTCGGTCCTACAGGCCAGAAACAAGTGACATGCATATAATCCTTTCAAGGGCCAATGAAGACAAAGTTTTTACTTACCTTGAAGGCCTCAACTCATCCTTCAAGGAAATTCGTAACCAAATACTTAGGCACTAATTCATACCTCCATTTGATGAAGTGTGCTCAATGATCAACAAAGAAGAAACATCTTTTTGGATTTTTGACACAAATTTTCAAGGACCGAAACTAATGCTCTAACCGTTCAATAACCAATAAATAAGAATGCCATGTTGTCTCAAAATAAGAAGAATGTGAACAACAACTCTCGGCCTAAATGTGATCATTGTCATAAAGTCGGTCATGTGAAAGACAAATGTTGGATTCTTTATCCATAATTGAAGCCTTCTCGGGATAAAGGGAGAGCACCTGACCAAAATGCACAGAAAGCCTATTTGGGACATGGAAAGGCTGAAAGCAATTTGCCTACATTCACCATTGAGGAACTTGCAAGAATAATTCAAGGCCAACTCAAGGTTAAACCCCAAACGAAAGTGTATCACATGCGAACTGTTCATTCAAAGGTGGTATGATTTCTAACTTTAGCTCTAATACTTGTGATGAATCGTAGATTATTGACTCAGGGGCTAGCGATCATATGTTTAAAAATATAAATATAGTCTCTAAAATGATTTTTATGACTAGAAAACATAAAGTTAGAATTGCTAATGGTGATTGCATTACTATAGATAGCCTGGCAGATCTAGAACTATTCTATAGAAAGACTAATCGCTTATACATGCTTAATTTTGCATCCAATCTTCTATCCATAAGTAAAATCACCAAAGAGTTTAATTGCTTGTTATATTTGGCCCTAACAAAGTGGTTTTTTAGGATATTATAACCGGTGAGAGGATTGGTGAAGGCTTTACTTAAAATGATCTCTAAATTCAACATAAGGTAAGTCAACCCAGGCCCAAATTCGTCTAGCCCATGATCTCCTCAGTCTATACACTTCATTTGGCCTTAATTTGATTACTTGGAGTCAAAGTCATGGAACAACATTTATATGAATCTTTGGAATGAAAGCTGAGCATTTATGTGACTCTTGGAAGCGTAAATATGGAGCATTGTGCAGTTATTTATTACAATTAATGCTTGTAGTCCCTATGTAATTTGTAGCTTTCTTCTATGTTTGACCAAATATGTAATGCCTGTAAAAAGACTTCTTTTTTTTTCATTTTTGGGATTTGGCTAGTTGAATAAAAATATATTTCTTTTGAGTTGTAATCCAACTCTTTTTCCTTTATCCAAATTCTTGCCAAATTTGGTGGTGAATTTTTTCTTGGCTAGTGGCATTACCTTTAGGCCCTCGATACTTGGCTTTTATCTTTAAATTCACTTTTGTTATCATCATTTGAAGCGTTTAAGAGTTCAAAACTCTAATCCTATGAACAGTGACGAATTTGAAGAACAAAACTCACTCTTAGCTTCTACAAGATGCATAAATTAGTATCAGAGCACTGGGTTGTCAAGAGTGAGTAATCTTTCATCTTATTATCATCTTTCCTTTGCTAAATCCTTTTTAATTTCTGTTGGAGTTCTTATTTTCATTAAAAACCCTAAACCTAATTAATCTACTGCTATATCACTACACTTAAAAAAAAAACTATGAGTAGATCATCCACTCCACCTGCACTATGGAAATTAGTAACTATGAAACTTGAAGAACAGATGAATGAACTTAGAGAACAATTCTTCCAGCTCTTGAGAAACTAAAATCAAAATCAAGGCCAACCAAAACGAGGGAGTGCCCTTCCAAACCAGAACCACCAAAGACCATCACCTCACCCAATACACCATTATTATGAAGAAGAAATTCGGGATGAAAGTGATTCTAATGAGTTTAAAGTGGACAAAAGAATAAGAAGGAAGAGTGATGATGATAGAGGATTAAAGATTGATATTCTACAATTTGAGGGGGGATTAAATCCAAATGATTTTTTGGATTGACTTAAGGAAATTGAGAGGTTCTTTAAGTTCAAGGGTTATTCTGATGGGAAAAAATGTAAGATAGCAATTCTGAAGTTTAAAGATTATGCCTCTCTATGGTAGGAGAATGTCAAGAAACAGAGAGATAGAGAAGGGAAAGAAAAAGTGAAATCGTGGGAGAAGTTGAAAAAGTTAATGAGGAGGAGATTCTTGCCCGAAAACTATAGACAAGATCTCTACCTTAGGTTGCACACTCTTAAGCAAGGAGACATGAGTGTAGAAGAGTACATCTGAGATTTTAAGAGATTGATGATGCAAAGTGATGCACCAGAGCTTAAAGAATAAACTATTGCTAGATTCTTAGGAGGGTTAAATATGGAGATTGCTAATATGGTGGAATTACAACCGTTTTGTTCATTTAAAGATGTATGTAAGTTGTCCATTAAAGTTGAGAAACAAAAGAAAGCTATAAAGACTTTAGCACCCAAGAATTTCAATAAAGGGAACTCATATTACAAGGGTTCTTCATCCTTCAGCAAACCCGAAATTACCACTAAGGACAAAGGAAAAGAGAAGCTGATGGAAGCACCTAAAAAGAAGCCGAATTTTGTCAAGACAGACCATGGAAATAAGAAGTGCTTCAAATGTCAGGGTTATGGACATTTCCAAGCTAATTGTCCTAATAATCGATTATGACTTTAAAGAAGATTGAGCAGATTGAGGAGTCCTTGCAAGAGAAAGAAGATAAAGTTGTTGAATCTAACAATGACGAAGAGATTGTAGAAGAGGCTGATAGTGGGGACATGCTTATGTTAAAAAAGATTTTGTATACTTAGATTTGCCCCAATGAAGATCAACGGGAGAACTTGTTCCAAACTTGATGCATTATCAATAGAAGGGTTTGTTCAGTAATAATTGACAGTGAGAGCTGTACTAATGTTGTTTCCACGACAATTGTGAAGAAGTTGAGCCTTCCAATCTTAACTCATGCTCAACCATATAAGCTTCAATGGTTCAACAATGGGAGTATCGTGCAAGTTACAAAACAGATTTTAGTTTCTTTTTCTATTGGTAGAACTTATGCTGATGAAGTGTTATGTTATTCCTATGGATGCATGTCACTTATTGTTGGGAAGACCATGGCAGTTTGATAGAGGAGTTAATCATGATGGGAAAAAGAATACTTATTCGTTTAAATTGAAGGAGAAGAATATCACCTTACTACCCTTGAAACCATCATAAATACACAAACGTACACCCGTGATAGAAAACCTAAAAGAAAGCCTATTCCTGAATAAGAATCAAGTTGAGAAAGCCATCCTTAAACATCAACCTGTCCTTGCCTTGATTGTAACTGAAAGAAAGAATGTTGAGAATGAGAGCAAACCACACCCTCTAGTCCAAAACTTGCTCAAAGAATATATTAATGTTTTCCCAGATGACTTACCACCTGGATTACCACCTTTGAGAGGCATAGAGCACCAAATTGACCTTATACCTGGGGCATCCCTACCAAATAGACCAGCCTATAGTTTAACCCAAAGGAGTTCAAGGAGTTACAAAGACAAGTGGATAAGCTGATTAATCATGGTTTTGTAAGATAAATATGAGTCCATGTTTAGTGCTAGCATTGTTAGTAACAAAGAAAGATGAAACTTATAGAATGTGTGTGGATAGTAGAGCCATAAATCATATCACTGTCAAGTACAGGTATCCCATTCCTAGACTTGATGATATGTTAGATCAGTTACATGGTTCTATGATATTTTTAAAAATTGATCTTAGAAGCATGTATCATCATATTAGAATGAAGGACGGAGATGAGTAAAAAACAGCATTCAAAACCAGGGGAGGATTGTATGAATGGTTAGTTATGCCATTTGGTTTGTCTAATGCTCCTAGTACTTTCATGCGACTTATGAATGAAATGTTGAAGCCATTCTTGGAGAGATTTGTTGTAGTATACTTTGATGATATCTTGGTGTATAGCAAAAGTGAGGAGGAACATGTTACTCATTTGCGACAAGTTTTTGATACCTTGAGAGAGAAGATGTTATATACAAAACTGGAGAAGTGTGGGTTTTTCTTGCCAAGTGTTGTGTTTCTTGGTTATGTTGTTTCTAAAGATGGCATCATGGTGGATCATTCCAAAATTGAAGCAATCAGAAGCTAGCCCCAATCTAAAACCATCGGTGAAATCAGAAGCTTTCATGGTTTAGCATCTTTCTATCGCCGATTTGTTCCCAATTTCAGTACCATCATGGCACCTATCATCGAGTGCATGAAAAAAGGTAACTTTGAATGGACTAAAGTAGCAAATGAAGCATTTGAAGTGATTAAAAAGAAATTGTGTGAAGCTCTCCAATCTTAGCTCTGCTAGATTTTGATCAAGTGTTTGAAGTGGAATGTGATGCAAGTGGAGTTGGAATAGGTGCTGTTCTTACACAAGCTAAGCGCCCCATAGCTTATTTTAGTGAGAAGCTAAATGAATCAGGGAGATGGTACAGCACATACGATAAGAAATTTTATGCAATTGTGAGGGCCTTAGATCACTGGAGTCATTACTTGAGGGCTAAACAATTTGTTCTTCATTCAGACCACTAAGCCTTGAAGTTCATCAATGGGCAACATAAGCTTGTTGATTAAATATATTTGAATGTGTTTAGCTCCCGATTTCAAATATTCAATAAAAACTAAGAGAAAATACAAATAGATGAAAAGATATCAAGAAAGAAAAATAAATAGCCTTTTTTAAAACTAGAAATAGGTTTTGGGTTAAAGTGGGCATCCATAAACAACTCAAAGAGTTATTTGACCTTTTCTTCATTCTCTGAATCTTCACTCTTAATTTCTTCATCTTCAACACTCCCCTTCAAGTTGGACTTGTACAAATTGAATAAATTCAACTTGAAACTCACCTTGAGGAGTTGTTGATGAGTACATGGTTTGTTGAATATATCTGCAAGTTAATCTTCACTCATCATATAAGGCATGTTGATCACTTTGGTCAAGTACTTTGGTCTTATAAAGTGACAATTAACTTTAATGTGTTTGGTCCTCTCATTGAATACCGGATTAGATGCAATGTGTGTTGCCGCTTTGTTATCACAATATATATCCATAGGTGTTTCAACTGAGAAACCTAAGTCTTCTAGTAATAATTTTATCCAAACCAATTCACTAGTAGTAGATGTCATGGCTCTATACTCAGCTTTCGCACTCGATCTTGCAACCACACTTTGCTTCTTGCTTTTCTAGGTCACCAAGTTCTCTCCTACGAATGTGCAATAACCAATGGTTGATGGTCTATCCTCGAAATTACCAGCCCAATCTGCGTATGTGTAAGCATGTATCTTATGGTGGCCATTTCTTTTCATCAAGATTCCTTGCCCCGGTGCTTCTTTTAGATACCTCAAAATTCTATTCACCATTTCCATGTATATATTCTTTGAGCATGACATATGCTGACTTACCTATTGCACATAAAAAATAATGTCAAGTCGTGTAATAGTTAGATAGATAAGCTTACCTATAAGTCTTTGATGAAACTTGATGTCCTTGTATGGTTCCTCTTTGTCATGCTATTTTTCATACTTCTTATCCTCTTTCTTCCTTCTTGGTGCCTCTACAAGTGTCACGGCCAGTTTTGCTCCAAGTTTTCCTACCTCGCTTAATAAATCAAGAGCATATTTTCTTTAAGATAGAAATAGCCCTTTATTGGATTTAGCTATTTCTATACCTAAAAATATCGTAAGTTTCCCAAATCTTTAACATCAAATGTACACTTTAAATATGCTTTAATGCTCTTAATGTCATTAATGTCACAATCGGTGATGATAATATCATTCACATAAATAAGAACAATGGTAGATCCCTCACTTGAGTGCTTAATGAATAAGGAGTGATCGGCATCTTTTACTTTAAAATTTTGAGAACACAATGCGTTATGCAATTTATTATACCATACTCTTGGTGATTGCTTTAATCCATATATGATTTTTTTCAATTTGCAAACATGTGTACTAGGAACCCTAATATCATACCCTTGAGGTAGACTCATATAAACCTCTTCCTCTAACTCTCCTTACAAGAAAAAGCATTCTTTACGTCCATCTGATGTAAATCCCAATTATAATTAGTCGCTAAGGAGAGAAGCACCCTAATGGTGTTCATTTTTGCTACGAGTGCAAAAGTTTCTGTATAATCTAAGCCATACGTTTGGGTAAACCCTTTAGCCACTAACTTAGCCTTATGTTTGTCTAAAGTTCCATCACTATTTAACTTAGTCTTACACACCTATTTGCATCCTATAACCTTCTTTCCCAAAGGTAAAGGGACTAATTTCCATGTATTATTTTTAACTAAAACATCTAATTCCTCCTGCATTGCTTATTTCCAAATTGGTGATTTCCTAGCTTCTTCAAAGTTATTAGGATCTTTAATAGCATCTACTTTAGTTAAAAAGGCTCTAAAACCCTTTTTTTTTATATTTTTTAAGGTATAGTAATGGTCAAAATGGTGTGCAATTACCGTAGAAAAACATTCTATTCTTCATCCATTCCGATGAAAATTACCTAAGTCTTTGAGATTTTCTAAGTGAGGAATTTTGGCCTTGTGTAGGTGTAACATGCTCCCCCTCACTTTATATGCTAATAGATAGTCTATCTTGTCTATTGGATGGTGACTCTATTTGAATATTCGGTTGTTCATCCCTAAGTGTTTTATCTTGGTTTTCTCTCTCTAATTCTACTAGATGACGAAGGTAAATCTTCTCTTACTTCACTAGGTGATCTAGGAGAATGTGCCTCTCGACTTTTTTTGTTGGTTTTTCTTTCATTAGACACTTCATCTTGTAATTCTACATTATCATTACTCAAGTCTTGATCATGATTACCAACTATGTCACTAGACGGTGGTACATACTTGTGTATTATGGTTCATCACTGTCAAATGCTTTTTTAGCCATCAATTCCTTATCCATAACATTCACCACATCATCATACGGTGGCATCTCCTTATTCCTTAGAATTTGATTTCTAAGGTCTCCAAAGCTAGGCTCTAATCATGCTAAAAGGAAACAAATAAGATCTTCATTAGTCCTTTTCTCCAATTCTTCCTCATTGGCAGTAATTGGACTCAAACACTCTAATTCATCCCATGCTTCCTTGATTTTGTTGGAGTAGGAAAGGAAATCACTTCCATTCATCTTGGCCTTCAACTCATAAACTTTCAAGAGATTTTCTTGATTCTCAAACCTTCTAGCAAATGCATTCCAAAGGTCTTTGGCAATTTTGCCTTTCTTAAAGGCATCAACCAATGATTGATCAATGGAATTAATAATCCAAGTGATGACAAGATTGTCAACATATCTCCATTTGACATATTCTTTATCTCCTCCCTTAGGTTGATTAATTTCTTCATCAACAAATCCAAGAACCCTCATGCCCAATAAGGCCCTTGTAGCATTTGTCACCCATGTAGAGTAATTCCTTCCATTAAGGGGGAAGGTAGTAAGTTTGGTGGTGATTTTGTAGTTAGAATCAACAATCAACATTGAAAAACTCTCCCTCTTAGCAAAACTGCTTCCCTTTTATGCAGCCATTCTAATTTTAACAACTTGACCTTGCACAATGGAGACTAATCACACACCAAAAGAGAGAAAAAAAAAAAAAAGAGCAAGATGATAAAAAGAGCTCCCTAGATGTGGCCAAGCTCTGATAACATGTTGATTAAATATATTTGAACGTGTTTAGCTCCCGATTTCAAATATTCAACAAAAATTAAGAGAAAATACAAGTAGATGAAAATATATCAAGAGAGAAAAATGAATAGCCTTTTTTAAAACTAGAAATAGGTTTTGGGTTAAATGTGGGCATCCATAAACAACTCAAAGAGTTATTTGGGCTTTTCTTCATTCTTTGAATCTTCATTTTCAATTTCTGAATCTTCAACAAAACTAATTCAAGACATGTTGAATGGGTTGAATTTCTCCAATCATTCTCTTTTGCTCCAAATTACAAGAAAAGAGTAAACAATGTGGTTGCTGATGCTTTGTCTAGAAAATATGCATTGCTTGCTATTTTAGACGCTCAAGTTCTTGGTTTCCAATTAATGAAGGAGTGTTATGCTACTGATGAAAATATGAGTTTGATCATGGCCGAATGCAAGAAAATAAGTTTTGAGGATTATTCTATCCAAGATAGATTTCTCTTCAAGGGAAACAAGCTTTGTGTACCAAAAGGAAATTTTCGAGAGCTGATTATAAGGGAGATTCACGGAGGAGGACTTGCTAGTCACTTTAGGGTTAACAAGACATTGGAAATTCTTAAAGAACGTTTCTGCTAGCCAAAAATGCAAAGAGAAGTCCAAGTAATAGTGGCGAGGTGTGGCACATGTCAACGAGCTAAGAGTCACTTCAAACCAGGCTTTTACACTCCATTACCAATTCCAGAGTAACCTTGGAAAGATTTAAGCATGGATTTCATTGTTGCATTGCCGAGAACACAAAGGGGAAAAGATGCAGTTATGGTAGTTGTAGATCGGTCTTCTAAAATGGCACATTTTATCCCTTGCCATAAAACAGATGATGCTTCTCACGTAGCTGATTTATTTTTTAAAGAAATTATTCGTTTGCATGGGATTCCAAGGAGTATTGTGTCAGATCAGGATACTAAATTCCTTAGTCATTTTTGAAGGACACTTTGGTGAAAGTTTGGGACCAAGCTTATCTTTAACACTTCACACCATCCTCAAACTGATAGGCAAACTAAGGTCACAAACCGCACTTTAGGAACTATTCTAAAAACTTTGGTGAGCAAGAACTTGAATGATTGGGATATCAAATTAGCACATGCTGAATTTGCTTATAATAGGTCTCCAAGTTCTACAACTAGTCACTCTCCATTTGAGGTAATGTATAGCATTAATCCTATCACTTCTATGGAATTAAGTTCCTTGCCAATCGATATTCAAGTAAGTGTGGATGCAATTGAGAAAGCCAAAGCAATGAAGAAGTTACATGAATCTGTTCGGGTCTAAATACAGAAGTCTAATGAAACATACAAGAAACGAGCCAACAAAAATAGGAGAGCAGCCAACTTTTAGCTTGGAGATATGGTTTGGGTTCATCTAAGAAAGAAAAGATTTCCATCAAAAAGGAAGAGTAAGCTAGCACCAAGAGCAGACGGTCCATTTGAGCTCTTTGATTGAGTTAGAGATAATGCTTACAAGATAAACTTATCTAGTGAATTTGGAGGAGTCTTGACTACATTTAATGTCAGTGATTTGTCCCCATATTTAGAAGATGATAACCTTGCAGATTTGAGGGCAAATCCTCTTCAACCCCGAGAGGATGATGTAAATTCAGCATAAGGTAAGTCAACCCAAGCCCAAATTCGTCCAGCCCATGATCTCCTTAGTCTATACACTTCATTCGGCCTTAATTTGATTAATTGGAGTCAAAGTCATGGAGCAACATTTATATGAATCTTTGGAATGAAAGCTGAGCATTTATGTGACTTTTGAAAGCATAAATATGGAGCATTATGCAGTTATTTACTATAATTAATGCTTGTAGTTCCTATGTAATATGTAGCTTTCTTTTATGTTTAACCAAATATGTAATGCCTATAAAAAGGCTCATTTTTTTTTTCATTTTTAGGATTTGGCTGATTGAATGAAAATATATTTCTTTTGAGCAGTAATCCAACTCTTCTTCTTTTATCCAAATTCTTGCCAAATTTGGTGGTGGATTTTTCCTTAGCTGGTGGCATTGCCTTTAGGTCTTGAATACTTGGCTTTTATCATTAAATTCTCTTTTGTTATCATCATTTGAAGAGTTTAAGAGTTCAAAACTCTAATCTCGTGAACAATGATGAATTTGAAGAACAAAACTTACTCTTAACTTTCGCAAGACACATTAATATGTGTAAGGATGAAAGCCAAGCATTAGTTGCTAATAAAGAGCATAGTACTCATGGGTTATGGCATGCAAAATTAGGCTATCCTTCGAATAAGATTTTAAATTGTTTATTTCCAAGAATGAACTTTGATAATAACTACAAATGTAAGGCTTGCATTTTAGGCATGCAAACTAAATTTTCTTTTAATAATTCTGATTATGTGAGTGAATATTTATTTGATTTAATTCATTCTAATGTATGGACCTCACCTATGTTTTCACATGATAATTATAAGTATTTTATTACTTTCATTGATCACAAGTCACAGCTCACATGGATATATCTCTTAAAGCACAAATCTGATGTATTTCCATGTTTTAAAAGATTCATGTTTTATGTTGCTAATCAATTTGGTAAGAAAATCAACGTTCTCAAAACCAATAATAGAGGAGAATACATGGATTATTCATTCAAAAACTTCTTAAAAAATAATAGGATTATCCATCAAACCACTTGTCCGCATACCCTAGAGCAAAATGGAGTGCTGAAAGGAAAAATCGCCACATCCTTGAAGTAAGAAGATCAATGCTCTTTCATCAAAATGTGCCTAAAGAGTTTTGGAGTTATGCTACCTTCACAGTAACACACTTAATCAACCGAATGCCTTCAAACGTGCTCAGGGATAAATTATTGAGTTGAAGCACACAGATCGACTTGGATCGAAGCATGTACATCATCAGCAAACCAAGGCTATAGCTTAAGTTATTAGACCCAAGTCAACCCAAGTCAGCCCAAGTTGTTAAACCAAAGTCAGAGCATGAAATCTCCATTCATTATGCACATGACATCCTTCCTAAAGTGCTTGGTAGCATTTATTTCTTAAAAATTCAACATTAAAATCTTTCCCTATTAAAAAAGAAAAGTGAATATTACAAACAAAACAATAATCCAAGACAATTATAGTATTATCTAAATATGATTAATACTTGTTTATGATATGGCAAGTATCTGTTGTTACTTATTTTTTATACTTAATATAGCCAACTAGCTGTTGGTTGCTTTAGTATATATTATAAACAAATTCAAGTTAATAATATATTTTTTCATTCTCTCCTCTATTCTACTTCATCTATTTTCTCTCTATTCCAAACAACTTACAATTGCTATTGTTAAGTAGTTTATATATTAAATTCCTATAGAAATCAACATGGTATCAGAGCAAGGTGTTTAACCTATCGTTCCTTCACTATTCTTGAGCTGATCGTGTTTGAGTCACTTCCCTCTATTCAGTCATATCTATAATGGCACTAGAGGACTCTTCCTCAAACACCATTAATCCAACCTTACAACCAGTCCGAAAAATGGTGGAACATGATGGAAATACCACTATCAAACTCACTACCATTCTTCATAAAAACTGAAACTTCCCTATCTGGGTCAAAGCTATTATTAATGCTTTGTATGGCCGTGGAAGATATGGTTATGTCACGAGCTGCATCAAAAGACCATCCTTGGATGATGAAGACTATGAAACATGTTTCCAAGTTGACAAGATGGTACTCACTTGGTTCCTCAATTCTATTGAGTCGAATCTGTTAAAAGTCTTCTCTAATGCCGAAACCGCTAGGGAATTATGGGACTTCATCAAGATCATATTTGGATAGTAAAAGGATTTAATGAGAGTCTATGAACTCAAATCCTATATAAATAAACTCAATCAAGGCGAGTCAAGTACGATAAAGTACCTGGGAAAATTCAAGAAGGCATGGGAAGAACTTCGGTCCTATAAGCCAGAAACAAGTGACATGTGATATGAACTTCGCTAAGAATAACGAGATCCGAAGTCAACAAGGAACCCAAGATCATTCTACGATCAGATTTGAATAGAACTTCGACCCGTTGTTTATAAAGAAACAAGAACCTCGGTATAATATAGACGTCACAAACGGTGATGGAAGTCCGTTCGATAAGTCACTGATGAACGCCATAAGAATATTTTCTTGATAAGTTTGAATAGTTTTTCAAAAAATCAAATAGAATTTTTCTGACTAATGAATTTTGATTGTTTCTTATTCAAAAGTGCCTTTTTATAGGCAAAATCGTATGTTATACTTATCTAAGAAAAAAAGGAAAGCTGACTAATTAAATAGACTTATAAATAAACTTTAACACTCCTAAATATTCCTATTTTACTTGCTAAAAAATCAAGTTTAAATTTGGCCAGACTTTTCTAGAGTTTGAATCATGCAGATCCATCTTTGCTGGATATGTGGACCAAGCTCAATGAGTCTCTACCAATTTACTTAAGTCCAAATTTCTTGAATTAGCCCGTTAAGTGCATCTTTGAACTTCTTTACTTGTGCTCTCATAACTGGACTAATTGGAACTTGAATTACATTTTTTGAAGTTGTGCCATAATTTGTATCATTTCCCTCCTCTTGAAAAGAATTTGTCCTCAAATCATCATCTACGTCAAAATGACTCAAATCAGCAACATTAAAAGTAGCACTTACATTGTATTCACCTGGTAAATCTAGCTTGTAAGCATTGTTATTGATACGCTCTAAGATTTGAAAAGGGTCATCTCCTTTTGGAAGTAATTTGGAATGCCTTTGCGTTAAAAACCAGCTTGCGACTCTCCTTGTTGGCTTGTTTTGCGTACTGCTCCGCTCTTTGCTCAATGTTGAGTCTTGCTTTCTCATGAATCTACCTAACAAATTCAACTTTCTTTTTGCCATTTAGATTAACTTGCTCAATCATGAGTAAAGGAGATAAATCCAATGGAGTTAATGGATTAAATCCATACACAACTTCAAATGGAGAAAATTTAGTAGCAGAATGAACAGTACGATTATAAGCAAATTCAACATGTGGTAAACAATATTCCCAAGTTTTAATGTTCTTACTAATAACAGCCCTTGACAAAGTAGACAAGATTCTATTTACTACTTTGGTTTGACCATTAGTTTGTGAATGACAAGTAGTAGAAAATATTAACTTAGTACCTAACTTACACCACAAAGTCTTCCAAAAATAACTTAAGAACTTAGCATTTCTATCGGAAACAATTGTTCTAGGCATACCATGTAATCTCACAATCTCCCTAAAGAACAAATCAACAACATGTGAAGCATCATCCATTTTGTGACATGGAATAAAGTGTGCCATTTTAGAAAATCTATCCACAACTACAAAAATTGAATCTCTACCACGTTTACTCCTAGGCAATCCTAACACAAAGTTTATAGAAATATCAATCCAAGGCTCATTAGGAATGGGCAATGGTGTGTCCAAAATAAGTGTTTTGCCTGGGGTTGCTTTTAAACCATGGGGTTGCTTTCGGAATTTTGCCTGCCAACATGTGATACATCTATCGCAAGTTCTCTTTTCATGTATGGCCAAAATAAGTGTTTTTGTAAAACAGCTAATGTATTAGTTATCCCAAAGTGTCCCATTAATCCTCCACGATATGATTCTCTAACTAATAAATCACGCACGGAACAATTTAGTATACACAATTTATTTTCTCGAAATAAAAAATTCTCATGTCTAAAGTACTTACCATTGGGGGTCTTCTCACAAGCTATATACTCTTTACTAAAGTCAGGGTTTGAAATATAGAACTCTTTAATATGTTCAAAACCAAGTAATTTAGCATTAAGAGTAGAGAGTAATGCGTACCTGCAAGAGAGTGCATCTACAACCACATTCTCCTTACCTTACTTATATCGGATGATGTATGGAAACATCTCAATGAACTTTACCTAACGAGCATGTTTTTCGTTCAACTTGTGTTGTCCTTTCAAGTGCCTCAATGATTCGTTATCAGTGTGAATCACAAACTCTTTGGGTCAAAGGTAGTTATGCCATGTTTCCAAAGTTCGAACCAATGCGTACAATTTCTTATCATAAGTCGGGTAGTTTAAAACTGCTCCACTTAACTTTTCACTGAAATACACAATTAGTCGTCATTCTTGCATAAGCACAGCTCCAATACTTACACTAGAAGCATCATATTTGATCTGAAATATTTTGTTAAAGTTAGGTAAAGCTAATAAAGGTGCGTTTGTCAATTTTTGCTTGATGAGCTGAAACGCCTTCTCTTGCTCTTCTCCCTACTTGAAACCAACGTTTTTCTTTATTACCTCAGTGGGCGGTGCGGCTAAAGTACTAAAGTCTTTCACAAATAGTTCGTAGAAATTAGTAAGTCTATGAAAACTACGTACGTTGCCTATGCTCGTGGGACTCGACCATTTTTGAATTGAACGAATTTTCTTTTCATCAACCTGTATTCTTTGTGCACTCACAATGAAACCAAGAAATACAAACTTATCGGTACAAAATGTGCATTTTTTTAAGTTTGCAAATAACTTCTCTTTTCTAAATACATCTAAAACTGATTTTAAATGCAAAATATGATCATCCAAGTTTTTGCTGTAAATAAGAATATCATCAAAATAAACAACGACAAATCTGCCTATGAATGCACGTAATACATGGTTCGTTAATTACATAAATGTGCTCGGTATATTAGTTAACCCAAAAGGCATTATTACTAACCATTCATACAAACCGTATTTTATTTTAAAAACAGTTTTTCATTCATCACCTTCTTTCATGCGTATTTGGTGATACCCACTCCTCAAATCAAATTTTGAAAATATACAAGCTCCATGCAATTCATTTAACATGTCGTCTAAACGAGGAATGGGATGTTGATACTTTACCGTAATGTTGTTGATCGCTCGGCAGTCAACGCATATTCTCTAAGTGCCATCCTTCTTAAGTACAAGTAAAACTGGAATGGCACATGGACTCATATTCTCCCTTACGTAACCTTTTGCCATCAACTCACTTACCTGCTTTTGAAGCTCTTTTGTCTCTTCAGGACTGCTCCTGTAAGCTGGTCGGTTTGGAATTGTCGCATCAGGTACAAAATCAATTTGATATTCAATTCCTCAGATAAGAGTTAATCCTTGTGGCGTTTTTTCGGGAAAGACATCTTCATATTCCTGCAAAAGAGAAACCATAAAGTTAGACAAAGTAGAATCAATCTCATTAATATTTAAAAACGTCTCTTTGTATAAAAATACAATTATTGGTTGATTTAAAAATTTTGCTCTTTTTATTTAATTCTCTTTTGCATAAAAATTTATTTTTCTCTCTATTTTGTTTTCAACGACTGAATCTATACTCTTTTTTTCTCTCAAATTGTCATTCGTTTTCTTTCTATCTTTTTCTTTCTTTTAATCACACTTCTTTCGTAACCACATTTCATCTCCATACACTTGTTGCGGTGTTAAAGGTACAAGAGTGATTGATCGTTAATTAAATACAAAAAAGTACTTGATCGTAAAGCCATCATGCTTCACATGCCTATCAAACTGCCATAGATACTCTAGCAACAAATGATCAGCTTGCATCAGTACTACATCACACAACACTTCATCTTCATATTTGCCAATCTGAAATACAACTATCACTTGCTTATTTACACTCATTTCTCCACTATTATTTAACCATTATAATTTGTACGATTTAAGGTACTTCAACGTGGGTAGTCCTAATTTTTCCATCATTATTGCGCTTGCATCATTAGTACAACTACCACTATCAATAATCATACTACACACCTTGTCCTTGAGGTGGTACCTAGTATGGAATAAGTTCTCTTACTGTACTTCTTCAACTTCCTTTGCTTGCAAGCTCAACGCTCTCTTAGTTACAAATGTCAATGCATCAGGGGTTAAATACTCCTCCTCGGTAATGTTCTCCAATGGCGGCATGTCATCGGTGTCAGAATCTTCATCGTCAGTCACAATGTCACTATTATCTTGCATCACCATAATTTGCTTGTTTGGACATTGACTTGCTATGTGTCCCCTGCCTTGACATTTAAAACATTTAATGTCACGGTTTCTAGAGGTAAAAATGTCAATTTAACCTTGAGAAATGTGGCTGGTATTCTTGAACATGGGCTCAAACTTGTGCTTGGGTATTGCGGATGCTTGCAACTTATATTCTTTCTTTGTGAAATTCGGTTTCCAAAAAAATGCACTCGAACTTTGATTTAGATGTGCGCTGCCCCTCCTCTTGAGTTGGCGCTCAATTTTGATGGCCATGTGAACCAAATCCTCTAATTCCACATAATATTGCAATTCCACTGCATTTACAATTTCTCGATTCAAACAACCCAAAAACCTAGCATAATAGCTTCTCGATCCTCTTCTATATTCGTTCGGATCATAGTTATTTCAATTTCTTTATAATAATCCTCCACGCAATTTCTTTATAATAAGCCTTGCGTAAGACTTTGCAATTTTTGATACAACTCCCTGTAATAATAGCTTGGAACAAACTGTTTTCTCATCATAGTTTTCATCTCCTCCCATATTTCTATTGGACATTCTCTATTTCTTCTCCTACTTAAAACCAATTGATCTCACAAAAAAATAGCATAATCACAAAATTCAATGGCTATAAGTTTTACCTTCTTCATCTCGAAGTAGTTGTGGTAATAAAAAACTAGCTCTATTTTTTTTTACCACTCAAGATAAGCCTCGGGATCATTCTTGCCTTGAAATGAAGGCACCTTCATCTTAATGCTGTCCAAATTATTATCCTCCTCATTTCAATCTTTTCTAACACGTTCAACTCTCCTATTGCTACCTACCGAGTATCTATCTTCCTTCTCAAAACTGCCATTGTTGTATTCCTCAAAATGTTTTACTGTACGTTGTCGTTGAACGCTTTTCCTCTGATTCCCCCAATTGACATTTTCTAATCTATCCAACCATTCACTAATTTGCTCTAATTCCAACTTTATCATCTGTCTCATCTCTCCCACCAAAGCTTCCATGTATAGCTTTGAATTCATCCATGTTTGTGCTTCCTCGTGGTCATGTTGACACATGATTTATGTAGGAAATAAGTTATAAAAAAAAGAACCTCACAATTCTCTCCCTTACGTGTTTACACTCAAGAATATGAATCACTCTGCATTCGTGTTTTACTCAAAAATTTGTGGCTTTTATCCCTCTAATGCTCTCACACTCTTGCCTTTCTCTACTTAATAATTCTCTTTCGGTTCTTTTCAAACTAACAAACAATAACCAAAAATTTCTTACAACAATTCTTCAAGACTTACTACGGTAAAATAAAGGCTGAAAATAAAGTTGTGCTATGGATTTTAAAAGTTTTAATTTCACACAAAGTATTTCAATTTTATACTCATTGATTTGGCAATTGAGAATCATAAGGAAAATCTCATAATTTGATACACAAATATTAGGGTGTTAATGACCTTTGCTTTGATACCAAATAATACGAATCTCGTTAAGAATAACAAGATCCAAACTCAACAATGAACCGAAGATCATTCTACAATTAGATTTGAATGGAACCTCGACCCGTTGTTTATAAAGAAACAAGAACCTTAATATAATGTAGACGCCACAAACGATGAAGGAAATCCGCTTAATAAGTCACTGATGAACGCCATAAGAATAATTTTTGATAAATTCGAATAGTTCTTCGAAGAACCAAAGAGAAAATAACTCTCAATTTTTCTGACTAATGAATTCTGATTGCTTCTTATTCAAAGGTATCTTTTTACAGGCAAAATCGTATCTTGTACTTACCTAAGACAGAAAAGAAATAATCAACCAATTAAATGGTTCTACATGCCCAAATTAAACAAAGAAAGCTGACTAATTAAATAGTCTTATAAATAAACTCAAACACTCCTAAATATACCTATTTTACTTGCTAAAAAATCAAGTTTAGAATTGGCTAGACTTTTCTAGAGTTTGAATCATGCAGATTCATCTTTGCTGGATATGTGGATCAAGTTCAATGGGTCTCCACGAATTTACTTCGGTCCAAACTTCTTGAATTAGCCCATTAAGTGCATTTTTGAACTTCTTTACTTATGCTTTCGTAAGTGAACCAATCGAAACTTGAATTGAATTCTTTGAAGTTGTGCCATGATTTGTATCAATTATCGTCCCTAAGAATCTTTATCCTTTTGCCAAGTTGATTTTCAATTAAGGATACAAGCTCTTTAAAACACGATAAGGTTTTCGATTTATTTTTAATCAAGTATATCCAAGTGTATCTAGACTTGTGGTCAATGAATGTCATAAAATATTTGAAGCCATTATGAGATTCTAAAGGGGAAGTCTATAGATCAGAATGTACGAGATCAAACATTTCGTTATAACAAGTTTTCGATTGTAAAAAAAAATGTTTAGTTTGTTTTCCTAGATTACAAACCCCACATTGTTTAAAATCACTAAACTTCATATGCGAAATCATTTTACACAGAATATTACTAGGAGGATAACCTAATCTTACATGGCAAAGTTTTTGAAGTCCACGGTCTTCCTCAACTCTAAGAGCTTGATTGGTATTATCTAAAAAATATAGGCCGTCCTGTAGTCTTCCTTCACCAATCTTCTTCCCAGTCAGTATGTCCTGAAATATCACTTTATTTGGTTCAAAAATGACACAACAATTTAAAGCTTTTGTTATCTTACTAACCGATAACAAATTTGACAAAAAATTTGGCATGTAAAGACCTTTTGTTTCCTTTGATAAAGCTTTAATATCACCTAATCCTTTAATAGGTATTTCATTACCATTGGCTATTGTCGCATTTCTAAAGTTTTCTTGGGTTTCTATTTTAGATCCGTTGTTTTTGTTTCTAAACATATGATTAGTAGCACCTGAATCAATAACCCAGAGTTCAAATTTAAAATGTGAGCTGGAAATCATACCTTGAGAGAAGTTTGAGAGATAATTTTGAAGAAGTTTTGCCAAATCCTTAAGGAGTTTTGAGTTGCCTTTTTCTATCGCATTTTGAGCACTTTGTGGTTGTGACTTTTCCTTGTTGTTAATTGGCCTAAAATGGATTGAGGACCCAAAATTTTTCTTTAGTATGACCCAGTATTTGTCTTTCAGGTTGTGCATTCATCCACATTTGTTGCACTTAGCCTTGACTTTTTGCTCTTTGAACCAATATACCTTTTTCCTTACCGTCTACCAAACTACCTCTTTCGGTCTTGCTTGAATTCCCATTCAAAATTTTTCTTTGCATGTACTCTTTATTCACCTTGTTTATGACATTATCATAATACGACAAATGTTAAATTTTAAAGATGTAGTTCCTAAGATCATCATAGTCATAACCTAAACCCATCAAATATGATATCACAAGAATCTTATTGGCTCTTTTTTTCACTTCTTCAATATTGGTGGTATTCGGCCTTAAGGATTGAAGTTCATCCCATGCTTCCTTAATTTTAGTGTTGTACTCTATCGGATCACCTCCACTACGGCTGATATTATTGATGAAATGCTTCAACTCATATATTCTCATCAAGTTTCCTTGATGACCAAATTGTCTCTTTATAGACTCCCAAAGTGCTTTAGAAGTTTCAGTTTTCGAGAATGCACTCACCAAGGATGGCTCCATGGAATTGAAAATCCATGTATGCACCAAGTTGTCATTATAACACCAATCTTCATATTCTTTACTTGACATGTCAGTAGGCTTTTTGATTCTTCTATTGACAAAGCCCAACGCTCGTTTTCCACTTAATGCTCGTTCAATGGGATTGGGCCAAATTGAATAATTTTTTCCATTCAAAGGAAGTGTAGTAAGTTTTAAGGTGGTATTACCATTGTTGTCAACTCCCTTGAAGGAACTTTTGTTCTTAGTGTTGTATGACAAGTCCTCTTTTTCCATTTCTTAATTTGGCTTTGAAGGGGAATGTCTTGATACACCAAGAACCAACAATAAACAAAGATAGAAGGTGGATTTAGGATGAAACTTGCTCTAATACCATGTAAAAAATATTGATAAAAGAATGATGAAGTTTCAAGTGTAAAAGAAAGTATTGATTTTTCTACCTTTTTCATTTACAATGATGTGTTTATATACATGAGTTTATAACATTTAGTTTTTTAAATTTTTGACTGTTACTATTCACAACGGCTAGTTTATTTGTCTTCTTGTGTCTAGTTGCTTATAATGGGCTTTGTAGATTGTGTAAATAATCTTAGGCCTTCTAATGGACTATGACTATTATTTTCAACAGTTAGAACCCAAACTCATCAAATATGACACAAGTTCCTCATTAGCTCTTTTTTCCACTTGTTCAATAGTGGTGGTATTCGACCTTAAGAATTGAAGTTTATCTTATGTCTCCTTAATTTTGGTGTTGTACTTTATCGAATATGATACGAGCCTCATTAAGAATAACAAGATCCGAACTCAACAATGATCCCAAGATCATTCTACGATTAAATTTGAATGGAACCTCGACCCGTTGTTTATAAAAAAACAAGAATCTCGGTATAATGTAGATGCCACAAATGCTGATTGAAGTCCGTTCGATAAGTCACTGATGAACGCCATAAGAATAATTCTTGATAAGTTCGAATAGATGTTCAAAGAAGCAAAGAGAAAACAACTTTCAACTTTTTTGACTAATGAATTCTGATTGCTTCTTATTTAAAGGTGCCTTTTTATAAGCAAAATCGTATCTTATACTTACCTAAGACAGAAAGAATAATCAGCCAATTAAATGGCTTTACATGCCCAAATTAAACAAGAAAAACTGACTAATTGAATAGACTTATAAATGAACTCAAACATTCTTAAATATTCCTATTTTACTTACTAAAAAATCAAGTTTAGATTTAACCAGACTTTTTTAGAGTTTGAATCATGTAGATCCATTTTTGCTGGATATGTGGACCATGCTCAATGGGTCTCCACGAATTTACTTGGGTCTAAATTTCTTGAATTAGCTCGTTAATGCATCTTTAAACTTATTTACTTGTACTTTCGTAACTGGACTAATTGAAACTTGAATTGAATTCTTTGAAGTTGTGCCATAATTTGTATCATATGGTATCAGAGCAGCAAGCTCCTATACTTCTTTTCTTTCTTCTTTTTCTTTGATTCTTCATAGTTGTGCTTGAAAAGTATCTCCTATCTTTTGGCCAAATTTAAATGGCAAGTGAGGAGCCCTTCTTAGGCATTTACAAACCAAGTGAAGCGCCTTCTCAAACCACGATCAACACCTCTAGTTGAACCACTTTCAAGATAATGGAAGTAGATGATAATACCTCCCTTAAACTCACCACTCTTCTACTAAACAACCACAACTACTCTATATGGGTCAAGGCTGCAACGAATGCTATGTGTGGTAAAAGTATATATGGGTTTGTCACAGAAAGGGTTAAGAGACCTTTAGATGATGATGGATTTGAAGAATGGTTCCAAGTAGACAAAATGATTCTAACTTGGATCCTTAACTCTATAGAACCAAGCTTGATTGATATTTTTTCCAATGCTGAGACTTCTAAGGAGCTGTAGAATTCTATTAAGAGAATCTATGGTCAATAAAAGAATCTCATGAGGGCGTATGAGCTCAAATCTTTTCTCAACAAGCTTAACCATGGTGAGATGAACGCGGTTGAACACTTCGGAAAATTTATAGAAGCTTGGGATGAGCTTCACTCCTATCGGCCAGAAACTAATGACATTGTCATCATTCTTGCATGGGCTAATGAGGATAAGGTGTTTACTTACCTTACTAGCTTAAACTCCAAGTTTAACAATATTCGAAACCAAATACTGAGAAGCAATGAAATACCACCCTTTGATGAAGTTTGTTACATGATAAACAAGGAAAAAATAGTCCATCGTGTTTTGGACACAAATGGCCATGACGACAAGGTGGAGACAAACGCTCTTTTGGCTCAAGAGAAGTTAAAACTGAAGCGTTAGTGGCTAAATCAAAGGGAAACAATAACAACCAAATGTAGGTTAAGTGTGACCATTGTCACAAGAATGGTCACTCTAAAGATCGGTGTTGGCACCTTCATTCAGAACTCGTGCCTTCATGGTTCAAAAAAGGCAAAGCTTCAAATCAAAGTATCCATGGTGTTTCAAGTGCACATTCAGCTCCTATTACTGAGATTTCAAGTGCTCACTCTTTTAATCTTGACGATATTGCCAAGATAATAAGGAACCAACTCTAAATCAATTTAGAAGTAGTTGGAACCCAGCACCACGCTCACAAAGGTAAATGGGAGGATGGTACACTTCTTGACACTCATTTTAACTCTTGTAATGATTTTGAACCATGGATTATAGACTCAGGTGCTAATGATCATATGTTTAGAAATATAAATAAAGCATCTAGATTATATCTTTTAAAGAAAATATAAAGTGTCAAAATTGCTAATGGAAAGCATGTACCCATTAAGTATTCGGCAGATTTTGATTTATTGTCAAAATAGACTAAAGGGTTCTATATACCTAATTTTGATTCCGATCTATTATTGATTAGTAAACTTACTAAGGACTTAAATTGTATTGCTATTTTTGGTCCTAACAAAGTAATTTTTCAGGATATTATAATCGGGAAGAAGATTGGTGAAGGTTGTGCTCAAAATAGCCTTTATATGCTAAATGACGCAAAACAAGCTTTTAGGGTCACTAAACAAATCAATTCACATGAGCTATGGCATGCACGACTTGGACATCCTTCTAATCATATTTTGAATTATCTAGTTCCTAGTCTAAATGATTGTCATATTTCTAAGTGTGAAGCATGTATTTTTGGAAAACAAACTAGACTTCCCTTTGTACTATCGGAACATGAATGTGATGATGTTTTTGAATTAATTCACTTTGATTTATGGACTGCTCCCATAACATCACATGATAACTATAAATACTTTGTTACATTTATTGATCATAAATCTAGATATACTTGGGTATACCTTTTAAAAAGCAAATAGAACACATTATCATACTTTAAACACTTTATGCTCTTTGTCACTAACCAATTTGGTAGAAAAATCAAAATGATTAGAACTGATAATGGTGGAGAATATGTCAATAATTTCTTTAAGGAATACTTAGTAAGTAAAGGGATTGTACATCAAACTACATGCCCATACACTCCAGAACAAAATGGAGTGGCAGAGAGGAAGAATTGACATATCCTTGAAGTTGGAAAATCAATGATGTTCTACCATAATGTTCCCAAACATTTTTGGAGCAATGCCATCCTCACGGCTGTTCATTTGATAAATAGAACACCTACAAAAGTTCTAAAAGGCAAGACTCCAAATGAAGTAATGTTTAATCAGAAACCAAATCTTTCATATCTTAAAATTTTTGGATACATATGTTATGTCCATATTCCTTGTAGCAATAGGGACAAACTTAGCTATCGAAGTCAAAAATGCATATTTCTATGTTATGCCACAACCTAAAAAGGTTATAAATGCTTTGACCCTAAGACAAATAGGTTGTTTGTATCTATAAATGTCATATTTTTAAAACATGAACCTTACTTCAAAAAACATGAACTCGATTTCAATGGTAAGGGGGAGGATGTGGATAATTTCACCCCTATTTTTGTTATTGACGTTATTGATGCAAAGGGGCCCATTCTTGAACTTAGAAAGAATGTCCATAACCAGCTAGAAATTCAAGAGGAATCATCTCAAAATAAGAACGATCCTTACTATTTTAGACAAACACATGATGAGAATGTGCCTACTTTTGCCCAAGATGAGTCATCTTATGATGAGATTGATTCAGATCACCTTAAAGAAGACCAAATTAGTAACCATGACACATTAGATCAATCTATAGGTGGTGATGATCATGCTACACAGGAACTACCCACTCTTAGAAGATCTACTAGGATAAAAAGACCAACCTTTGAATGGATGAAAACTAGAGTGTTTTATTATGGTAACCAATGACCAACGACATGGACATGGTGAATCGAATCCTTTGTTACCTTAAAGGAACACCAAGACAAGGTTTACACATGCAAAAGAATGGTTACCATGAGATTCTAGTATGTAGTGATGCAGATTGGGCCGAAAATGTTGAAGACAGAAAATCAACAACCGGATATTGCACATTTGTTGGAAGAAACTTAGTAACTTGGAAAAATAAGAAACAGAGTATAGTAGCAAGGTCAAGCGCAGAAGCAGAGTATCGAGCTATGGCAAGTACAACATGTGAGCTGATTTGGTTGAAGGTTTTAGTACAAGATTTGGGGTTTAAGACTGATGCACCAATGAAACTATTTTGTGACAACAAAACGGCAATCTACATAACTTCCAATCTGGTATTCCATGAGAGGACAAAACACATTGAGATGGATTGTCACTTTATTAGGGAGAAAGTTCAGAATAAGACCATCTACACCCCTTACGTTCAAAGTGAAGATCAATTAGGAGACTTGTTCACAAAGCCTCCCACTAAAAAAAATATCAAGATTGCAATAAGCAAGTTGAACTTGAGTAATATCTTCAAGCCCAACTTAAGGGGGAGTGTTGAAATAAAGTTGGTTAAGCCAATTAATCAATCTTGAGAACATGCCAGCATCGTGACCGTGCTGCATTAGGAATCCGTATATCTCTGTCAACATTGTTGGAGATGAAGAAATTGAGAGCAAAGATCCAAAGAATGACGAAAAGTCCAAATAACTCTTTAAGTTATCTAGATACTAAAGGACAAAATAAAAACTAGTTTTTTGAATTTTAAACATATGTTATTATATGTTGTACCTAGTTGTTGGAAAAGTAAAGCTTGTACCTAGCCATTAGGATGTTGTATATATAAACTCAAGATGTGTAAATGATCATGGTAAAAGGAGAAAAGGTAATTCTCTCATCTTCTTCATATTTCTTTCTTTGGCTAAAATTCTCAAGCTCACTTCTTATATTTTGATCATCAAAGTTAACACAAAACACTAAAACTGAGCGAAAATCCATTATTACAAATTTTGTGCAAATTCTTATGTTTTCTACGACTGTCTCACCTTTTATATGTTAAATTAACACATCTTATATGCAAGTTACATGCCTTTATTAAATTAAATTTGATTTTATCTCAAATTACACCCATTTGGTCATAATTATGCCAAATGCCAGCTTGTAATTATGCTACCTGTCCACTTATAAATCACATATTTTTATTTTAATAATTGATATATAATCATATTATATATTAATTATTTGGTAAAATATATAATCATATTATATATATTAAAATTCACAAATTAATATATAATCTCATTATATATTAATTCATTTGGAAATCACAATAATACCATTTTAAAAAATATGTTATATTTAAGTGGTATAACACTTGAAAATTCTCTCCAACAGTCAAAAATTATCTTAATTAAGTTCCTTGTCAATTTGAATGTGACTCAATAAGTATACTATAAAACTGGTAGTAAATGTATAATAAAATTCTGAATCAAACTCTTTAATTTATTTGATATTTAATAAATCATCTCATGATTAACTAAATATGTCTATAGATCAATATTAACATCTAACAATGTATTATGGCTACCCGATTATAATGAAGTGATGAGTTTCAAAATGAACCTTTCTGTAATTAATTGCCATGCAATTCAATCCTTCCATTATATTATATTTTGATTAGATCAAAGTTATGATGAACTATTAAAAATTGATTACATCAAAGTATGATTCATTAACATATCATCATTCTACTTCTCAATTCTACACTTGGTCAAGAATTCCTTAAATTATATTTCTATTATTCATATAAAGCATATTCTTGTAATGTATTAGAAGCGATGGATTTCTTATTGAACATTCACCTATCTCTATAAGTGTTGTACCATACCTAATAACTACTCATGATAAATCTTATTTAGATCCATTCTAAATAATGTCAAAATATAATTATGATATTCTACAGTTTAAAGATCACTTACACTACTGATGCAAAGAATTTTCAATTGAAAATTTAATACAATTACCATTTTGACATTTTTGTTGCGAGTCACTTTAGTAAACTCATTTTTTAATGAGCACTTGTACACTTTCCTTAATGTTCATACACAAGTGGTTTTATGATAATGACTAACCTTTTTATTAAATAAGCATAGTATGTACTAGTATATTTAACGTTATAAAGGTTCCACACTAAAATCTTATAATTAGGAACATTTAAGAATGATGTTACTAATATATCTATTTCATAAGTATAAAGTCATCATAATTAGATATATATTACAAATATTCTACAGACTTTATCATTACACATACAACATTACAAAACACTAATGATAAAAAGTATATACCATAAATAAAATATTTTATTAATAGTTAAAAAGAATTACAGGACAAATTGTCCATCACAACACTAGTGATTGGCTTGTAGAGCACAACTCTAATATATATACAGACACGTGTTTTATTTATTTCAATGGAGTATATGATACTTAAGAGCCTTAGGAGCTCTTAAAGGACACTCCATGCCAAAGGGCCGTATCGTAAGAGCCTTGCAAACTCACATTGTATGTGTTTTATTTATTGTAAAATTAGACATTTGTAGGGTCATGATACATTCTACTTCATTCAAAAATATTTTTGATTCTTAATGATTTTTTTAAAAATGACGACGAGACACTAGAAACTAGTATTTTTTTGCATAACGTCTAAATGATGAAATTATTTTAGCTAATTAATCTTCTTCAAAAATTATGAAATTTTCCACTCTGAATTTTTATTGCATCAAATTTTATATTTTTGAATTCCTATAAACTTTTAAATGAACATAGCTTAATGTAGTATTTTATTTGTTGGAATCTAAAAATCTAAAAATTAACTTTATTTAGAATGGTAGTACTATGAATCTAATACTAAAATATTTAGTACTTTAGTTATTGTCTATCTATATCATATTTAGAAAACTATATGAA
This sequence comes from Swietenia macrophylla, assembly GCA_032401905.1. Taxonomy (NCBI): domain Eukaryota; kingdom Viridiplantae; phylum Streptophyta; class Magnoliopsida; order Sapindales; family Meliaceae; genus Swietenia; species Swietenia macrophylla. The sequence goes on from CP135573.1 coordinate 7,090,348, forward strand.
ATTTAAATATGTATTCTATCTTCTAAAACTTAAATACAAGGAGCTATTCAATATATTGTTAAAATTAAATTTACAATAAGATAAAAATTAGTGTCGTATAGAGTTTGAAGTCAATATTTTTATGTGATCTTATCTTATGATTTTTAAAGATTATACACGTATTTCATGAGAAAGGTATAAGAAAAATTCTTAAAATCATAAGATCAAATTTCAACAACTTTAAGAACATTAATTTATGCAATAGATTAAATAATATGATTGATAAGGAGTTATGATATACTCTTTGATAGTATATGAGGCTTAAGAATATTAATCTTTCATTCTAGGTCAAACTATTTAAATTAGTTTTGTTGTGATCTTCAAACAGTAAGTATACTAGCCATTTTAAAAGGATTCACAATAAATATATATATGCATTTAACTCTATTTTACTTTTTTATTCAAAGTATATTGTATTTAAAAATATTGATTTGCACTTGACATGTGTTATGTGATTGCTTATAAGTTAGAGAAAGTATTAAATGGGACCACTCAATTTGTAAGGAGATAAAATATAACTAATTGATGGTAGATAAAAAAGTCAAGGTGAGTCCCACTTAATATAAGAGAATGACTGAATGGTGAGATCCACCTTGACTTTTTTTCTTTAATCTATAATCATTCAATAATATTCTCTCTCTCAATAGTTGAATGATTCTATCATATCATTATAGCTAATGTGATGAAAAGTCCTACCTAAGACTTTATCTGCAAGTAATGTGCATTAACATTAAGCACAAACATGTGCATTGTATTTCAAGAAGTAAGAAAGTAACTTTTCAAGAAAAATGTCCATGACTGTTAAGAGTTGTACTCTAGCATGTCCAATTTCTTTATTTGCCTTTTAATGCGAGAGAGTGACTCTTACTTTTAAATATAAGTATTCATTGTATTTAAATTATATGCCTTACTTACACTTACTCTATATACGAAAGGTAGCTAATAAGTGATTAAACTTAATAAGTGATAAGTGAAATTTTGTTAAATAGTAACTGAAAGAAAATATTTTTGGTAAATTTTAAAAGAAATTTTGATACGAACTTTGCCAAGAATAATGAGGCCCGAACTCAACAAGGAATTCAAGATTGTTATACGATCAGATTTGAATAGAACCTCGACCCGTTGTTTATAAAGAAACAAGAATTTCAGTATAATGTAGACGCCACAAACGGTAATGAAAGTTCATTTGATAAGTCACTGATGAACGCTACAAGAATAATTCTTGATAAGTTTGAACAGTTCTTCAAAGAACCACAGAGAAAAGAACTCACAATCTTTCAAATCAGCTAACTAACTCGCTTGTTTGGACATTGACATGTTATGTGTCCCCTGCCTTGACATTTAAGAAATTTAATGTCACGGTTTCTAGAAGTAGAAGTGTCAATTTTACCTTGAGAAACGTGGCTGGTGTTCTTGGACCTGGGCTCAAACTTGTGCTTGGGTGTTGCGGATGTTTGCAGTTTGTCTTCTTTCTTTGTGAGATTTGGTTTCCAAAAGAATGTATGATACAAATCATGGCACAACTTTAAAGAATTCAATTCAAGTTCCGATTAGTCCAGTTAGGAGAGCACAAGTAAAGAAGTTTAAAGATGCACTTAATGAGCTAATTTAAGAAGTCTGGACCCAACTAAATTCGTGGAGACCCATTGGGCTTGGTCTATTTAATTAGTTAGCTTTCCTTTTTGTCTTAAGTAAGTACAAGATACGATTTTGCCTATAAAAAGACACTTTTGAATAAGAAGCAATCAGAATTCATTAGTCAAAATTTGAGAGTTATTTTCTCTTTGATTCTTTGAAGAACTATTCGAACTTATCAAGAATTATTCTTGTGGCGTTTATCAGTGACTTATCAAACGGACTTTCATCACCATTTGTGGCATCTACATTATACCGACGTTCTTGTTTCTTTATAAACAACGAGTCGAGGTTCCATTCAAATCTGATCGTAAAACGATCTCGGGTTCCTTGTTGAGTTCGGGTCTCGTTATTCTTAGTGAGGTTCGTATCAATGTACTCGAATTTTAATTTAGACGTGCGCTACCCCTCCTCATGAGTTGGTGCTCAATTTTGATGGCCATGTGAACCAAATCTTCTAATTTCACATAATGTTGCAATTCCACCGCATTTGCAATTTCTTGATTCAAACCACCCAAAAACTTAACTATAGTAGCTTCTCGATCCTCCTCTATATTCGCTCGGATCATAATTATTTTCATTTCTTTATAATAATCCTCTAAGCTCTGGTTGTCTTGTGTAAAGTTTTGCAAATTTTGATACAACTCCCTGTAATAATAGCTTGGAGCAAACCGTTTTCTCATCACAGTTTTCATCTCCTTCTATGTTTTTATTGGACATTCTCTATTTCTTCTCTTACTTATAACCAATTGATCCCACCAAACAATAGCATAATCAAAAAATTCAATGGTTGTAAGTTTTACCTTCTTCATGACGGATTAGTTGTGGCAATCAAAAACTAGCTCCATCTTTTTTTCCCACTCAAGATAAGCCTTGAAATCATTCTTACTTTGAAATGAAGGCACCTTCATCTTAATGCTGCCCAAATTATTACCCTCCCGATTCCAATCTTTTCTAACACGTTCAACCCTCATATTGCTACCTACTGAATATCTATCTTCCTTTTCAAAACTGCCGTTGTTATATTCCTCAAAATTTTCTACTATACACCATTGTTGAACGCTTTCCCACCAATTCTTTTGATTGGCATTTTCTAATCCATCCAACTGTTCACTAATTTGCTTTAATTCTAACTTCATCATTTGTCTCATCTTTCCCACCAAAGCTTCCATATATAGCTTTGAATTCATCCCTATTTGTACTTCCTTGTGGTCGTGTTGTGACATGATTTCTGCAGGAGATAAGTTATAAAAAAGGACCTCACAATTCTCTCCCTTACGTGTTTACACTCGAGAATATGAATCACTCTGCACTCATGTTTCACTCAAAAATTTGCGACTTTTATCCCTCTAATGCTTTCACTACTCTTGCCTTTTTCCACTTAATAATTCTCTTTTGGTTCTTTTAAAACTAACAAACAATAACCAAAAATTTCTTGCAATAATTCTTCAGAACTTACTACGGCAAAATAAAAGCTGAAAATAAGGTTGTGTCACGAATTTTAAAGGTTTTAATTTCGCACAAAGTATTTCAATTTTATACCCACTGATTTAAAAATTGAGAATTACACGAAAAATATTAGAATTTGATATATAAATATTAGGGTGTTGATGATAAAGTGAAATATAAAATTTTCGTTTTTTTTCATTTTTTTCACTTTTTTTTCTTTCTCTGTTTTTTTTTTTTTTTTGCTTCTTTTTTTTTTATATCAAGAATTGCGAGAAGAACAACAGATTGCGAAAAGAATAACAAAAAGGATAGGCAAACCTGACGCTAGAATAACCTTTGCTCTGATACCAAATGATACGAACTTCACTAAGAATAACGAGAGCCGAATTCAACAAGGAACCCAAGATCGTTCTACGATCAGATTTGAATGGAACCTCGACTTGTTGTTTATAAAGAGACAAGAACCTCAATATAATGTAAACGCCACAAACGGTAATGGAAGTCCGTTCGATAAGTCACTGATGAACGCCACAAGAATATTTATTGATAAATTCGAATAGATCTTCAAAGAACCAAAGTGAAAATAACTCTTAATTTTTCTAACTAATGAATTTTAGTTGCTTCTTATTCAAAGGTGCATTTTTATAGGCAAAATCGTATCTTGTACTTATGTAAGACAGAAAGGAATGCTAATTAATTATATAGACTTATAAATAAACTCAAAAACTCCAATGAAAACTGACTAATTAAATAGACTTATAAATGAACTCAAACACTCCTAAATATTCTTATTTTACTTGCTAAAAAATCAAGTTTAGATTTGGCCAGACTTTTCTAGAGTTTGAATCATGCAGATCCATCTTTGTTGGATATGTGGACCAAGCTCAATGGGTCTCTACGAAGTTACTTAGGTCTAAACTTCTTGAAACAGCCCATTAAGTGCATTTTTGAACTTCTTTAGTTGTGCTCTCCTAACTGGACCAATCAGAACTTGAATTGAATTCTTTAAAGTTGTGCCATGATTTGTATTAGAAAAGAACTCTCAATTTTTTGATTAATGAATTCTGATTTCTTTTTATTCAAAAGTACCTATTTATAGGCTAAATTATTACAAAGTAAGTTTTAAATTTCCTTAGACCATCTTAATTAAAGCAAAAAGAAGAATATCTTGTACTTACCTAAAATAAAAAGGAAATAATCAGCCAATTAAATAGCTCTACATGCCTAAATTAAACAAATAAAATTGACTAATTAAATAACTTTACAAAATAAACTTAAATACTCCTAAACATTCCTATTTTACTTGTTTAAATTAAGTTTAGATTTGGCCTGATTTTTTTAGAACTTTAATCGGTTTCTACGAATTTATTTGAGTCCAAACATTTTGGATTAGTCTATTAAGACATTTTTGAACTTCTTTACTTGTACTCTCGTAACTGGACCAATCGAAACTTTAATTGGATTCTTTGAAGCCATGCCATGATTTGTATCATTCCACTCCTCTCGAAAATAATTTGTCCTCAAATCATCACCTACGTTAAAAGGACTTAAATCAGCAATATTAAAAGTAGCACTTACATTGTATCACCTGGTAAATCTAGCTTGTAAGCATTGTTATTGATATACTCTAAGACTTGAAAAGGGCCATCTTTTCTTGGAAGTAATTTAGAATGCATTTGCATCGAAAATCTCTCTTTTCTCATATGCAACCAAACCCAATCTCCCGGTTCAAAAACCAGCTTACAATGTCCCTTGTTAGCTTGTTTTGCGTACTGCTCTGTCCTTCACTCAATGTTGAATCTTGCTTTCTCATAAATATGCCTAACAAATTTAGCTTTCTTTTTGCCATCTAGATTAACTTGCTCAATCATGAGTAAAGGAGATAAATCCAATTGAGTTAATAGATTAAATTCATACACAATTTTAAATGGAGAAAATTTAGTAGCAAAATAAACAGTATGATTATAAGCAAATTTAACATGTGGTAAACAATCTTCCCAAGTTTTAATGTTCTTACTAATAACTGCCCTTAACAAAGTAGACAAACTCTTATTTACTACTTCGGTTTGACCATCAGTTTATGAGTGACAAGTAGTAGAAAATAATAATTTAGTACTTAACTTACACCACAAAATCTTCCAAAAGTAACTTAAGAATTTAACATCTCTATCAAAAATAATTATTCTAGGCATACCATGTAATCTCACAATCTCCCTAAAGAACAAATCAGCAACATGTGAAACATCATCCGTTTTATAACATGGAATAAAGTGTGCCATTTTAAAAAATCTATCCACAACCATAAAAATTGAATCTTTATCACGTTTACTCCTAGGCAATTCTAACACAAAATCCATAAAAATATCAATCTAAAGCTCATTAAGAATGGGCAATGGTGTGTATAAACAATGGGGTTGCATTCGAAATTTTGCTTGCCTATATGTGACACATCTATCACAAATTTTCTCAACATCTTTTTTCATGTGTGAACAAAAAAAGTGTTTTTGTAAAACAGCTATAGTTTTAGCTATCCCAAAATGTCTTATCAATCCTCCATCATGTGATTCCCTATCTAATAAATCACGCACGGAATAATTCGGTATACATAATTTATTCTTTCGAAACAAGAAATCTTCATGTCTAAAGTACTTACCATTGGGAGTCTTCTCACAAGCTCCATGCTCTTCACTAAAGTCAGGGTCTGCAAGTAATTTAAAACCAAGTAATTTAGCATCAAGAGTAGAGAGTAATGCATACCTGCGAGAGAGTGTATTTGCAACCACATTCTCCTTACCTTGCTTATATCAGATGACGTATGTAAATGTCTCAATTGGCTGATTCGGCCATTCTTGAATTACACGAATTTTCTTCTCATCAACCTGTATTCTTTGCGCACTCACAATAAAACCCAGAAACATAAGTTTATCAGTGCAAAAGGTGCATTTCTTTAAATTAGCAAATAATTTTTCATTTCTAAATATATCTAAAACTGATTTTAAATGCACAATATAGTCATCCAAGTTTTTGTTATAAATGAGAATATCATCAAAATAAACAACGACAAATCTGCCTATGAATGCACGCAATACATAGTTCATTAATCGTATAAATGTGCTCGGTGCATTAGTTAACCCAAAAGGAATTACTAACCATTTATACAAATCGTATTTTGTCTTAAAGGCAGTTTTTCATTCATCACCCTCTTTCATACATATTTGATGATATCCACTCTTCAAATTAATTTTTGAAAATACATAAACTCCATGCAATTCATCTAACATATCGTCTAAGCAAAAAATGGGATGTTGATACTTTATCGTAATGTTCTTGATCTCTCGGCAGTCAACGTACATCTCCAAGTTCCATCCTTCTTAGGTGCAAGTAAAATTAGAACAGTACATGAGCTCATGCTCTCCCTAACGTAACCTTTCGCCATCAACTCACATACCTGCCTTTAAAGTTCTTTTGTCTCCTCGGGATTGCTTCTATAAGTTGGTCGATTTAGAATTGTCGCACTAGGTACAAAATCAATTTGATGTTCAATCCCTCGGATAGGAGGTAATCCCTTTGGCTTTTTTTCGGGAAAGACAATCTCATATTCCTACAAAAGAGAAACCATATAGTTAGGCAAAGTAGGATCAATCTCATTAGTATTTAAAAATATTTTTTTGTATAAAAATACAATCATTGGCTGATTTAAAAACTCTGCTCTTTTTATTTCACTTTCTTTTGTATAAAAATTTATTTTTCTCTCTATTTTGCTTTAATCAACTGAATTTGCACTCTTTTCTTCTCTTTCAATTTTTTGATCTTTTCCTTTTTGTTATGTCAAATTGTCGCTCGTTTTCTTTTTATCTCTTTTTTTCTTTTGATCACACTCCTTTCGTAACCAAACTTGATCCTCATACACTTGTTGTGGTGTTAAAGGTACAAGAGTGATTGGTTATTGATTAAATATAAATGAGTACTTGTTTGTAAAGCCATCATGCTTTATATGCCTATCAAACTGCCATGGATGCCCTAACAACAAATGTCCAGCTTGCACCAATGCTACATCACACAATACTTCATCTTCATATTTGCCAATCCGAAATGCAACTATCACCTACTTATTTACCCTCTCTTTCCACTATCATTTAACCACTGCAACTTATATGGTTTAGGGTGTTTCAACGTGGGCAGTTCTAATTTTTCCACCATTATTGTGCTTGCAACATTAGTATAATTACCACTATCAATAATCATACTATACATCTTGTCCTTGACATGGCACTTAGTATGAAAGAGGTTCTCTTGCTGCACTTCTTCAACTTATTTTGCCTGCAAGCTAAATGCTTTCCTGGTTACTAATGTCAATGCATCAGGGGCTAAATACTCCTCCTCGAAGTTATTCTCCAATGGTGGCATGTCATTGATGTCAGAATCTTTATCGTGTAAAAAATATTGATAAAAGAATGATGAAGTTTCAAGTCTAAATGAAACTATTGATTTTTCTACCTTTTTCATTTACAATGATGTATTTATATACATGAGTTTGTAATAGCTAGTTTTTCAAATTTTTGACTGTTACTGTTCACAATGGCTACTGTTCAACGGCTAGTTTATTTGTCTTCTTGTGTCTAGTTGTTTGTAATGGATCTTGTAGATTGTGTAAATAATATTGGGCCTTGTAATGGGCTATGGCTATTATTTTCAACACTCCCCCTCAAGTTGGGCTTGAACAAATTAATCAAGTTTAACTTGCTAACGAACTTGTGAAGTTGTTGAATACTTGGAGGTTTGGTAAATATTGAGTTGAAGCACACAGATCAATTTGGATCGAAACATGTAGATCATCAGCAAACCAAGGCCTAAATTGTTAGACCAAAGTCAGCCCAAATTGTTAGACCAAAGTTAGAGCATGAAATCTCCATTCATTATGCATATGACATCTTTCCTAAAGTGCTTGATAGCATTTTTTTCTTAAAAATTCAACATTAAAATCTTTCATTATTAGAAAAGTAAAGTGAATATTACAAACAAAAGAATAATCCAAGGCAATTATGGTATTATCCAAACGTGATTAATACTTGTTCATGATATGGCAAGTATCTGTTGTTACTTATTCTTTATACTTAATATAGCCAACTAGCTGTTGGTTGTTTTAGTATATATTGTTAACAAATTTAAGTTAATAATACAATTTTCATTTTTTCTTCTATTCTGCTTTATCTCTTTTCTCTCCATTCCAAACAACTTACAATTGCTATTGTTAAGTAGTTTATGTATTAAATTCCTATAGAAATCAACAGTAAACACATTCGCCAATTGATCTTCACTCTTGATATAAGGCATTAAGATTGTCTTGTTCAAATACTTTTCTCTTATAAAGTGATAATCTACTTCTATGTGCTTGGTCCTCTCATGAAATACCGGATTATTCATAATATGTATTACCGACTTGTTATCAAAATGTAGCTTCATGGGTGCCTCCACATTAAAACCTAAATCTTCAACCAATGCTTTCAACCATATCAATTCACTAGTGGTTGAAGCCATTGCTTTATATTCAGCTTCGACATTTGATTTGGCCACCATAATTTGCTTTTTGCTCTTCCAAGTCACCAAATTCCCACCAAACAAAGTGTAATATTCGGTTGTTGCGGTCTTCAATGCTCCCTGCCCAATCAGCATTTGTGTAGGCAAGACTTTGATGATGTCCATGTTTTTTCATGAGTATTTCTTGTCTTGAAGTTCCCTTGAGATATTTGAGTATTCGGTCCATCGTTTCCATGTGATTGGTTATTGGACAAGTCATGAATTGGCTTACCTGACTCACAGCAAAAGAAATGTCAGGTCTAGTAATAGTTAAATAGATTAACTTACCCATAATTCTTTGATGTTGCTTAATGTCTTGAATTGGTTTACCCCCCTTCTTTTGGTTTGTCCTTCAATTGGTGTTAAAGCTATCTTCACCCCAAGCTTACCTGTCTTTTTCAAAAGATTAAGTATTTTCTTTGGGATAGAAAAAGCCCTTTATTAGAATAGGCAATTTTTATACCTAAGAAATATCGTAAGTATCCAAGGTTTTTAATACCAAATGTAGATTTTAAATAGTTTTTAGTGTTTTTTATTCCCAAACTATCACTCCCAGTTATAATTATATCATCTACATAGATTATCACAACTGTAATACCATTATTGGAGTGTTTTATGAATAAGGAATGATCAGCACTACTAATTTTAAAATGTTGAAAAGTTAAAGCACCTTTCAACTTAGAGTACCAAGCTTTAAGTGATTATTTTAAGCCATAAATGGCTTTTCTAAGTTTACACACATGTATTCTTAGTACTTTGACGTTGTATCCTTGTGGGATATCCATATAAACTTCTTCTTCTAATTCCCCTTGAAGAAAAGCATTTCGAACATCTATTTGATACATTTCCCATTCATAGTTAGCGACTAAGGATAAGATGACTCTAATGGTGTTCATTTTGGCTACTGGTGCAATTGTCTCAATGTAATCTAAACCATAAGTTTGAGTGAATCCTTTGGCTACCAATCTAGTTTTATGTTTTTCAACAAAACTATCACTTTTCAACTTTGTTTTGTACACTCATTTACACCCAACTGTTTTCTTATCTTGAGGAAGAGGAACAATTTCCCATGTTTTATTCTTAACTAAAGCTTCCAACTATTCGTCCATGACATTTCTCTAAATAGAAGTGTCCTTGGCCTTATTATAGCAAGATGGCTCTTTTAAACTATCTAATTTTGTTAAAAAAAACTCTATAATTCTCTTTAATGTTATTTAAGGTATAGTAATTTTTTATAGGATGTGTTGTTACCTTATTCCCATAAAAGATTACCCTATTTTTTTCCATTCGGATAGAAGTTTCCTAATTCTTTGAGATCTCCTAAATGAAAAATTTTGATCATGTGATGGAGAAGTGGACTCTATCTCATTTTGATCAACCTGTCAAGAACTAAATGGAATTTCATTTTTAGAAACTAATTGATTATCAGGCAGCTCATCTCTAGGTGTTTCTTCACTTTGACTTTCACTAACTATGTTTTGTTCTTCATAGTTAAAATCCTTATTTTCACTTTCATTCAAACTTATTCTATTATTGATTTAATTAATATTTCTTAATGAACTTAACTGGTTAGCCACAATAGATAAGGGAAGAGGATCCTCCTTAGTTTCTCCCTCATTTCTCACTTTCTCAAAATAAAGATTACTTTCCAGAAAAATAACATTTCTTGAGATAAATTTCTCATTTGAACAAGGATCTAAATATTTATAACCTTTTTTATCAATGCAATACCCTAAGAACATGCACTTTACGCTTCTATGACTCAATTTATCTCTAATATGATTAGGGATATGAACATAACAAGTACAGCCAAAAACCTTAAGATAAGATAAGTTAGGTTGTCGATTATACAAAATCTCAAAAGAAGATTTTCCATTTAATAACTTAGAAGGCATTCGGTTAATCAAATGTATGGCACTGAGAATGGTTTCATTTCAATATTCTTTAGAGACATTGTGATGGAATATCAATGACCTTCCTACATCTAAGATATGCCAATTTTTCCGCTCGGTTAATCCATTTTGTTCGGGTGTGCAGGGACAAGTCGTTTGGTTAACTATTCCTTAAGTGCTCAACTAATTCTCAAAAGCAGCACTTGTGTATTCTCCCCTATTATTGCTCCTAAGAATCTTTATCCTTTTGCCAAGTTGATTTTCAATTAAGGATACAAGCTCTTTAAAACAAGATAAAGTTTCCAATTTATTTTTAATCAAGTATATTCAAGTGTATCTAGACTTGTGTTCAATGAATGTCACAAAATATTTGAAACTATTATAAGATTCTAAATAGGAAGTCCATAGATCAGAATGTACGAGATCAAACATTTTATTATAACAAGTTTCCGATTGTACAAAAGGAAGTTTAGTTTGTTTTCCTAGATCACAAGCCCTACATTGTTTAAAATCACTAAACTTCATTTTCGGAATCATTTTACACAGAATAGTACTACGAGAATGTCCTAATTTTGCATGCCAAAGTTTTTAAAATCCACGGTCTTTCTCAACTCTAAGAGCTTGATTAGTGTTATCCAGAAAATAAAGGTCGTCCTATAATCTTCCCTCACCAATCTTCTTCCCAGTCAGTATGTCTTAAAATATCACTTTATTTGGTTCAAAGATGACACAACAATTTAAGTCTTTTGTTATCTTACTAACCGATAACAAATTTGACGAAAAATTTGGCATGTAAAGACCTTTTGTTTCCTTTAATAAAACTTTAATATCACCTAGTCCTTTAATAGGTATTTCACTACCATTGGCTATTGTCACATTTCTAAAGTTTCCTTGGGTTTCTATTCTTAATGCTTTGTTTTTGTTTCTAAACATATGATTAGTAGCACCTGAATCAATAACCCATGGTTCAAATTTAAAATGTGAGCTGGAAATCATATCTTAAGAGAAGCTTAGGAGATGATTTTGAAGAAGTTTTGTCAAATCCTCAAAGAGTTTTAAGTTGCATTTTTCTATCGCATTTTGAGCACTTTGTGGTTATGACTTTTCCTTGTTGTTAATTGGTCTGAGATGTGGATTAAAGACCCAACATTTTTCTTTAGTATGACCTAACATCTTGCAATGACCACACTTCCAACATTTGTCTTTTGGGTTGTGCATCCATTCACATTTGTCGCACTTAGCCTTGACTTTTGCTCCTTGAACCAACATACCTTCTTCCTTACTGTCTACCAAACTACCACTTTCGGTCTTGCTTGAATTCCCATTCAAAATTTTTCTTTGCATGTACTATTTATTCATCTTGTTTACGACATCATCATAATGAGACAAATGTTCAATTCTAAGGATGTGGTTCTTAAGATCATCATAGCCAGAACCCAAACCCATGAAATATGATATCACAAGATCCTCATTGACTCTTTTTTCCACTTCTTCAATATTGGTGGTATTCGGCCTTAAGGATTGAAGTTCATCCCATGCTTCCTTAATTTTGGTGTTGTACTTTATCGGATCACCTCCACCAAGGCTAATATTGTTCATGAAATACTTTAACTCATATATTCTGATGCGTCTTGTGGAAGTTAAGAGTGAGTTTTGTACTTCAAATTTGTCACTGTTCATGAGATTATAGTTTTGAACTCTTAAACTCTTCAAATGATGATAACAAAAGAGAATTTAAAGATAAAAGCCAAGTATCCAGGGCCTAAAGGCAATGCCACAAGCCAAGGAAAAATCCACCAAATTTGGAAAGAATTTGGATAAAGGAAGAAGAGTTGGATTACCACTCAAAAGAAATATATTTTCATTCAACCAGTCAAATCCCAAAAATGAAAAAAAAAAGAAGCCTTTTTATAGGCATTACATATTTGGTTAAATATAAAAGAAAGCTACAGATTACATAGGGACTACAAGCATTAATTATAATAAATAACTGCACAATGCTCCATATTTATGCTTCCAAGAGTCACATAAATGCTCAACTTTCATTCCAAAGATTCATACAAATGCTGCTCCATGACTTTGACTCCAAATAATCAAATTAAGGCCAAATGAAGTGTATAGACTGAGGAGATCATGGGCTAGATGAATTTGGGCTTGGGTTGACTTACCTTGATACGAATCTTGCTAAGAATAACGATACCCGAACTCAACAAGAAACCCAAGATCATTCTACGATCAGATTTTGAATGGAACCTCGACCCGTTGTTTATAAAAAAGCAAGAACCTCGGTATAATGTAGACGCCATAAACGGTAATGGAAGTCCGTTTGATAAGTCACTGGTGAACGCTACAAGAATAATTTTTGATAAGTTCAAATAGTTCTTCAAATAATCAAAGAGAAAATAACTCTCAATTTTTCTAAATAATGAATTCTGATTGCTTATTATTCAAAGGTGCCTTTTTATAGGTAAAATCGTATCTTATACTTATTTAAGATAGAAAGGAAAGTTAACTAATTAAATAGACTTATAAATGAACTCAAACACTTCAAGAAAAGCTGACTAATTAAATAGACTTATAAATAAACTCAAACACTCCTAAATATTCCTATTTTACTTGCTAAAAAATTAAGTTTAGATTTGGCCAGACTTTTCTAGAGTTTGAATCATGCAGATCCATCTTTGCTGGATATGTGGACCAAGACCAATGGGTCTCCACGAATTTACTTGGGTCTAAATTTCTTGAATTAGCCCGTTAAGTGCATCTTTGAACTTCTTTACTCGTGTCATTATAATTAGACTAATCGGAACTTGAATTGATTTCTTTGAAGTTGTGCCATAATTTGTTTCATTCCCTTACTCTTGAAAAAGATTTGTCCTCAAATCATCACCTACATCAAAATGACTCAAATCAGTAACATTAAAAGTAACACTTATATTGTATTCACCTAGTAAATCTAACTTGTAAGCATTGTCATTGATACGCTCTAAGGCTTGAAAAGGGCTATCTCCTTTTGGAAGTAATTTGCAACGCCTTTGCGTCGAAAATCTCTTTTTTCTCATATGTAACCAAACCCAATCTCTTGATTCAAAAACCAGCTTGCGATGCCCCTTGTTGACTTATTTTGTGTATTGCTCCGTTCTTCGCACAATATTGAGTCTTGCTTTCTCATGAATCTACCTAACAAATTCAACTTTCTTTTTGCCATCTAGATTAAGTCGCTCAATCATGGGTAAAGGAGATAAATCCAATGGAGTTAATGGATTAAATCCATACACAATTTCAAATGGAGAAAATTTAGTAGCAGAATGAACAGTACGATTATAAGCAAATTCAACATGTGGTAAACAATCTTCCCAAGTTTTAATGTTCTTACTAATAATAGCCCTTAATAAAGCAGATAAAGTTCTATTTACTGCTTCGATTTAACCATCAGTTTGTAGATGACAAGTAGTAGAAAATAATAACTTAGTACCTAACTTACACCATAAAATCTTCCAAAAGTAACTTAAGAACTTAGCATCTCTATCAGAAACAATTGTTCTAGGCATACCATGTAATCTTACAATCTCCTTAAAGAACAAATCAGCAACATGTGAAGCATCATCCGTTTTGTGACATGGAATAAAGTGTGCCATTTTAAAAAATCTATCCACAACCACAAAAATTGAATCTCTACCATATTTACTCCTAGGCAATCCTGACACAAAGTCTATAGAAATATCAATCCAAGGCTCATTAGGAATGGGCAATGGTGTGTATAAACCATGGGGTTGCTTTCAGGATTTTGCCTACCTGCATGTGACACATCTATCACAAGTTCTCTCAACATCTCTTTTCATGTGTGGTCAAAAGAAGTGTTCTTGCAAAATAACTAATGTTTTAGCTATCCCAAAGTATCCCATCAATCCTTCACCATATGATTCTCTAACTAATAAATCACGCACGGAATAATTCGGTATACACAACTTATTTTCTCGAAATAAAAAACCCTCATGTCTAAAGTACTTACCATTGGGGGTCTTCTCACAAGCTATATACTCTTCACTAAAGTCAGGGTTTGAAGGATAGAACTCTTTAATATATTCAAAACCAAACAATTTAGCATCAAAAGTAGAGAGTAATGCGTACCTGTGAGAGAGTGCATCTGCAACCACATTCTCCTTACCTTGCTTATATCGGATGACGTATGGAAACGTCTCAATGAACAACCCAAAGAGCATGTCTTTTCTTTAGCTTGTGTTGTCTTTTCAAGTGCCTCAATGATTCGTGATCAGTGTGAATCACAAACTACTTAGGTCAAAGGTAGTGCTACCATGTTTCCAAAACTCGAACTAATGCATACAATTCCTTATCATAAGTCGGGTAGTTTAAAACTGCTCCACTTAGTTTTTCACTGAAATACGCAATTGGTCATCCTTCTTGCCTAAGCACAGCTCCAATACCTACATCAGAAGCATCACATTCGATTTGAAATATTTTGTTAAAGTTAGGTAAAGCTAATAAAGGTGCATTTGTCAATTTTTGCTTGATAAACTGAAACGCTTTTCTTGCTTTTTTCCCCACTTGAAACCAACGTTTTTCTTTATTACCTTAGTGAGCGATGCGACTAAAGTACTAAAGTCTTTTACAAACCGTCGGTAGAAATTAGCGAGTCCATGAAAACTTCGTACGTTACCTATACTCGTGGGACTCGGCCATTCTTGAATTGCACGAATTTTCTCTTCATTAACTTGTATTCCTTGTGCACTTACAATGAAATCAAGAAACATAAGCTTATTGGTGCAAAAGGTGCATTTTCTTTAAGTTAGCAAATAACTTCTCTTTTCTAAGTACATCTAAAACTGATTTTAAATGTACAATATGATCATCCAAGTTTTTGTTGTAAATGAGAATATCATCAAAATAAACAACAACAAATCTGCCTATGAATGCAAGCAATACATGGTTCATTAATCGTATAAATGTGCTCAGTGCATTAGTTAACCCGAAAGGCATTACTAACCATTCATACAAACCGTATTTTGTTTTAAAGGTAGTTTTCCATTCATCACTCTCTTTCATGCGTATTTGATGATACCTACTTTTCAAATCAATTTTTGAAAATATACAAGCTCCATCTAATTCATCTAATATGTCGTTTAAGCGAGGAATGGGATGTCAATACTTTACCGTAATGTTGTTGATCGCTCGGCAGTCAATGCACATTCTCCAAGTGCCATCCTTCTTAGGTACAAGTAAAACTGGAACGGCATATGGACTTATGCTCTTCCTCACGTAACCTTTTCCTATCAACTTACTTACCTGTCTTTAAAACTCTTTTGTCTTCTCAGGATTGCTCCTATAAGCTGGTCGGTTTGGAATTGTCGCACTAGGTACAAAATCAATTTGATATTCAATCCTTCGGATAGGAGATAATCCCTGTGGCTTTTCTTCGGGACAGACATCCTCATACTCCTGCAAAAGAGAAACTATAGAGTTAGGCAAAGTAGGATCAATCTTATTAGTATTTAAAAACGCCTTTTTGTACAAAAGTACAATCATTGGCTTATTTAAAAACTTCGCTCTTTTTATTTCACTCTCTTTTGCATAAAAATTTGTTTTTCTCTCTATTTTATTTTCAACGACTGAATCTGTACTTTTTTTTTCTCTTTTAATTTTTTCTCTCGAATTGTCACTTGTTTTCTTTTTATCTCTCTTTCTTTTGATCACACTCCTTTCGTAACCACACTTGATCCTCATACACTTGTTGCAGTGTTAAAGGTATAAGAATGATTGATCGTTGATTAAGTACAAAAGAGTACTTGTTCGAAAAGCCATCATACTTCACACGCCTATTAAACTGCCATAGATACCCTAGCAACAAATGTCCAGCTTGCATTGGTACTACATCATACAACACTTCATCTTCATATTTGCCAATCCGAAATGCAACTATCACCTACTTATTTACCCTTATCTCTCCACCATCATTTAACCACTGTAATTTGTACGGTTTAGGATGTTTCAACGTGGGCAGTCCTAATCTTTTCACCATTATTATGCTTGCAACATTAGTACAACTACCATTATCAATAATCATACTACACATCTTGTCTTTGACGTGGCACTTAGTATGAAAGAGGTTCTCTCGCTACACTTCTTCAACTTCTTTTGCTTGCAAGATTAACGCTCTCCTGGTTACTAATGTCAATGCATCAGGGGCTAAATACTCCTCTTCGATGATGTTCTCCAATGGCGGCATGTCATCGGTGTTA
Source organism: Swietenia macrophylla (assembly GCA_032401905.1). NCBI lineage: Eukaryota > Viridiplantae > Streptophyta > Magnoliopsida > Sapindales > Meliaceae > Swietenia > Swietenia macrophylla. The sequence goes on from CP135573.1 coordinate 7,107,197, forward strand.
GAATCTTCATCGTCAGTCAAAATGTCACTATTATCTTGCATCACCATAACTCGCTTGTTTGGACATTGACTTGCTATGTGTTTTCTGCCTTGATATTTAAAATATTTAATGTCACGATTTTTAGAGATAGAAGTGTCAATTTTATCTTGAGAAACGTGGCTGGTGTTCTCGAACTTGGGCTCATACTTGTGCTTGGGTATTGCGGATGTTTGCAGCTTGTCTTCTTTCTCTGCAAAATTTGGTTTCCAAAAGAATGTACTCGAACTTTGATTTAGACGTGCACTCTCCTCTTGAGTTGGTGCTCAATTTTGATGGCCAGGTAAACCAAATCTTCTTATTCCACATAATGTTGCAATTCCATCGCGCTTGCAATTTCTCGATTCAAACTACCCAAAAACCTAACCATAGTAGCTTCTCGATCCTCCTCTATATTCGCTCGAATCATAGTTATTTTCATTTCTTTATAATAATCCTCTACTCTACGGTTTCCTTGCATAAGACTTTGCAATTTTTGATACAACTCCCTTTAATAATAGCTTGGAACAAACTGTTTTCTCATTACAGTTTTCATTTCCTCCCATGTTTCTATTGGACGTTCTCTGTTTCTTTTCCTACTTAAAACCAATTAATCCCACCAAACAATAGCATAATCAGAAAATTCAATGGCTGCAAGTTTTAGCTTTTTCATCTTGGAGTAGTTGTGGCAATCAAAAACCAGCTCCATCTTCTTTTTCCACTCAAGATAAGCCTCGGGATCATTCTTACCTTGAAATGAAGGCACCTTCATCTTAATGCTGCCCAAATTATTATCCTCCTGATTCTAATATTTTCTAACACGTTCAACCCTCTTATTGCTGCCTACTGAGTGTCTATCTTCCTGCTCAAAATTGCCGTTGTTATATTCCTCAAAATCTTTTACTGTACGATGTTGTTGAACGCTTTCCCTCTGATTCCTCCGATTGGCATTTTCTAATTTATCCAACCGTTCACTAATCTGCTCTAATTCGAGCTTCATCATCCGTCCCATCTCTCCCACCAAAATTTTCATGTGTAGCCTTGAATTCATCCCTATTTGTGCTTCCTTGTAGTCGTGTTGAGACATGATTTTTGCAGGAGATAAGTTAAAAAAAAAGGACCTCACAATTCTCTCCCTTACGTGTTTACACTCGAGAATATGAATCACTCTGCACTCGTGTTTCACTCAAGAATTTGTGACTTTTATCCCTCTAATGCTCTCACCACTCTTGCCTTTTTCTACTCAATAATTCTCTTTCGGTTCTTTTCAAACTAACAAACAATAAACAAAAATTTTTTGCAACAAATCTTCAGGATTTACTACGGTAAAATAAAGGTTGAAAATAAGGTCGTGTAACAGATTTTAAAAGTTTAAATTTCGTACAAAGTATTTCAATTTTATACCCACGGATTTGAAAATTGAGAATCACAAGGAAAATCTTAGAATTTGATATACAAATATTAGGGTGTTGATGATAAAGTGAATACACAAATTTTTTTCTTTCTTTTATTTTTTTTTCTTTTTCTTTCTTTTTTTTATATCACAAATTGTGAAAAGAATAACAGATCGCAAAAAAAAATAACAAAAAGATAAGCAAACTTGACGCTATAATAACCTTTGCTCTGATACCAAATGATACGAATCTCGCTAAGAATAATGAGACCCGAACTCAACAAGGAATCCAAGATTGTTCTATGATCAGATTTTGAATGGAACCTCGACCCGTTGTTTATAAAGAAATAGGAACCTCGATATAATGTAGATACCACAAACAGTGATAGAAGTCCGGTCAACAAGTTATTGATGAATGCCACAAGAATAATTCTTGATAAGTTCGAATAGTTCTTCGAAGAATTGATACAAATCATGGTACAACTTCAAAGAATTCATTAGTCAAAAAAATTGAGAGTTATTTTCTCTTTGGTTCTTCGAAGAACTATTCGAACTTATCAAGAATTATTATTGTGGCATTCATCAGTGACTTATTGAACGGACTTCCATCACCATTTGTGACGTCTACATTATATCGAGGTTCCTATTTCTTTATAAACAACGGGTCGAGGTTCCATTCAAATCTAATTGTAGAACGATTTTGGGTTTCTTGTTGAGTTCGGGTCTCGTTATTCTTAGCGAGGTTCGTATCAAGAATCAAAGAGAAAATAACTCTCAATTTTTCTGAATAATGAATTCTAATTGCTTAATATTTAAAGGTATCTTTTTATAGGTAAAATCGCATCTTGTACTTACCTAAAACAGAAAGGAAAGCTAACTAATTAAATAGACTTATAAATGAACTGAAACACTTCAAGGAAAACTGACTAATTAAATAGACTTATAAATGAACTCAAACACTCCTAAATATTCCTATTTTACTTGCTAAAAAATCAAATTTAGATTTGGCCAGACTTTTCTAGAGTTTCAATAATGCAGATCCATCTTTGTTGGATATATGGACCAAGCCCAATGGGTCTCCACGAATTTACTTGAGTCCAAACTTCTTGAATTAGTTTGTTAAGTGCATATTTGAACTTCTTTACTCGTGCTCTCGTAATTAAACCAATCGGAACTTGAATTGAATTCTTTGAAGTTGTGCCATGATTTGTATTATACCTTGTGCTGAATTTATATCATCCTCTTGGGGTTGAAGAGGATTTGCCCTTAAACCTGTAAGGTTATCATCTTCCAAATATGGGGACAAATCACCCACATTAAATGTAGTCGAGACTCCTCCAAATTCACTAGGTAAGTTTATCTTGTAAGCATTATCTCCAACTTGTTCAAGGACCTCAAATGGACTGTCGGCTCTTGGTGCTAGCTTACTCTTCCTTTGGATGGAAACCTTTCCTTCCTTAGATGAACCCAAACCATATCTCTAAGCTGAAAGTTGGCTGCTCTTCTATTTTTGTTGGCGCGTTTCTTGTATGTTTCATTAGACTTCTATATTTGGACCCGAACAAATTCATGTAACTTCCTCATTGCTTTGGCTTTCTCAGTTGCATCCATACTTATTTGAATATCGATTAGCAAGGAACTTAATTCAATAGGAGTGATAGGATTGATGCCATACATTACCTCAAATGAAGAGTGACCAGTTGTAAAACTTGGAGACCTATTATAAGCAAATTCAACATGTGTTAATTTGATATCCCAATCCTTAAAGTTATTACTCACTAAAGTTTTTAGAATAGTTCCCAAAGTGTGGTTTGTGACCTCAGTCTGCCCATCAGTTTGAGAACGGTATGAAATATTAAAGAAAAGCTTGGTACCAAACTTCCCCCAAAGTGTTCTCTAAAAATGATTAAGGAATTTAGTATCCCGATCTGACACAATACTCTTTAGAATCTCATGCAAACAAATAATTTCTTTGAAAAACAAATCAGCTACATGACAAGCCTCATCTGTTTTATGACAAGGGATGAAATGTGTCATTTTAGAAAACCAATCTACAACCATCATAACTGCATCTTTTCCCCTTTGTGTTCTTGGCAATGCAACAATGAAATCCATGCTTAAATCTTCCCAAAGTTGCTCTGGAATTGGTAATGGAGTGTAAAAGCCTAATTTGAAGTGACTCTTAGCTCGTTGACATGTGCCACACCTTGCCACTATTACTTGGACTTCTCTCTGCATTTTTGGCCAGTAGAAATGTTTTTTAAGAATTTCCAATGTTTTGTTAACCCAAAGTGACTAGCAAGTCATCCTCCGTGAATCTCCCTTATAATCAATTCTCGAAAATTTCCTTTTAGTACACAAAGCTTGTTTCCTTTGAAGAGAAATCCATTTTGGACAGAATAATCCTCAAAACTTCCTTTCTTATATTCGGCCATGATCAAACTCATATCTTTCTCGGTAGCATAACACTTTTTTATTAATTGAAAACCAAGAACTCGAGCGTCTAAAATAGCAAGCAATGCATATCTTCTAGACAAAGCATCCGCAACCACATTGTTTACTCCTTTCTTGTAATTTGAAACAAAAAAGAATGATTTAAGAAATTCAACCCATTCAGCATGTCTTGAATTCAGCTTGTGTTACCCATTGATGAACTTCAAGGCTTGGTGGTCAAAATGAAGAATAAATTGTTTAGCCCTCAAGTAATGACTCCAGTGATCTAAGGCCCTCACAATTGCATAAAATTTCTTGTCGTATACGTTGTACCGTCTCCTTGATTCATTTAGCTTCTCACTAAAATAAGCTATGGGGCGCTTAGCTTGTGTAAGAATAGCACCTATTCCAACTCCACTTGCATCACATTCCACTTCAAACACTTTATCAAAATATGGCAGAGCTAAGATTGGAGCTTCACACAATTTCTTCTTAATCACTTCAAATGCTTCATTTGCTGCTTTAGTCCATTCAACGTTACCTTTTTTCATGCACTCGGTGACAGGTGCCTTGATGGTACTGAAATTAGGAACAAATCGGCGATAGAAAGATGTTAAACCATGAAAGCTTCTGATTTCACCGATGGTTTTAGGTTGGGGCCAGCTTCTGAATGCTTCAATTTTGGAATGATCCACCTTGATGCCATCTTTAGAAACTACATAACCAAGAAACACAACACTCGGTGAGAAAAACTCACACTTCTCCAATTTTGCATATAACTTCTTCTCCTTCAAGGTATCAAAAACTCGTTGCAAATAAGTAACATGTTCCTCCTCACTTTTGCTATACACCAAGATATCATCAAAGTATACTACAACAAATCTCTCCAAGAATGGTTTCAACACTTCATCCATAAGTTGCATGAAAGTACTAGGAGCATTAGACAGACCAAATGGCATAACTAACCATTCATACAATCCTCCCCTGGTTTTGAATGTTGTCTTCCACTCATCTCCCTCCTTCATTCTAATCTGATGATACCCGCTTCTAAGATCAATTTTTGAAAATATCATAAAACCATGTAACTAATCTAACATATCATCAAGTTTAAGAATGGGATACCTATACTAGACAATGATATTATTTATGGCTCTACTATCCACACACATCCTATAAGTTCCATCTTTCTTTGGTATTAACAACGCTGACACTGAACATGGACTTATACTTTCGCTTACAAAACCACGATTAATCAGCTCATCCACTTGGCTTTGCAACTCCTTAGACTCCTTTGGGCTACATCTATAGGCTGGTCTATTTGGTAGAGATGCCCCAGGTATAAGGTCAATTTGGTGTTCTATGCCTCTCAAAGGTGATAATCTAGGTGGTAGGTCATCTGGGAAAACATCAAAAATATATTCTTTGAGCAAGTTTTGGACTAAAAGGTATGGTTTGCTCCCATTCTCAACATTCTTTCTTTCAGTTACAAGCAAGGCAAGGACAGGTTGATGTTTAAGGATGGCTTTCTCAACTTGATTCTCATTTAGGAATAGGCTCTCTTTTAGGTTTTTTGTCACGGGTGTAGGTTTGTGTATTTGTGATGGTTTCAAGGGTAGTAAGGTGATATTCTTCTCCTTCAATTTAAATGAATAAGTATTCTTTTTTCCATCATGATTAACTCCTCTATCAAATTGCCATGGTCTTCCCAACAATAAGTGACATACATGTTGAAGATGAAGAACTTGAGAGTGAAGATTCAAAAAATAAAAAAAAGCCCAAATAACTCTTTGAGTTGTTTATGGATGCCCACATTTAGCACAAAATCTATTTCTAGTTTTAAAAAAGGCTAGATACTAAAGGACAAAATAACAACTAATTTTTTCTATTCACTAAAGGATAAAATAACAGCTAGTTTTTTAAATTTGAAAGATATATTGTTATTTGTTATACCTAGTTGTTGGAAAAGTAAAGTAAGCTTGTACCTAGCCGTTAGAATGTTGTATATATAAATCCAAGATGTGTAAATATTTGAGGTATGAAATAAAAGGCTATTCATTTTTCTCTCTTGATATCTTTACATCTATTTGTATTTTTTCTTATTTTTTGTTGAATATTTGAAATTGAGAGCTAAACACATTCAAATATATTTAATCAATATGGTATCAGAGCTTGGCCACATTCAAATATCTTTCTCTCTTTTTTTCCTCTCTCTTGGTGTGTGATTAGTCTCCATTGTGCAAGGTCAAGTTCTTAAAATTAGAATGGCTGCACAAGAGGGCAGCAGTTCTGCCAAGAGGAAGAGTTTTTTCAATGTTGATTTCAACTACAAAATCACCACCAAGCTTACTACCTTTCCTCTCAATGGAAGGAATTACTCTACATTAGTGACAAATGCTACAAGGGCCTTATTGGGCATAAGGGTTCTTGGATTTGTCGATGGAGAAATTAATCAACCTAAGGTGGGAGATAAAGAATATGTCGAATGGAGATATGTTGACAATCTTGTCATCACTTGGATTATCAATTCCATTGATCAATCCTTGGTTGGTGCCTTTAATAAAGCCAAAACTGCCAAAGACCTTTGGAATGCACTTGCTAGAAGGTTCGGGAATTAAGAAAATCTCTTGAAAGTTTGTGACTTGAGGGAAATCATCGCAAATACTAAGATGAATGGGAGTGATTTCCTTTCCTACTCCAACAAAATTAAGGAAGCATGGGATGAATTGGAGTGTTTGAAGCCAATTACTGCCAATGAGGAAGAATTGGAAAAAAGGGCCAATGAAGATCTTATTTGTTTCCTTTTGGCAAGATTAAGGCCTAACTTTGGAGACCTTAGAAATCAAATTCTAAGAATAAAGATATGCCACCGTATGATGATGTGGTGAATGTTGTGGATAAAGAATTGATGGCTAGAAAAGCATTTGATAGAGATGAGCCTAAAACTGAGTCTATAGGAAAGGATAAATGGGTGAGTATAGCTAATGGAAAAGATATACCAATTAGTGGCTTAGGACATTTAAATATTTTGTCTAAACATACCAAAGGTCTTTATATGCCATGTTTTTTATTCAAATTTGTTGTCTGTAAGTAAAATTACAAAAGATTTAGATTGTTATGTCATATTTGAACCTACTAAAGTAACCTTTCAGGACATCAAGACTGGCCAATTGATTGGTGAGGGAAGAGAGAAAAATGGACTTTATGTTTTGGAAGATTCAAGCAAGGCTTTTAAAGTAGATAGAGACAAAGTCCAAGAACTTTGGCATGCTAGATTAGGGCATCCTTCTAGTCATATTTCACAAAAATTAGTTCCTCGTTTAAAGTTTAATGAGATAAAAGATTGTAATTATTATATTTTAGAAAAATAAACTAAGATACCTTTTGTACAATCTCATTATGATCATAATGATTTATTTGCCTTGGTACATTATGACTTATGGACTTCTCTTACTCCATCGCATAAAGATTTCAAATATTTTGTAACTTTTATAGATCATAAATCTAGGTATACATGGATTTATCTAATTAAAAGAAATATAAGACTTTTGAATGTTTTAGAGAGTTTATAATATTGATTGAAAATCAATTTGACAAGAAAGTGAAAATGTTGAGAACTGACAATGGAGGAGAGCATGTGAACAATTTGTTTAAAGAATTTTTAGCTAGTAAAGGAATTGTTCACCAAACTACTTATCCTTACACTCCGGAACAAAATGGAGTAGCTGAGCGTAAGAATAGGCATATTTTAGAGGTGGCAAGAACTATAATGTTTTATCACAATGTGCTTAGAGAGTTTTGGGGGGAAGCCATTCTCACGGCCACACATCTTATTAACCGAACTCCATCTATAGTCTTGAAAGGAAAGACACCAATTTAGATTACCTATAATATCTAACCAGACTTGTCCTACCTCAAAATTTTTGGATGTGTATGCTATGTACATATTCTAAGTCCTTTAAGAGATAAATTAAGTGAAAGGAGCATTAAATGCATCTTTTTAGGTTATTGTGTAGATATTAAGGGTTATAGATACTATAATCCATTGACTAAGAATAAGTATATCTCTAGGAATGTTACTTTTATAGAAAATGACTCATATTTTGATAGGACTAGTAATAAAAAAGGTGAAGTGGAGGATCCATTTCCTTTAGCCATAATACACAAGTATGTACCACCGTCTAGTGACATAGTTGGTAATCATGACCAAAACTTGAGTAATGATAATGTAGAATTACAAGATGAAGTGTCTAATGAAAGGAAAACCAACAAAGAAAGTCGAGATGCACATTTACCTAGATCATCTAGTAAAGTAAGAGAAGATTTACCTTCGTCATTTAGCAGAATTAGAGAGAAGGAAAACCAAGATGAAACATTTAAGGATGAACAACCGAATATTCAAATAGAGTTACCATCCAGTAGACAAGATAGACTATCTATTAGCACACAAAGTGAGGGGGAGTATGTTACACCTACACAAGGCCAAAATCCCCCACTTATGAGATTTCAAAGACTTAGGCAATTTTCATCGGAATGGATGAAGAATAGAGTGTTTTTCTATGGTAATAAGGTAACCGCACACTCTCTTGATCACTAGTATACCTTAAAAAATGTAAAAAAGGGTTTTAAAGTATTTTTTAACTAAAGTAGATGCTATTAAAGATCCTAATAACTTTAAGGAAGCTAGGAAATTACCAATTTGGAAACAAGCAATGTAGAAGGAATTAAATACTTTAGTTAAAAATAATACATGGGAATTAGTCCCTTTACCTTTGGGAAAGAAGGTTATAGGATGCAAATGGGTGTACAAGACTAAGTTAAATAGTGATGAAACTTTAAACAAACATAAGGCTAGGTTAGTAGCTAAGGGGTTTACCCAAACGTATGGCTTAGATTATACAAAAACTTTTGCACCGGTAGCAAAAATGAACACCATTAGGGTGCTTCTCTCCTTAGCGGCTAATTATAATTGGGATTTAGATCAGATGGACGTAAAGAATGCTTTCTTGCAAAGAGAGTTAGAGGAAGAGGTTTATATGAGTCTACCTCAAGGGTATGATATTAGGGTTCTTAGTACACATGTTTGCAAATTGAAGAAAGCCATATATGGATTAAAGCAATCACCAAGAGCATGGTACAATAAATTGCATAATGCATTGTGTTCTCAAAATTTTAAAGTAAGCAATGCCTATCACTCCTTATTCATTAAGCACTCAAGTGAGGGATTTACCATTGTTCTTATTTATGTGGATGATATTATTATCACCGGTTGTGACATTAATGGCATTAAGAGCATTAAAGTATATTTGAAGTGTACATTTGATGTTAAAAATTTGAAAAACTTACGATATTTTCTAGGTATAGAAATAGCTAATTCCAATGAAGGGTTATTTCTATCTCAAACAAAGTATATTCTTGATTTATTAAGTGAGCAGGAAAACTTGGAGCAAAATCGGCCGTGACACCTATGGAGGCACTAAGAAGGAAGAAAGAGGATAAGAAGTATGAAAAAGAACATGACAATGAGGAACCATACAAGGACATCAAGCTTTATCAAAGACTTATAGGTAAGCTTATATATCTAACTATTACACGACCTGACATTGTTTTTTCTGTGCAACAGGTAACTCAGCACATGTCATGCCCAAAGAATATACATATGGAAATGGTGAATAGAATTTTGAGGTATCTAAAAGGAGAACCGGGGTAAGGAATCTTGATGAAAAAAAATGGCCACCATAAGATACATGCCTACACAGATGCAGATTGGGCTGGTAATTTCGATGATAAACGATCAACCACTGGTTATTGCACATTCATAGGAGGGAATTTGGTGACCTAGAAAAGCAAGAAGCAAAATGTACTTGCAAGATCGAGTGCGAAAGCTGAGTATAGAGTCATGGCATCTATTACTAGTGAATTGGTTTGGATAAAATCATTAGTAGAAAACTTAGGTTTCTCAGTTGAAACACCTATGGATATGTATTGTGATAACAAAGCGGCAACACACATTGCATCTAATTCCATATTCTATGAAGGACCAAGCACATTGAAGTTGATTGTCACTTTACAAGACAAAAGTACTTGAGCAAAGTGATCAACATGCCTTATGTGATGAGTGAAGATCAACTTGCAGATATATTCACCAAACCATGTACTCATCAACAACTCTTCAACGTGAGTTCCAAGTTGAACTTATTCAATTTGTACAAGTCCAACTTGAGGGGGAGTGTTGAAGATGAAAAAATTGAGAGTAAAGATTCAAAGAATGAAGAAAAGCCCAAATAACTCTTTAAGTTGTTTATGGATGCCCACAATTAGCCCAAAACCTATTTCTAGTTTTAAAAAAGGCTAGATACTAAAGGACAAAATAACAACTAATTTTTTCTATTCACTAAAAGATAAAATAACAGCTAGTTTTTTAAATTTGAAAGATATATTGTTATTTGTTAGACCTAGTTGTTGGAAAAGTAAAGTAAGCTTGTACCTAGCCGTTAAGATGTTATATATATAAACTTAAGATGTGTAAATATTTGAGGTATAAAATAAAAGGCTATTCATTTTTCTCTTTTGATATCTTTTCATCTACTTGTATTTTCTTTTAGTTTTTGTTGAATATTTGAAATCGGGAGCTAAATACATTTAAATATATTTAATCAATAATGCATCCATAGGAATAACATCACATAACACTTCATCAATATAAGTTCCACTAATAGAAAAAAAAACTAGAACCTGTTTTGTAACTTGCACGGTACTCCCATTGCTGAGCCATTGAAGCTTATATGGTTGAGCATGAGCTAAGGTTGGAAGGCTCACCTTCTTCACAAGTGTTGTAGAAGCAACATTAGTACAACTCCTACTATCAATTATTACCGAACAAACCCTCCCATTGATGGTGCATCGGTTTTGGAACAAGTTCTCTCGTTGATCTTCATTGAGGCAGATCTGAGTATGCAAAATATTTTTTAACAAAAGCATGTCCTTACTGTTAGCCTTTTCTACAATCTCTTCTTCATTGTCAGATTCAACAACTTCATCTTCATCTTCTTTCTCTTGGAAGGACTCCTTAATTTGCTCAATCTCTTTTAAAGTCATAACCCGATTATTAGGACAATTAGCTTGGAAATGTTCATAACCTTAACATTTAAAGCACTTCTTATTTCCATGGTCTGTCTTGACAAAATTCGACTTTTTTTTAGGTGCTTCCATCAGCTTCTCTTTTCCTTTGTCCTTGATGGTAATTTTGGGTTTACTGAAAGATGAAGAACCCTTGTAATATGAGTTCCCCTTACAGAAATTCTTGGGTGCCGAAGTCTTCATAGCTTTCTTTTGTTTCTCAACTTTAATGGACAACTTATATACATCTTCAAACGAACAAACGGTTGTAATTCCACCATATTAGCAATCTCCGTATTTAACCCTCCTAAGAATTTGGCAATAGTCTGTTCTTTAAACTCTGGTACATCACTTTGCATCATCAATCTCTTAAAATCTCGGATGTACTCTTCTACACTCTTGTCTCATTGCTTAAGAGTGTGCAACCTAAGGTAGAGATCTTGTCTATAGTTTTCGGGCAAGAATTTTCTCCACGTGAACTTTTTCAACTTTTCCCACGATCTCACTTTTTCTTTCCCTTCTCTATCTCTTTGTTTCTTGACATTCTCCCACTTTAGAGAAGCATAATCTTTAAACTTCAGAATTGCTATCTTACATTTTCTCTCATCAGAATAACCCTTGAACTCAAAGAACCTCTTAATCTCCTTAAGCCAATCCAAAAAATCATCAAGATTTAATCCCCCCTCAAATTCTGAAATATCAATCTTTAATCCTCTGTCATCATCACTCTCCCTTCTTCTTATTCTTTTGTCCACCTCAAACTTACTAAAATCACTTTCATCCCAAATTTCTTCTTTATAATAATGATGTCTTGGGTGAGGTGATGGTCTTTAGCGATTCTGGTTTGGAAGGGCACTCCCTCGTTTTGGTTGGCCTTGGTTTTGATTTTGGTTTCTTAAGAGCTGGAAGAATCATTCTTTAAGTTCATTCATCTATTCTTCAAGCTTCATAGTTACTAATTCCCATGGTGCGGGTGGAGTGGATGATCTACTCATAGTTTTTCTTTTTTTTTAAGTGTGGTGATATAGTAGTAGGTTAATTAGGTTTAGGGTTTTTAATGAAAATAAGAACTCCAGCAGAAATTAAAAAGGATTCAGCAAAGGAAAGATGATAATAAGGTGAAAGATTACTCACTTTTGACAACCCGTTGCTCTGATACCAATTGATGTGTCTTGCAGAAACTAAGAGTGAGTTTTGTTCTTCAAATTCGTTACTGTTCACAGAATTAGAGTTTTGAACTTTTAAACTCTTCAAATGATGATAACAAAAGAGAATTTAAAGATAAAAGCCAAGTATCCATGGCCTAAAGGCAATGCCACCAGCCAATGAAAAATCTACCACTAAATTTGGCAAGAATTTGGATAAAGGAACAAGAGTTAGATTACCATTCAAAAGAAATATATTTTCATTCAACCAGCCAAATTCCAAAAATGAAAAAAAAAAAAAAAGAGCCTTTTTAAAGGCATTACATATTTGGTCAAACATAAAAGAAAGTTATAGATTATATAGGGACTACAAGCATTAATTATAATAAATAACTGCACAATACTCCATATTTATGCTTCTAAAAATCACATAAATGCTCAGCTTTCATTCCAAAGATTCATATAAATGCTGCTCCATGACTTTGACTCCAAGCAACTAAATTAAGGCCAAATAAAATGTATAGATTGAGGAGATCATGGGCTGGACAAATTTGGGCCTGGGTTGACTTACCTTGTACTGAATTTACATTATATTGTCATCAAATTTTCTTGATGACCAAATTGTCTCTTTATAGACTCACAAAGTGCTTTAGAAGTTTCAGCTTTCAAGAATGTACCCACCAAGGATGGCTCCATGGAATTCAAAATCCATGTAACACTAATCTTCATATTCTTCACTTAATATGTCAGTAGGCTTTGTGATTTTTCCATTGACAAAGCCCAACGCTCGGTTTCCACTTAATGCTCGTTCAGCAGGATTGAACCAAATTGAATAATTTTTTTCATTTAAGGAAAATATGGTAAGTTTCAATGTGGTATTGCCAACATTGTTAACTCCCTTGAAGGAACTTTTATTCTTGGTGTTATATGATGAGCCCTCCTTTTCCATTTCCTAATTTGGCTTTGAAGGGGAATGTGTTGATACACCAAGAAGCAACAAGAAACAAAGATATAAGGTGGATTTAGGATGAAACTTGCTCTGATACCATGTAAAAAATATTGATAAAAGAATAATGAAGTTTCAAGTGTAAAAGAAAGTGTTGATTTTTCTACCTTTTTCATTTACAATGATGTGTTTATATATATGAATTTGTAACAGCTAGTTTTTCAAATTTTTGATCGTTACTGTTCACAACGGCTACTATTCAACGGCTAGTTTATTTGTCTTCTTATGTCTAGTTGCTTGTAATGGGTCTTCTAATAGGCTATGACTATTATTTTCAATACATCATCAGTCACAATCTTACTATTGTCTTGCACCACCATAACCTGCTTGTTTGGACATTGACTTGCTACGTGTCCCATGCCTTGACATTTAAAACATTTAATGTCGCGGTTTCTAGAGGTAGAAGTGTCAATTTTACCTTGAGAAACGTGGCTGGTGTTCTCAGATGTTTGCAACTTGTTTTCTTTCTTTGTGAAATTCAATTTTCAAAAGGATGCACTTGAACTTTGATTTAGATGTGCGTTACCCCTCCTCTTGAGTTGGTGCTTAATTTTGATGGCTATGTGAACCAAATCCACCAATTTCACATAATGTTGCAATTCTACTGCATTAGCAATTTTACGATTCAAACTACCCAAAAACCTAGCCATAGTAACTTCTCGATCCTCCTCTATATTTGCTCGGATCATAATTATTTTCATTTCATTATAATGATCCTCCATGCTTCGGTTGTCTTGCGTAAGGTTTTGCAATTTTGATAGAACTCCCTGTACTAATAACTTGGAGCAAATCGTTTTCTCATCACAATTTTCATCTCTTCCCATATTTCTATTGGACATTCTCTATTTCTTCTCCTACTTAAAACCAATTGATCCCACCAAATAATAGCATAATCAGAAAATTCAATGGCTGCAAGTTTTACCTTCTTCATCTCAGAGTAGTTGTGGCAATCAAAAACTAGCTCCATCTTCTTTTCCCACTCAAGATAAGCCTTAAGATCATTCTTGCCTTGAAATGATGGCACCTTCATCTTAATGCTGCCTAAATTATTATCCTCCTGATTCTAATCTTTTCTAATACATTCAACCCTTCTATTGCTGCCTATTGATTTCTATGGGCATTTAATACATAAACTACTTAACAATGGCAATTGTAAGTTGTTTGGAATGGAGAGAAAAAAGATAAAGCAGAATAAAGGAGAGAATGAAAAAATATATTATTAACTTAAATTTGTTTACAATATATACTAAAGCAACCAATAGTTAGTTGGCTATATTAAGTATAAAAAACAAGTAACAACAGATACTTGCCATATCATGAACAAGTATTAATCACATTTGGATAATACCATAATTGTCTTAGATTATTCTTTTGTTTGTAATATTCACTTTCCTTTTCTAATAAGGAAAGATTTTAATGTTGAATTTTTAAGAAATGAATGCTACCAAGCACTTTAGTAAGGATGTCATGTGCATAATGAATGGTGATTTCATGCTCTGACTTTGGTCTAATAACTTGGGCTGACTTTAGTCTAACAATTTGAGCCGACTTTGGCCTAACAACTTAAGCCATAGCCTTGGTTTGCTGATGATCTACATGATTCGATCCAAATCGATCTGTGCGCTTCAACTCAATATTCTCCCTCCAGTTGGGCTTGAAGAGATTTTTCAAGTTCAACTTGATGATTGCTTTATTGATTTGCTGTTTGGTTGGGGTTTTTGTAAAAATATCTCCCAATTGGTCTTCACTTCGAACAAATGGAGTGCAGATAACTTTGCCTTGACTCTTCCTCTTATGAAATGACAATCCATTTCTATGTGTTTGGTTCTTTCACGGAAAACAGGATTGGAGGCAATGTGAATAGCAGCTTTATTGTCACAAAACAGTTTCATTGGAGTTTCGATCTTGAATCCCATGTCTTCTACTAAGGCTTTTAACCAAATTAGCTCACTAGTTATTGAAGACATAGCTCGATACTCAGCTTCAGCACTTGATTTAGCTACCACACCTTGTTTCTTGCTTCTCCAAGTTACCACATTTTCACCCACAAAGGTGCAAAAACCTATAGTGGACTTTCGATCCAAGATATCTTCAGCCCAATCTGCATCACTATAAGCTATGATCTCATGATATCCATGCCTCTTCATATGTAATCCTTGGCCTGAGGTCCCTTTTAGGTAGCAAAAAATTCGGTTGACCATGTGCATGTGTTTGATCATTGGTAGCTATATGAATTGGATTAGCTGATTCACAGCAAAGGATATGTTAGGTCTAGTGATGGTTAAATAAATAAGTTTACCCACAATTCTTTGATATTGTTTGATATCTTCAAAGGGCTTGTCTTCCTTCTTGTCTTCTTTGTTGTCTTGTTCTTTCTTCTTGTAGTTACTTTCAATTGGTGTTGATGCTTGCCTTACTCCCAATTTACCTGTTTCACCAAGAAGATCAAGTGTGTATTTCCTTTGACATAGATAGAGTCCCTCTTTAGAATGTGCAAATTCTATGCCAAGAAAATACCTTAAGTATCCCAAGTCTCTAATGTCAAAGGTAGACAGACATAAGAAAGGTTTTAATACATCTAATGCCATGAAGATCACTTCCAGTAATGATAATGTCATCCACATATATAAGTAAAATCGTAATGCCATGATCAGTATGTTTAATGAATAGAGATGAGTCAACTTCACTCTTGGTGAAGTGTTGACTCTTCAATGCATTGTGCAACTTAGAGTACCAAGCTCTTGGAGATTGTTTTAGACTATAAATGGCCTTTTTAAGTCTATATACATGGGATTTTGGAATAGTTTTGCCATACCTGATACAAATCATGGCACAACTTAAAAAAATTCAATTCAAGTTCCGATTGGTCCAATTACGAGAGCCTAAGTAAAGAAGTTCAAAGATGCACTTAACAGACTAATTCAAGAAGTTTGGACCCAAGTAAATTCGTGTAGACCCATTGGGCTTGGTCCACATATCCAGCAAAGATGGATATGTATGATTTAAACTCTAGAAAAGTCTGACCAAATCTAAACTCGATTTTTTAGCAAGTAAAATAGAAATATTTAGGAGTGTTTGAGTTCATTTAGAAGTCTATCTAATTAGTCAGCTTTCCTTGGAGTGTTTGAATTCATTTATAAGTCTATTTAATTAATTAGCTTTCCTTTCTGTCTTAAGTAAGTACAAGTTACGATTTTTGCCTATAAAAAGGCACCCTTTTAATAAAAAGTTATTAGAATTCATTAGTCAAAATTTGAGAGTTATTTTCTTTTTGGTTCTTTGAAGAATTATTCGAACTTATCAAGAATTATTCTTGTGACGTTCATCAGTGACTTATCGAACGAACTTCTATCACCGTTTGTGGCGTCTACATTATACCGAGGTTCTTGTTTCTTTATAAACAATGGGTCGAGGTTCCATTGAAATTTGATCGTAGAATGATTTCGGGTTCCTTGTTGAATTTGAGTCTCGTTATTCTTAGCGAGATTCGTATCATTTGGTATCAGAGCAAAGATTATTCTAGCATCAGGTTTGCCTATCCCTTTTGTTATTCTTTGCGCAATCTGTTATTCTTTTCACAATTCTTGATATAAAAAAAAAAGAAAGAAAAAGAAAAAAAAAAGAAGAAAAAAAAAAAGAGAAGAAAGAAAAAAAAGTGGAAAAAAAAACGAAAATTTCATATTTCACTTTGTCATCAACACCCTAATATTTCTGTATCAAATTCTAATATATTCCTTGTGATTCTCAATTTCCAAATCAATGGGTATAAAATTGAAATACTTTGTGCGAAATTAAAACCTTTAAAATCCATGATACGACCTTATTTTCAGCTTTTATTTTGCCGTAGTAAGTCCTGAAGAATTGTTGCAAGAAATTTTTAGTTATTTTTTGTTAGTTTCAAAAGAACCAAAATAGAATTATTGAGTGGAAAAAGGCAAAAGTGGTGAAACCATTAGAAGGATAAAAGCAGCAAATTTTTTAAGTGAAACACGAGTGCAGAGTGATTCATATTCTTGAGTGTAAACACGTAAGGGAGAGAATTGTGAGGTCCTTTTTTTAATAACTTATCTTCTGTAGAAAGCATGTCACAACACGACCACGAGGAAGCACAAACAGAGATGAATTCAAAGCTATACATGGAAGTTTTTGTGGGAGAGATGAGACGGATGATGAAGCTGGAACTAGAGCAAATAAGTGAACGGTTGGATAGATTAGAAAATGTCAATCGAAGGAATCGGAGGGAAAGCGCTCAACAACAACGTACAGTAGAAGATTTTGAGGAATATAATGACGACAGTTTTGAGGAAGAAAATATACACTCGGTAGGCAGCAATAGGAGGGTTGAACGTGTTAGAAAAGATTGGAATCAGGAGGATAATAATTTGGGTAGTATTAAGATAAAGGTGCCTTCATTTCAAGGCAAGAATGATCCCGAGGCTTATCTTGAGCGGGAAAAGAAAATGGAGCTAGTTTTTGATTGCCACAACTACTCTGAGATGAAGAAGGTAAAACTTGCAGCCATTGAATTTTCTGATTATGCTATTGTTTGGTGGGATCAATTGGTTTTAAGTAGGAGAAGAAATAGAGAACGTTCAATAGAAACATGGGAGGAGATGAAAAATATAATGAGAAAACGGTTTGTTCTAAGCTATTCTTACATGGAGTTGTATCAAAAATTGCAAAGGCTTACGCAAGGCAACCACAGCATGGAGGATTATTATAAAGAAATGGAAATAACTATGATCCTAGCGAATATAGAGGAGGATCGAGAAGCTACTATGGCTAGGTTTTTGGGTGGTTTGAATAGAGAAATTGCAAACACGGTGGAATTACAACATTATATGGAATTAGAGAATTTGGTTCACATGGCCATCAAAATTGAGCGCCAACTCAAGAGGAGGGGTAGCGTACGTCTAAATCAAAGTTCGAGTGCATTCTTTTGGAAACCGAATTTCACAAAGAAAGAAGACAAGTTGCAAACATCCGCAACACCCAAGCACAACTTTGAGCCCAAGTCCGAGAACACCAGCCACGTTTCTCAAGGTAAAATTGACATTTCTACCTTTAGAAATCGTGACATTAAATGTCAAGGTAGAGAACACATAGCAAGTTAATGTCCAAACACGCGAGTTATGATGATGCAAGATAATGGTGACATTGTGACTGACAATGAAGATTCTGACACCAATGACATGCTGCCATTGGAGAATATCACCGAATAGGAGTATTTAGCCCTTGATACATTGACATTAGTAACTAGGAAAGCGTTCAGCTTGCAGGCAAAAGAAGTTGAAGAAGTGCAGCGAGAGAACCTTTTTCATACTAGGTGCCATGTCAAGGACAAGGTGTGTAGTATGATTATTGATAGTGGTAGTTGTACCAATGTTGCAAGCACAATAATGGTGGAAAAATTAGGACTGCCCACGTTAAAACACCCTAAACCTTACAAATTGCAGTGGTTAAATGATAGTGGAGAGATGAGGGTAAATAAGCAGGTGATAGTTGCATTTCGGATTAGCAAATATGAAGATAAAGTGTTATGTGATGTAATATCGATGCAAGCTGGACATTTGTTGCTAGGGCGTCCATGGCAGTTTGATAGGCGTGTAAAGTATGATGGCTTTACAAACAAGTACTCTTTTGTACTTAATCAAAGACCAATCACTCTTGTACCTTTAACACCGCAACAAGTGTATGAGGATTAAGTGTGGTTACGAAAGGAGTGTGATCAAAAGAAAGAGAGAGATAAAAAGAAAATGAGTGACAATTCGAGAGAAAAATTTGAAAGAGAAAAAAAGAGTGCAGATTCAGTCGTTGAAAACAAAATAGAGAGAAAAACAAATTTTTATGCAAAAGAGAGTGAAATAAGAAGAGCGAAGTTTTTAAAATTAGCCAATGATTGTACTTTTGTACAAAGAGGCGTTTTTAAATACTAATGAGATTGATTCTGCTTTGCCTAGTTCTATGGTTTCTCTTTTACAGGAATATGAGATGTCTTTTCCGAAGAAACGCCACAGGGATTACCTCCTATTCGAGTAATTGAACATCAAATTGATTTTGTACCTGGTGCGACAATTCCAAACCGACCAGCTTATAGGAGCAATCCTAAGGAGACAAAAGAGCTTCAAAGGCAAGTAAATGAGTTGATGGTGAAAGGTTACGTGAGGGAGAGCATGAGTCCATGTGCCGTTCCAGTTTTACTTGTACCTAAGAAGGATGGCATTTGGAGAATGTGTATTGACTGCCGAGCGATCAACAACATTACGGTAAAGTATAGACATCCCATTCCTCGCTTAGACGACATGTTAGATGAATTGCATGGAGCTTGTATATTTTCAAAAATTGATTTGAAGAGTGGGTATCATCAAATACGCATGAAAGAGGGTGATGAATGGAAAACTGTCTTTAAAACAAAATATAGTTTGTATGAATGGTTAGTAATGCCTTTCGGTTTAACTAATGCACCAAGCACATTTATGCGATTAATGAACCATGTATTGCGTGCATTCATAAGTAGATTTGTTGTTGTTTATTTTGATGATATTCTCATTTACAGCAAAAACTTGAATGATCATATTGTGCATTTAAAATCAGTTTTAGATGTACTTAGAAAAGAGAAGTTATTTGCTAACTTAAAAAAATGCACCTTTTGCACCAATAAACATGTGTTTCTTGGTTTCATTGTGAGTGCACAAGGAATACAGGTTGATGAAGAGAAAATTTGTGCAATTCAAGAATGGCCGAGTCCCACGAGCATAGGTAATGTACGAAGTTTTCATGGACTCGCTAGTTTCTGCTAACGGTTTGTGAAAGACTTTAGTACTTTAACCGCACCGCTCACTGAGGTAACAAAGAAAAATGTTGGTTTCAAGTGGGGAGGAAAGCAAGAGAAGGCGTTTCAGCTCATCAAGCAAAAATTGACAAACGCACCTTTGCTTTACCTAACTTTAACAAAATATTTGAGATCGAATGTGATGCTTCTGGTATAGGTATTAAAGCTGTGCTTATACAAGAAGGACGACCGATTGCATATTTCAGTGAAAAGCTAAGTGGAGCAACTTTAAATTACCCAACTTATGATAAGGAATTATACGCATTGGTTCGAGTTTTGGAAACATGGCAGCACTACCTTTGGCCCAAGGAGTTTGTGATTCACACTGATCACGAATCATTGAGGCACTTGAAAGGACAACACAAGCTGAACAAAAGACATGCTCATTGGGTGGAGTTCATTGAGACGTTTCCATACGTCATACGATATAAGCAAGGTAAGGAGAATGTAGTTGCAGATGCACTCTCTCGCAGGTACGCATTACTCTCTACTCTTGATGCTAAATTGCTTGGTTTTGAACATATTAAAGAGTTCTATCCTTCAGACCTTGACTTTAGTGAAGAGTATATAGCTTGTGAGAAGACCCCTAATGGGAAGTACTTTAGACATGAGAGTTTTGTATTTCGAGGAAATAAGTTGTGCATACCGAATTGTTCCGTGCGTGATTTATTAGTTAGAGAATCACATGGTGAAAGATTGATGGGACACTTTGGGATAGCTAAAACATATTGAGATAAAGCACACAGATCAATTGGGATCAAAGCATGTAGATCATCAGCAAACCAAGGCTTAAATTGTTAGACCAAAGTCAGCCCAAGTTGTTAGACCAAAGTCAGCCCAAGTTGTTAGACAAAAGTCAGAGTATGAAATCTCCATTCATTATGCATATGACATCCTTCCTAAAGTGCTTGATAGCATTCCTTTCTTAAAAATTCAACATTAAAATCTTTCATTATTAGAAAAGGAAAGTGAATATTACAAATAAAGGAATAATCCAAGGCAATTATGGTATTATCCAAATGTGATTAATACTTGTTCATGATATGGCAAGTATCTGTTGTTACTTATTCTTTATACTTAATATAGCCAACTAGCTGTTGGTTGCTTTAGTATATATTGTAAACAAATTCAAGTTAATAATACAATTTTCATTCTCTCCTCTATTCTGCTTTATCTCTTTTCTCTCCATTCCAAACAACTTACAATTGCCATTGTTAAGTAGTTTATGTATTAAATTCCTATAGAAATCAACATGGTATCAGAGCAAGGTGTTTAACCTATTATTCCTTCACTATTCTTGAGCTGATCGTGTTTGAGTCACTTCCCTTTATTCAGTCATATCCATAATGGCACTAGAGGACTCTTCCTCAAACACCATTAATCCAACCTCACAACCAGTCCGAAAAATGGTGGAACATGATGGAAATACCACCATCAAACTCACTACCATTCTTCTTAATAACCAAAACTTCCTTATCTGGGTCAAAGCTGCTTCTAATGCTTTGTGTGGCCGTGGAAGATATGGTTATGTCACAGGCAGCATCAAAAGACCATCCTTGGATGATGAAGACTATGAAGCATGGTTCCAAGTCAACAAAATGGTATTCACTTGGATCCTCAATTCTATTGAGCCAAATCTGCTGGGAGTCTTCTCTAATGCCGAAACTGCTAAGGAATTGTGGGACTCCATCAAGATCACGTTTGGACAGCAAAAGAATTTAATAAGAGTCTATGAACTCAAATACTATATAAATAAACTCAATCAAGGCGAGTCAAGTGCGATAAAGTACTTGGAAAAATTGAAGGAGGCATGGGAAGAACTTCGGTCCTACAAGCCAGAAACAAGTGACATGCATATAATCCTTTCAAGGGCAAATGAAGACAAGGTTTTTGCTTACCTTGAAGGCCTTAACTCATCCTTCAAGGAAATCCGTAACCAAATACTTATACACCAAATCATACCTCCATTTGATGAAGTGTGTGCAATGATCAACAAAAAAGAAACATCTCTTCGGGTTCTTGACACAAACTTTCAAAAGACCAAAAGCAATGCTCTAACCATTCAAGAACCAATAAATAAGAATGCCATGTTGTCTCAAAATAAGAAGAATGTGAACAACAACTCTTGGCCTAGATGTGATCATTGTCACAAAGTCGGTCATGTGAAAGACAAATGTTGGATTCTTCATCCATAACTGAAGCCTTCTCGGGATAAAGGGAGAGCACCTGACCAAAATGCACAGTAAGCCTGTTCGGGACATAGGAAGGCTGAAACCAATCTGCCTACATTCACCATTGAGGAACTTGCAAGAATGATTCAAGGCCAACTCAAGGTCAAACCCAAAACCGAAACTGCATCACATGCAAATTGTTCATTCGAAGATGGTATGATTTCTAGCTTTGGCTCTGGTACTTGTGATGAATCTTGGATTATTGACTCAGGGGCTAGTGATCATATGTTTAAAATTATAAATATAGCCTCTAAAATGATTCTTATGATTAGAAAACATAAAATTAGAATTGCTAATAGTGATTGCATTATTATTGATAGCATGGCAGATCTAGAACTATTCTCTAGAAAGACTAATGATTTATACATGCCTAATTTTGCGTCCAATCTTTTATCCGCAAGTAAAATCACCAAAGAGTTTAATTGCCTTGTTATTTTTTGCCATAACAAAGTGGTTTTTCAGGATATTATAACTGGCAAGAGGATTGGTGAAGGATTTACTCAGAATGGTCTCTATATGCTTAAGGATGAAAGCCAAGCATTAGTTGCTAATAAAGAGTACAGTACTCATGGGTTATGGCATGCTAGATTAGGCCATCTTTCGAACAAAATTTTAAATTGTTTATTTCCAAGAATGAACTTTGATAATAACTACAAATGTGAGGCTTGCATTTTAGGCAAGCAAACTAAATTTCATTTTAATAATTCTGATCACGTGAGTGAACATTTATTTGATTTAATTCATTCTGATGTATGGACCTCACCTATATTTTCACATGATAAGTATAAGTATTTTATTACTTTCATTGATCACAAGTCACGGTTCAAATGGATATATCTCTTAAAGCACAAATCTGAAGCATTTTCATGTTTTAAAAGATTCATGTTTTATGTTACTAATCAATTTGGTAAGAAAATCAAAGTTCTCAGAACCGATAATAGAGGAGAATACATGGATCATTCATTCAAAGACTTCTTGATAAACAATGGGATTATCCATCAAACCACTTGTCCGTATACCCCAAAGCAAAATGGAGTGGCTGAAAGGAAAAATCGCCACATCCTTGAAGTAGGAAGATCAATGCTCTTTCATCAGAATATGCCTAAAAAGTTTTGGAGTGATGCTATCCTCATGGCAACACACTTGATCAACCGAATGCCTTCAAACGTACTCAATGGTAAATCACTCCATGAGGTAATCTTTAACCAAAAACCTAAAATTACATATCTTAAAGTTTTTGGATGCACTTGCTATGTTCATGTTCCTCGTAACTTAAGAGACAAACTCAGCTATAAAAGCCAAAAATGCATTTTTGTTGGGTATTTCACAACACAAAAAGGGTATAAATGTTTTGAACTTAATACTAATAAACTGTTCATCTCCAGAAATGTAACGTTCTTAGAAGATGAACCTTTCTTTGCAAACAGTAACGACAGTATTAAGGGGGAGACCACTCATGATGTTGTTCCTAGACCCATTGTAGAAACCCTGAGCAAAACCAAATCCATTCATGGGCATCATGATTATTTAAAAGTTACACACAATGAACCAGATCATATTAAAAATCAAGATACACCTCTTCATAATGAGCATGAACAAAATATATCACATGATGAGCATGAATCTACCACATTGCAAGATGACACCTCACATGACAGTTCGCATGATGCATCTCATGACATATCCCATGACACTCTTCATGACACAGCAAAAATGGACTCAAGGAAAAATGACCATCATCACATCCCAAATCAACCTTCTCTTAGAAGGTCTACTAGAATCAAGAAACCAACCTCTAGTTGGATGCACAACAGGGTCTTTTACCATGGAAACCATGCCACCAATCATTCCATACATCATGTTTACACCTTTGATCATATAAAAGATCAATACAAGGCGTTTCTCAATACCATTGACGGGCTTCAAGAGCCCACAAACTATTATGAGGCCAAATCCTCTTCTATTTGGAGGAAAGCCATGCATGAGGAGTTAGATGCATTAACTAGAAATAAGACTTGGGAAATTGTTCCTCTTCCCCAAGGAAAGAAGCTTGTAGGGTGTAAATGGGTGTATAAGACTAAACTAAAAAGCGATGGGTCAATTGACAAGCATAAGGCTAGACTAGTAGCCCAAGGCTTTACCCAAAGATATGGAATAGACTATACCGAAACTTTTGCACCTGTGGCTAAAATGAACACCATTAGGGTGCTAATTTCTTTGGTTGTTAACTATGAATGACCGTTGTATCAAATGGATGTCAAGAATGCCTTTCTTCAAGGAGAATTGGAAGAAGACATCTACATGAAAATTCCTCAAGGGTATGACAAAAGTATCCCAAAATCCCATGTATGTAAACTTAAGAAAGCCATCTATGGTCTAAAATAATCCCCAAGAGCTTAGTACTCTAAGTTGCTCAATGCATTGAAGAGTCAACACTTCACCAAGAGTGAAGCTGACTCGTCTTTATTCACTAAGCATACTGATCATGGCATTACCATTTTACTTATATATGTGGATGGCATTATCATTACTGGAAGTGATCTTCATGGCATTAAATGTATTAAAACCTTTCTTATGTCTATCTTTGACATTAAAGACTTGGGATACTTAAGGTATTTCCTTGGCATAGAGTTTGCACATTCTAAAAAGGGACTCTCTCTATGTTAAAGAAAATACACACTTAATTTTCTTGGTGAAACAGGTAAATTGGGAGCAAGACAAGCATCAACACCAATTGAAAGTAACTACAAGAAGAAAGAACAAGACAACAAAGAAGACAAGAAAGAAGACCAGCCCTTTGAAGATATCAAATAATATCAAAGAATTGTGGGTAAGCTTATTTATTTAACCATCACTAGACTTGACATATCCTTTACTATGAATCAGGTAAGCCAATTCATGCAACAACTAATGATCAAACACATGCACATGGTCAACCGAATTCTTTGCTACCTAAAAGGGACTCCAGGCCAAGGATTACATATGAAGAGGCATGGACATCATGAGATCATAGCTTATAGTGATGCAGATTGGGCTGGAGATATCTTGGATCGAAAGTCCACTACAGGTTTTTGCACCTTTGTGGGTGGAAATGTGGTAACTTGGAGAAGCAAGAAACAAAGTATGGTAGCTAAATCAAGTGCCGAAGCTGAGTATCGAGCTATGTCTTCAACAACTAGTGAGCTAATTTGGTTAAAAGCCTTAGTGGAAGACATGGGATTCAAGATCGAAACTCCAATGAAACTATTTTGTGACAATAAAGCTGCTATTCACATTGCCTCCAATCCTATTTTCCATGAAAGAACCAAACACATAGAAATGGATTGTCATTTCATAAGAGAGAAGATTCAAGATAAAGTCATCTACACTCCATTTGTTCGAAGTGAAGACCAATTGGGAGATATTTTTACAAAAGCCCCAACCAAACAACAAATCAATAAAGCAATCAACAAGTTGAACTTGAAAAATCTCTTCAAGCCCAACTTGAGGGGGAGTATTGAGATGTAGCACACAGATCGATTTGGATCGAAGCATGTAGATCATCAGCAAACCAAGGCCCAGATTGTTAGACCAAAGTCAGCCCAAGTTGTTAAACCAAAGTCAGAGCATGAAATCTCCATTCATTATGCATATGACATCCTTCCTAAAGTGCTTGATAGCATTCTTTTCTTAAAAATTCAACATTAAAATCTTTCCTTATTAGAAAAGGAAAGTGAATATTACAAACAAAAGAATAATCCAAGGCAATTATGGTATTATTCAAATGTGATTAATACTTGTTCATGATATGGCAAATATATGTTGTTACTTATTCTTTATATTTAATATAGCCAACTAGCTGTTGATTGCTTTAGTATATATTGTAAACAAATTCAAGTTAATAATACAATTTTCATTCTCTCCTCTATTCTGCTTTATCTCTTTTCTCTCCATTCCAAACAACTTACAATTGCCATTGTTAAGTAGTTTATTTATTAAATTCCCATAGAAATCAACGAAACATTAGCTGTTTTACAAGAACACTTCTTTTGGCCACACATGAAAAGAGATGTTGAGAGAACTTGCGATAGATGTGTCACATGCAGGTAGACAAAATCCTGAAAGCAACCCCATGGTTTATACACACCATTGCCCATTCCTAATGAGCCTTGGATTGATATTTCTATAAACTTTGTGTTAAGATTGCCGAGGAGTAAACGTGGTAAAGATTCAATTTTTGTGGTTGTGGATAGATTTTCTAAAATGACACACTTTATTCCATGTCACAAAACGGATGATGCTTCACATGTTGCTGATTTGTTCTTTAAAGAGATTGTGAGATTATATGGTATGCCTAGAACAATTATTTCCGATAGAGATACTAAGTTCTTAAGTTACTTTTGAAAAATTTTGTGGTGTAAGTTAGGTACTAAGTTATTATTTTCTACTACTTGTCATCCACAAACTGATGGTCAAATTGAATTAGTAAATAGAACTTTGTCTACTTTGTTAAGGGCTGTTATTAGTAAGAACATTAAAACTTGGGAAGATTGTTTACCACATGTTGAATTTGCTTATAATCGTTCTGTTCATTCTGCTACTAAATTTTCTCTATTTGAAATTGTGTATGGATTTAATTCATTAACTCCATTGGATTTATCTCTTTTACCCATGATTGAGCGAGTTAATCTAGATGACAAAAAGAAAACTGAATTTGTTAGGCAGATTCATGAGAAAGGAAGACTCAACATTGAGCGAAGAATGGAGTAGTACGTAAAACAAACCAACAAGGGGCGTCGCAAGTTAGTTTTTGAACCAGGAGATTGGGTTTGGTTACATATGAGAAAAGAGAGATTTCCGACGCAACGGCATTCCAAATTACTTCCAAGAGGAGATGGCTCTTTTCAAGTTTTAGAGCGTATCAATGACAATGCTTACAAGCTAGATTTACCAGGTGAGTACAATGTAAGTGCTACTTTTAATGTTGCTGATTTGAGTCCTTTTTATGTAGGTGATGATTTGAGGACAAATCCTTTTCAAGAGAAGGGGAATGATACAAATCATGACACAACTTCAAAGAATTCAATTCAAGTTCCGATTGGTCCAGTTACGAGAGCCTAAGTAAAGAAGTTCAAAGATGTACTTAACGGGCTAATTCAAGAAATTTGGACCCAAGTAAATTCGTGGAGACCTATTGGGATTGGTCCACATATCCAGCAAAGATAGATATGCATGATTCAAACTCTAGAAAAGTCTGACCAAATCTAAACTCGATTTTTTAGCAAGTAAAATAGGAATATTTAAGAGTGTTTGAGTTCATTTAGAAGTCTAATAATTAGTCAGCTTTCCTTGGAGTGTTTGAGTTCATTTATAACTCTATTTAATTAGCTAGCTTACTTTTCTGTCTTAGGTAAGTACAAGTTACGATTTTTGCCTATAAAAAGGCACCTTTTGATTAAGAAGTGATCGAAATTCATTAGTCAAAATTTAAGAGTTATTTTCTCTTTGGTTCTTTGAAGAACTATTCGAAATTATCAAGAATTATTCTTGTAGCGTTCATTAGTGACTTATCAAACGGACTTCCATCACCGTTTGTGACGTCTATATTATACCGAGGTTCTTGTTTCTTTATAAACAACGGGTCGAAGTTCCATTCAAATCTGATCGTAGAACGATCTTGGGTTCCTTGTTGAATTCGGGTCTCGTTATTCTTAGTGAGGTTCGTATCAATACTGTAAAGGAATTCTCATGTAGACTTCTTCTTCCAATTCTCCTTGAAGAAAGGCATTCTTGACATCCATTTGATACAACGGCTATTCATAGTTAACAGCCAAAGAAATTAGCACCCTAATGGTGTTCATTTTAGCCACAGGTGCAAAGGTTTCGGTATAGTCTATTCCATATCTTTGGGTAAAGCCTTGGGCTACTAGTCTAGCCTTATGCTTGTCAATTGACCCATCACTTTTTAATTTAGTCTTATAAACCCATTTGCACCCTACAGGCTTCTTCCCTGGGGGAAGAGGAACAATTTTCCAAGTCTCATTCTTAGTTAATGCATCTAACTCCTCATGCATGGCTTTCCTCTAAATGAAAGAGGATTCGGCCTCGTAATAGTTTGTGGGCACTTGAAGCCCGTCAATGGTATTGAGAAAAGCCTTGTATTGATCTTTTATATGATCAAAGGTGTAAACATGATATATGGAATGATTGGTGGCATGGTTCCCATGGTAAAAGACCCTATTGTGCATCTAACTAGAGGCTGGTTTCTTGATTCTAGTAGACCTTTTAAGAGGAGATTGATTTGGAATGTGATGATGGTCATTTTCCCTTGAGTCCATTTCTGCTGTGTTATGAAAAGTGTCATGGGATGTGTCATGAGATACATCATGCGAACTGTCATGTGAGGTGTCATCTTGCAATGTGGTAGATTCATGCTCATCATGTGATATATTTGTTCATGCTCATTATGAAGAGATGTATCTTGATTATTGATATAATTGGTTTATTGTGTGTGACTTTTAAATAATGATGATGCCCATGAATGGATTTGGTTTTGCACAAGGTTTCTATAATGAGCCTAGGAACAACATCATGAGTGGTCTTCCCCTTAATACCATTGTTATTGTTTGCAAAGCAAGGTTCATCTTTTAAGACTGTTACATGTCTAGAAATGATCAGTTTATTAGTATTAGGTTCAAAACACTTATACCCTTTTTATGTTGTGGAATACCCAACAAAAATGAATTTCTGGCTTTTATAACTGAGTTTGTCTCCTAAGTTACTAGAAACATAAACATAGCAAGTGCATCCAAAAACTTTAAGATATGCAATTTTAGGTTTTTGATTAAAGATTACCTCATGGGGTGATTTACCATTGAGTACGTTTAAAGGAATTCAGTTGATCAAGTGTATTGCCGCGAGGATAACCTCACTTCAAAATTCTTTGGGCACATTCTGATGAATAATCCCATTAATCTTCTTACTTTAAGGATGTGGCGATTTTTCCTTTCAACCACTCTATTTTGCTTTGGGGTATACGGACAAATGGTTTGATGGATAATCTCATTGTTTATCAAGAAGTCTTTAAATGAATGATCCATGTATTCTCCTCCATTATCGGTTCTGAGAACTTTTATTTTCTTACCAAATTGATTAGCAACATAAAACATAAATCTTTTAAAACATGGAAATGCATCACATGAAAATCCATGTGAATCATCACTTGTGATCAATGAAAGTAATAAAATACTTATAATTATCATATGAAAACATTGGTCAGGTCCATACATTAGAATAAATTAAATCAGATAAATGTTCACTCACATAATCAGAATTATTAAAAAGAAATTTAGTTTGCTTGTCTGAAATGCAAGCCTCATATTTGTAGTTATTATCAAAGTTCATTCTTGGAAATAAACAATGTAAAATTTTATTCGAAAGATGGCCTAATCTAGCATGCCATAACCTATAAGTACTATACTTTTTATTAGCAACTAATGCTTGGCTTTCATCCTTAAGCGTATAGAGACCATTCTGAGTAAAGCCTTCATAAATTCTCTTGCCGATTATAATATCTGAAAAATCACTTTGTTAGGGCCAAAAATAACAAGGTAATTAAACTCTTTGGTGATTTTACTTATGGATAGAATATTGGACACAAAATTAGGCATGTATAAACCATTAGTCTTTCTAGAGACTAGTTCTAGATCTGCCATGCTATCAATAGTAATGCAATCACCATTAGCAATTCTAACTTTATGTTTTCTAGTCATAGGAATCATTTTAGAGGCTATACTTATATTTTTAAACTTATTATCACTAGCCCCTGAGCCAATAATCCAAGATTCATTACAAATACTAGAGCCAAAGCTAGAAATCATACCATTTTTGAATGAACAATTTGCATGTGATGCACTTTCGGTTTGGGGTTTGGCCTTGACTCATTCTTGCAAGTTCCTCAATGGTGAATGTAGGCAGATTGCTTTCAGCCTTTCCATGTCCTTAATAGGCTTGCTGTGCATTTTGGTCAGGTGCTCTCTCTTTATCCTGAGAAGGCTTTAATTGTGGATGAAGAATCCAATATTTGTCTTTTACATGACCGACTTTGTGACAATTATCACATCTAGGCCGAGAGTTGTTATTCACATTCTTCTTGTTTTGAGACAACATGGCATTCTTATTTATTGGTTCTTAAACAGTTAGAGTATTGGTTTCGGTCTTTTAAAAGTTTGTGTCAAGAACCTGAAGAGATGTTTCTTCTTTGTTGATCATTGCACACACTTCATCAAATGGAGGTATGATTTGGTGCCTAAGTATTTGGTTATGGATTTCCTTGAAAATGAGTTGAGGCCTTCAAGGTAAGCAAAAACCTTATCTTCATTGGCCCTTGAAAGGATTATATACATGTCACTTGTTTCTGACCTGTAGGACCGAAGTTCTTCCCGTGCCTCCTTAAATTTTTCTAGGTACTCTATCGCACTTGACTCGCCTTGATTGAGTTTATTTATATAGGATTTGAGTTCATAGACTCTCATTAAATTCTTTTGTTGTCCAAACATAATCTTGATAGTGTACCACAATTCCTTAGCGGTTTCGACATTAGAGAAGACTCCCAACAGATTTGGCTCAATAGAATTGAGGATGCAAGTGAGAACCATCTTGTTGACTTGGAACCATGCTTCATAGTCTTCATCATCTAAGGATAGTCTTTTGATGCTGCCCGTGACATAACCATATCTTCCATGGCCACACAAAGCATTAATAGCAGCTTTGACCCAAATAGGGAAGTTTTGGTTATTAAGAAGAATGGTAGTGTGTTTGATGGTGGTATTTCCATCATGTTCCACCATTTTTCAGACTGGTTGTAAGGTTGGATTAATGGTGTCTAAGGAAAAGTCCTCTAGTGCCATTATGGATATGACTGAATAGAGGGAAGTGACTCAAATACAATTAGCTCAAGAATAGTGAAAGAACGATAGGTTAAACACCTTGCTCTGATACCATGTTGATTTCTATGGGAATTTAATACATAAACTATTTAACAATAGCAATTGTAAGTTGTTTGTAATGGAAAGAAAAGAGATGAAGCAGAATAGAGGAGAGAATGAAAAAATATATAATTAACTTGAATTTGTTTACAATATATACTAAAGCCACCAACAGCTAGTTGGTTATATTAAGTATAAAAAAAAGTGACAACAGAGAAACAACAGAGTAAATTGGTAATCCCTGCGGTGTTTGCTCGGAAAAGACGTCCTCATATTCCTTCAACAGAGAAACAATAGAGTTAGGCAAAGCAGGATCAATCTTATTAGTGTTTCAAAATGCCTCTTTATAGAAAAATACAATCATTGGCTGATTTAAAAACTTTGTTCTTTTTATTTCACTCGTATAAAAATTTGTTTTTTTTATCTATTTTGCTTTCATCAACTAAATTTGCACTCTTTTTTTCTCTTTCAATTTTTTCATCCTCTCCTTTTTTTCTCTCGAATTGTCACTCGTTTTCTTTTTATCTCTCTTTTTCTTTAGATCACTCTCCTTTCATAATCACACTTGATCCTCATACACTTGTTGTGGTGTCAAAGGTACAAGAGTGATTGGTCATTGATTAAGTACAAAGGAGTACTTATTTGTAAAGCCATCAAGCTTCACACACCTATCAAATTGCCATGGATGCCCTAGCAACAAGTGTTCAGCTTGCATCGGTACTATCTCACACAACACTTCATCTTCATATTTGCCAATCCAAAATGCAACTATCACTTGCTTATTTACCTTCATCTCTATACTATCATTTAGCCACTGTAACTTGTATGGTCTAGGGTGCTTCAACGTGGGCAGTCTTAATTTTTTCACTATTGTTATGCTTGCAATATTAGTACAAGAACCATTTTCAATAATCATACTACACATCTTATCCTTGACATGCCATCTTGTATGAAAGAGGTTCTCTCGCTGCACTTCTTCAACTTCTTTTGCCTGCAAGCTCAACGCTCTCCTGGTTACTAATGTCATTGCATCATAGGCTAAATACTCCTTCTTGATTTCTATGGGGATTTAATACGTAAACTACTTAACAATGGCAATTATAAGTTATTTGTAATGGAGCGAAAAGAGATGAAGCAGAATAGAGGAGAGAATAAAAAATATATATAATTAACTTGAATTTGTTTACAATATATACTAAAATAACCAACAACTAGTTAGCTATATTAAGTATAAAAAAAATGACAACAAATACTTACCATATCATGGATAAATATTAATCACATTTAGATAATACTATAATTGCCATGAATTATTCTTTTGTTTGTAATATTCACTTTCCTTTCTAATAAGGAAAGATTTTAATATTAAAATTTTAAGAAAGGAATGCTATTAATCACTTTAGGAAGGATGTCATGTGCATAATGAATGGAAATTTCATGCTCTAACTTTGGTCTAACAACTTGGGCTGATTTTGGTCTAGCAATTTGTGTCGACTTTAGTCTAACAACTTGGGCCGAATGTATGGCTTGAGCCATAGCCTTGGTTTGTTGAGCTATATGTTTCGATCCAAATTGATCTGTATGCTTTAACTCAATAGAACATACTTTCTTTGGGATAGAAATAGCTCTTCATTGGAATTAACTATTTCTATATTTAGAAAATATCGTAGGTTTTTTGAATCTTTAACATCAAATGTACACTTCAAATATGCTTTAATGCTCTTAATACCATTAATATCACAACTAGTGATGATAACATATCATCTACATAAATAAGAACAATGGTAGATCCCTCACTTGAGTGTTCAATGAATAAGGAGTGATCAACATCGCTTACTTTAAAACTTTGAGAACACAATGCATTATGCAACTTATTATACCATGCTCTTGGTGATTGCTTTAATCCATATTGCAAGAAAGCATTCTTTACGTCCATTGATGTAAATCCTAATTATAATTAGCCGCTAAAGAGAGAAGCACTCTAATGGTGTTCATTTTTGCAACCGGTGCAAAGGTCTCTGTATAATCTAAGCCATAGGTTTGGGTAAAACTTTTAGCTATTAACCTAGCCTTATGTTTGTCTAAAGCTCCATCACTATTTAACTTAGTCTTATATACTCATTTGCATCCTTTAACTAAAGCATCTAATTCCTCCTGCATGGCTTGTTTCCAAACTGGCGATTTCCTAGCTTCCTCAAAGTTATTAGGATCTTTAATAGCATATACTTTAGTTAAAAAGGCTCTAAAACTCTTCTTTACATTTTCTAAGGTATAGTAGTGGTCAAAAGGGTGTGCGGTTATCTTATTACCATAGAAAAACACTCTATTCTTCATCCATTTTAATGAAAATTGTCTATGTCTTTGAGATCTCCTAAGTGGGGGATTTTGGCCTTGTGTAGGTGTAACATGCTCCCCCTCACTTTGTGTGCTAATAGATAGTTTATCTTGTCGACTAGATGGTAACTTTATTTGAACATTTGATTGTTCATCCCTAGGTGTTTCATCTTGGTTTTCCTCCTCCCTAATTCTACTAGATGACAAAGGTAAATCTTCTCTTACTTCACTAGGTAATCTAGATGAATATGCATCTCGACTTTCTTTATTGGTTTCCCTTTCATTAGACACTTCATCTTGTGATTCTACATTATCATTACTCAAATCTTGATCATGGTTACTAACTATGTCACTAGATGATGGTACATACTTGTATATTATGGCTAAAGGAAGTGGATCCTCTATTTCACCTTTTTTATTACTAGTTCTATCAAAATATGAGTCATTTTCTATGAAAGTAACATTCCTAGAGATATACTTATCATAGTCAATGGATTATAGCATCTATAGCCCTTAGTATCTATACAATAACCTAAAAAGATGCAATTAATGCTCCTTTCACTTAATTTATCTCTTAAATGACTTGGAATATATACATAGTATACACATCCAAAAATTCTAAGGTAGGACAGGTCCGGTTGGGTATTATAGGCAATCTCAATTGGTATCTTAATACGAACTTCGCTAAGAATAACGAGACCCGAACTCAACAAGGGACCCGAGATCGTTCTACGATCAGATTTGAATGGAACCTCGACCCATTATTTATAAAGAAACCTCAGTATAATATAGACGCCATAAACGGTGATGGAAGTCCATTCGATAAGTCACTGATGAATGCCACAAGAATAATTCTTGATAAGTTCGAATAGTTTTTCAAAGAACCAAAGAGAAAATAACTCTCAATTTTTCTGACTAATGAATTCTGATTGCTTCTTATTCAAAGGTGTCTTTTTTTATGCAAAATCGTATCTTGTACTTACCTAAGACAGAAAGGAAAACTAACTAATTAAATAGACTTATAAATGAACTCAAACACTCTAAGGAAAGCTGACTAATTAGATAGACTTATAAATGAACTCAAACACTTCAAGGAAAGCTGACTAATTAGATAGACTTATAAACACTCCTAAATATTCCTATTTTACTTGCTAAAAAATCGAGTTTAAATTTGGTCAGACTTTTCTAGAGTTTGAATCATGCATATCCATCTTTGCTGGATATGTGGACTAACCTAATGGGTCTCCACGAATTTACTTAGGTCCAAACTTTTTGAATTAGCCCGTTAAGTGCATCTTAGAACTTCTTTACTTGTGCTCTCGTAACTAGACCAATCGGAACTTGAATTGAGTTCTTTGAAATTGTGTCATGATTTGTATCATTCCCTTCCTCTTGAAAAGGATTTGTCCTCAAATCATCACCTACATAAAAAGGACTCAAATCAGCAACATTAAAAGTAGCACTTACATTGTATTCACCTGGTAAATCTAGCTTGTAAGCATTATCATTGATACGCTCTAAGACTTGAAAAGGGCTATCTCCTCTTGGAAGTAATTTGGAATGCCTTTGTGTTGGAAATCTCTTTTTTCTCATATGTAACCAAACCCAATCTCCTAGTTCAAAAACCAGCTTGCGACGCCCCTTGCTAGCTTGTTTTGCATACTGCTCCGTTCTTCATTCAATGTTTAATCTTGCTTTTGTTGAAAATAATAGTCATAGCCCATTAGAAGGCCCAGGATTATTCACACAATCTACAAGGCCCATTACAAGCAACTAGACACAACAAGACAAATAAACTAACGGTTGAACAGTAGCTGTTGTGAACAGTAACGGTTAAAAAATTTGAAAAACTAGCTGTTACAAACTCATGTATATAAACACATCATTGTAAATGAAAAATCAATACTTTCTTTTGCACTTAAAGCTTCATCATTCTTTTATCAATATTTTTTACATGGTATCAAAGCAAGTTTCATCCTAAATCCACCTTTTATCTTTGTTTCTTGTTGGTTTTTGGTGTATCAAGACATTCCCCTTCAAAGCCAAATTAATAAATGGAAAAGGAGGGCTTGTCATACAACACCAAGAACAAAAGTTCCTTCAAGGGAGTTGACAATGATGGTAATACCACCTTGAAACTTACCATATTTTCCTTGAATGGAAAAAATTATTCAATTTGGCTCAATCCCGCTGAACGAGCATTAAGTGGAAAACGAGCGTTGGGCTTTGTCAATGGAAGAATCACAAAACTTACTGACACATCAAGTGAAGAATATGAAGATTGGTGTTATAATGACAACTTGGTGTATACATGGATTTTGAATTCCATGGAGCCAGCCTTGGTGGGTGCATTCTCGAAAGCTGAAACTTCTAAAGCACTTTGGGAGTCTATAAAGAGACAGTTTGGTCATCAAGGAAACTTGATGAGAATATATGAGTTGAAGCATTTCATCAACAACATCAGCTTTGGTGGAGGTGATCCAATAGATTACAACACCAAAATTAAGGAAGCATGGGATGAACTTCAATCCTTAAGGCCGAATACCACCAATATTGAAGAAGTGGAAAAAAGAGCCAATGAGGATCTTGTAATATCATATTTGATGGGTTTGAGTTCTGACTATGATGATTTTAGAAATCACATCCTTAGAATTGAGCTTTTGCCTCATTATGATGATGTCGTAAACAAGGTGAATAAAGAGTACATGCAAAGAAAAATTTTGAATGGTAACTCAAACAAGACCGAAAGAAGTAGTTTGGTAGACAGCAAGGAAGAAGGTATGTTGGTTCAAGAAGCAAAAGTCAAGGCTAAGTGCGACAAATGTGAACGGATGCACAACCCAAAAGACAAATGTTGGAAGTGTGGTCATTGCAAGATGCTAGGTCATACTAAAGAAAAATGTTGGGTCCTCAATCCACATCTCAGGCCAATTAACAATAAGGAAAAGTCACAACCACATAGTGCTCAAAATGCGATAGAAAAAGGCAACTCAAAACTCCTTGAGGATTTGGCAAAACTTCTTCAAAATCATCTCCCAAGCTCCTCTCAAGGTATGATTTCTAGCTCATATTTTAAATTTGAACCCTGGGTTATTGATTCAGGTGCTACTAATCATATGTTTAGAAACAAAAACAACGCATCTAGAATAAAAACCCAAGAAAACTTTAGAAATGTGACAATAGCCAATGGTAGTGAGATACCTATTAAAGGATTAGCTAATATTAAAGTTTTATCAAAGGAAACAAAAGGTCTTTACATGCTAAATTTTTCGTCAAATTTGTTATCGGTAAGTAAGATAACAAAAGACTTAAATTGTTGTGTCATCTTTGAACCAAATAAAGTGATATTTCAGAACATACTGACTGGAAAGAAGATTGGTGAGGGAAGACTACAGGATGGAAGATCGTGTACTTCAAAAACTTTAGCATACAAGATTAGGACATCCTCCTAGTAATATTCTGTGTAAAATGATTCCGAATATGAAGTTTAGTGATTTTAAACAATGTAGGGCTTGCAATCTAGGAAAACAAACTAAACGTCTTTTTGTACAATCGGAAACTTGTTATAATGAAATGTTTGATCTCGTACATTCTGATCTATGGACTTCCTCTTTAGAATCTCATAATGGCTTCAAATATTTTGTGACATTTATTGACCACAAGTCTAGATACACTTGGATATACTTGATTAAAAATAAATCAGAAACCTTATCGTGTTTTAAAGAGCTTGTATTCTTAATTGAAAATCAACTTGGCAAAAGGATAAAGATTCTTAGGAGCGATAATGGGAGAGAATACACAAGTGCTGCTTTTGAGAATTACTTGAGCACTTTAGGAATAGTTCACCAAACGACTTGTCCCTACACACCCAAACAAAATAGAGTAGCCAAGCGAAAAAATTGGCATATCTTAGATGTAGGAAGGTCATTGATGTTTCATCACAATGTCTCTAAAGAATATTGGAATGAAGCCATTCTCACTGCCATATATTTGATTAACCGAATGCCTTCTAAGTTATTAAATGGAAAATCTCCTTTTGAGATTTTGTATAACCGACAACCCAACTTATCTTATTTTAAGGTTTTTGGCAGTACTTGTTATGTTCATATCCCTAATCATGTTAGAGACAAATTGAGTTATAGGAACGTAAAGTGCATGTTCTTAGGGTATTGCATTGATAAAAAAGGTTATAAATGTTTAGATCCTTGTACAAATGAGAAATTTCTCTCAAGAAATGTTACTTTTTTGGAAAGTAATCCTTATTTTGAGAAAGTGAGAAATAAGGGGGAAATTAAGGAGGATCCTCTTCCCTTATCTATTGTGGGTAACCGGTTGAGTTCATTAAGAAATAATAA
This sequence comes from Swietenia macrophylla, assembly GCA_032401905.1. Classification (NCBI taxonomy): domain Eukaryota; kingdom Viridiplantae; phylum Streptophyta; class Magnoliopsida; order Sapindales; family Meliaceae; genus Swietenia; species Swietenia macrophylla. The sequence goes on from CP135573.1 coordinate 7,145,023, forward strand.
TCAAATCAATAATAGAATAAGTTTGAATGAAAGTGAAAATGAGGATTCGAACTATGAAGAACAAAACATAGTTAGTGAAAGTCAAAGTGAGGAAACACCTAGAGATGAGCTGCTTGATGATCAATTAGTTTTGAAAATGAAATTCCATTTAGTTCTTCACAGGTTGATCAAAATGAGATAGAGTCCACTTCTCCATCACATGATCAAAATTTTCCACTTAAAAGATCTCAAAGAATTAGGAAACCTCTATCCGAATGGAAAAAAATAGGGTATTTTTTTATGGGAATAAGGTAACAGCACATCCTATAGAAAATTACTATACCTTAGTTAACGTTAAAGAGAATTATAGAGTTTTTCTAACAAAATTTGATAGTTTAAAAGAGCCATCTTGCTACAATGAGGCCAAAGACACTCTTATTTGGAAAAATGCCATGGACGAAGAGTTGGAAGCCTTAGTTAAGAATAAAACATGGGAAATTGTTCCTTTTCCTCAAGATAAGAAAACAGTTGGGTGTAAGTGGGTGTACAAAACAAAGTTGAAGAGTGATGGTTCTGTTGAAAAATATAAAGCTAGATTGGTAGACAAAGGATTTACTCAAACCTATGGTTTAGATTACAGTGAGACATTTGTACCAGTAGCTAAAATGAACACCATTAGAGTCATCTTATCCTTAGCCACTAACTATGAATGGGAAATGTATCAAATGGATGTTCGAAAGGCTTTTCTTCAAGGAGAACAAGAAGAAGAGGTTTATATGGATATCCCACAAGGATACAACGTCAAAGTACCAAGAACACGTGTGTAAACTTAGAAAAGCCATTTATGGCTTAAAACAATCACCTAGAGTTTTGTACTCTAAGTTGTAAGGTGCTTTAACTTCTCAACTTTTTAAAATTAGTAGTGCTGACCACTCTTTATTCATAAAACACTCCAATAATGGTATAACAGTTGTGATAATCTATGTAGATGATATAATTATAACTGGAAGTGATAGTTTGGGAATAAAAAACACTAAAAGCTATTTAAAATCTACATTTGATATTAAAGACCTTGAGTACTTACGGTATTTCTTAGGTATAGAAATTGTCCATTCTAATAAAGGGTTTTTTCTATCCCAACGAAAATACACACTTGATCTTTTGAAAGAGACAGGTAAGCTTGGAGGGAAGATAGCTTCAACAGCAATTGAAGGACAAACCAGAAAGAAGGAGGGCAAACCAATTCAAGACATCAAGCAATATCAAAGAATTGTGGGTAAGTTAATCTATTTAACCATTACTAGACCTGACATTTCTTTTGCTGTGAATCAGGTGAGCCAATTTATGACTTGTCCAATGACCAATCACATGGAAATGGTGGACCGAATACTCAAATATCTCAAGGGAACTTCAGGACAAGGAATACTTATGAAAAAACATGGACATCATCAAATTCTTGCCTACACAGATGCTGATTGGGCAGGGAGCATTGAAGACCGCAAGTCTACAACCGGATATTGCACTTTTGTTGGTGGGAATTTGGTGACTTGGAAGAGCAAAAAGCAAACTGTGGTGGCCAAATCAAGTGCTGAAGCTGAATATAGAGAAATGGCTTCAACCACTAGTGAATTGATATGGTTGAAAGCATTGGTTGAAGATTTAGGTTTTAATATGGAGACACCTATGAAGTTACATTGTGATAACAAGTCGGCAATACATATTGCGAATAATCCGGTATTTCATGAGAGGACTAAGCACATAGAGGTCGATTGTCACTTTATAAGAGAAAAGTATTTGAACAAGACAATCTCAATGCCTTATGTCAAGAGTGAAGATCAATTGGCGGACGTGTTTACCAAACCTCCAAGTATTCAACAATTCCACAAGTTCGGTAGCAAGTTGAACTTGATTAATTTGTTCAAGCCCAACTTGAGAGCGAGTGTTGAAAATAATAGTCACAGCCCATTAGAAGGCCCAAGATTATTCACACAATCTACAAGGCCCATTACAAGCAACTAGACACAACAAGACAATTAAACTAGCCGTTGAACAGTAGCCGTTGTGAACAGTAACGGTCAAAAAATTTGAAAAACTAGCTGTTACAAACTCATGATATAAACACATCATTGTAAATGAAAAATTAATACTTTCTTTTGCACTTGAAGCTTCATCATTCTTTTATCAATATTTTTTACAGCTTTCTCATGAATCTGCCTAACAAATTCAGCTTTTCTTTTTGCCATCTAGATTAACTCGTTCAATCATGGATCAAAGAGATAAATCCAATGGAGTTAATGGATTAAATCCATACACAATTTCAAATGGAGAAAATTTAGTAGCAGAATAAACAGTACGATTATAAGTAAATTCAACATGTGGTAAACAATCTTCCCAAGTTTTAATGTTCTTACTAATAACAGCCCTTAACAAAGTAGACAAAGTTCTATTTACTACTTCAGTTTGACCATTAGTTTGTGGATGACAAGTAGTAGAAAATATTAACTTAGTAGTTAATTTATACCACAAATCTTCCAAAAGTAACTTAAGAACTTAGCATTTCTATCGGAAACAATTGTTCTAGGCATACCCTGTAATCTCATAATCTCTTTAAAGAACAAATCAGCAACATGTGAAGCATCATCCATTTTGTGACATGGAATAAAGTGTGCTATTTTAAAAAATATATCTACAACTACAAAAATTGAATCTCTATCACGTTTACTCCTAGGCAATCCTAACACAAAGTTTATAGAAATATCAATCCAAGGCTCATTAGGAATGGGCAATGGTGTGTATAAACCATGGGGTTGCTTTCGAGATTTTGCCTGCCTGCATGTGACACATCTATCGCAAGTTCTTTCAACATCTCTTTTCATGTGTGGCCAAAAGAAGTGTTTTTGTAAAACTGCTAATGTTTTAGATATCCCAATGTGTCCAATCAATCCTCCACTATGTGATTCTCTAACTAATAAATCACGCACAGAACCATTCAGTATGCACAACTTATTTTCTCGAAATAAAAAACCTTCATGTCTAAAGTACTCACTATTGGGGGTTTTCTCACAAGTTATATACTCTTCACTAAAGTCAGGGTTTAAAGGATAAAACTCTTTAATATGTTCAAAACCAAGTAATTTAGCATCAAGAGTAGAGAGTAATGCGTACCTGCGAGAAAGTGCATCTACAACTACATTCACCTTACCTTGCTTATATCAGATAACGTATGGAGACATCTCAATGAACTCCACCCAACAAGCATGTCTTTTGTTTAGCTTGTGTTGTCTTTTCAAGTGCCTCAATGATTCGTGATTAGTGTGAATCACAAACTCTTTGGGCCAAAGGTAGGGCTGCCATGTTTTCAAAACTCGAACTAATGCGTACAATTGCTTATCATAAGTCGGGTAGTTTAAAGCTGCTCCACTTAACTTTTCATTAAAATAAGCAATCAGTCATTCTTCTTGCATAAGCACAGCTCCAATACCTCAGTGAGCGGTGCAGCTAAAGTACTAAAGTCTTTCACAAACCGTCGGTAGAAATTAGCAAGTCCATGAAAACTTCGTATGTTACCTATGCTTGTGGGACTCAGCCATTCTTGAATTGCACGAATTTTCTCTTCATCAACCTGTATTCCTTGTGCACTCACAATGTAACCAAGAAACATAAGCTTATTGGTGCAAAAGGTGCATTTTTTTAAGTTAGCAAATAACTTCTCTTTTCTAAGTACATCTAAAACTGATTTTAAATGCACAATATGATCATCCAAGTTTTTGTTGTAAATAAGAATATCATCAAAATAAACAACAACAAATCTGCCTATGAATGCATGCAATACCTGGTTCATTAATCGCATAAATGTGCTCGGTGCATTAGTTAACCCGAAAAGCATTACTAACCATTCATACAAACCGTATTTTGTTTTAAAGGCAGTTTTTCATTCATCACCCTCCTTCATGCATATTTGATGATACCCACTCTTCAAATCAATTTTTGAAAATATACAAGCTCCACGCAATTCATCTAACATGTCGTCTAAGCGAGGAATGGGATGTCGATACTTTACCATAATGTTGTTGATTGCTCGGCAGTCAATGCACATTCTCCAAGTGCCATCCTTCTTAGGTACAAGCAAAACTGGAACGGCACATGAACTCATGATCTCCCTCACGTAACCTTTTGCCATCAACTCACTTACTTACCTTTAAAGCTCTTTTATCTCTTCAGGATTGCTCCTATAACCTGGTCGGTTTGGAATTATCGCATCAGGTACAAAATCAATTTGATGTTCAATCCCTTAAATAGAAGGTAATCCCTGTGGCATTTTTTTGGGAAATACATCCTCATATTCCTTCAAAAGAAAAACCATAGAGTTAGGCAAACCAGAATCAATCTCATTAGTATTTAAAAACGTCTTTTTGTATAAAAGTACAATCATTGGCTGATTTAAAAACTTCGCTCTATTTATTTCACTGTCTTTTGCATAAAAATTTGTTTTTTTTTCTATTTTGTTTTCAACAACTGAATCTGTACTCTTTTTTTCTCTTTCAATTTTTTCTCTCGAATTGTCACTCATTTTCTCTATTTTTTTTTTATCACACTCCTTTCGTAACCACACTTGATCCTTATACATTTGTTGCGGTGTTAAAGGTACAAGAGTGATTGGTCATTGATTAAGTACAAAAGAGTACTTGTTTGTAAAGCTATCATGCTTTACACGCCCATCAAACTGCCATGGATGCCCTAGCAATAAATGTCCAGCTTGTATCGATACTACATCACACAACACTTCATCTTCATATTTACCAATCCGAAATGCAACTATCACCTGCTTATTTACCCTCATCTCTCCCTATCATTTAACCACTACAATTTGTAAGGTTTAGGGTGTTTCAGCATGGGCAGTCCTAATTTTTCCACCATTATTGTGCTTGCAACATTATTACAACTACCACTATCAATAATCATACTACATACCTTATCCTTGACGTGGCACCTAGTATGAAAGAGGTTCTCTCGCTGCACTTCTTCAACTTCTTTTGCTTGCAAGCTCAACGCTCTCCTATCAATACTCCTCCTCGGTGATGTTCTCCAATGGCGGCATATCTTTGGTGTCAGAATCTTCATCGTCAGTTACAATGTCACCATTACCTTGCATCATCATAACTTGCGTGTCTGGACATTGAATTGCTATGTGTCCTCTACCTTAACATTTAAAACATTTAATGTCACGGTTTCTATAGGTAGAAGTATCAATTTTACCTTAAGAAACGTGGCTGGTGTTCTCAGACCTGGGCTCAAACTTGTTCTTAGGTATTGCGGATGTTTGCAGCTTGTCTTCTTTCTTTGTGGAATTCAGTTTCCAAAATAATGCACTCGAATTTTGATTTAGACATGTGCTACCCCTTCTCTTGAGTTGGCGCTCAATTTTGATAGCCATGTGAACCAAATCCTCTAATTCCACATAATGTTGCAATTCCACCGCGTTTGCAATTTCTCGATTGAAATCACCTAAAAATCTAGCCATAGTAGCTTCTCGATCCTCCTTTATATTCGTTCGGATCATAGTTATTTCCATTTCTTTATAATAATCCTCCACGCTCTGGTTGCCTTACGTAAAACTTTGCAATTTTTGATACAACTCCCTGTAATAATAGCTTGGAGCAAACCGTTTTCTCATTATAGTTTTCATCTCCTCCCATGTTTTTATTGGACGTTTTCTGTTTCTTCTCCTACTTAAAACCAATTGATCCCACCAAATAATAGTATAATCAGAAAATTTAATGGTTGCAAGTTTTACCTTCTTCATCTCGAAGTAGTTATAGCAATCAAAAACTAGCTCTATTTTTTTTTCCCACTCAAGATAAGCCTCGGGATCATTCTTGCCTTGAAATGAAGGCACCTTCATCTTAATGCTGCCTAAATTATTATCCTCCCGATTCTAATCTTTTCTAACATGTTCAACCCTCCTACTGCTCTGCCTACTAAGTGTCTATCTTCCACCTCAAAACTGCTGTTGTTATATTCCTCAAAATCTTCTACTGTACGCCGTTGTTGAATGCTTTCCCTTCGATTCCTCCGATTGACATTTTCTAATCTATCCAACCATTCACTAATTTGCTCTAATTCCAGTTTCATCATCCGTCTCATCTCTCCCACCAAAACTTCCATGTATAATTTTGAATTCATCCCTGTTTGTGCTTCCTCGTGGTCGTGTTGTGACATGATTTCTGCAGGAGATAAGTTATAAAAAAGGACCTCACAATTGTCTCCCTTACGTTTTTACACTCAAGAATATGAATCACTCTACACTCGTGTTTCACTCAAAAAATTTACGGCTTTTATCTCTCTAATGCTCTCACCACTTTTGCCTTTTTCCACTCAATAATTCTCTTTCGGTTATTTTGAAATTAACAAATAATAACCAAAAATTTCTTGCAACAATTTTTCAGAACTTACTATGACAAAATAAAGGCTGAAAATAAGGTCGTGTTACAGATTTTAAAGGTTTTAATTTCGCACAAAGTATTTCAATTTTATACCCACTGTTTTGGAAATTAAGAATCACAAGGAATATATTAGAATTTGATACACAAATATTAGGGTGTTGATGACAAAGTGAAATATGAATTTTTTTTTCATTTTTTTTTCACTTTTTTTCTCTCACTTTTTTTTTTCTTTCTTCTCTTTTTTCTTTCTTTTTTTTATATTAAAAATTGCGAAAAGAATAACAAAAAGGATAGGCAAACCTGACGCTAGAATAACCTTTGCTCTGATACCAAATGATATGAACCTCGCTAAAAATAACGAGACCCGAATTCAACAAGGAACCCAAGATCATTCTACGATCAGATTTGAATGGAATCTTGACTCGTTGTTTATAAAGAAACAAGAACCTCGATATAATGTAAACGCTACAAACGGTGATGGCCTTTTTCAAGTCTTAGAGCGTATCAATGACAATGCTTTATAAGCTAGATTTACCAGATGAATACAATGTAAGTGCTACTTTTAATGTTGCTGATTTGAGTCCTTTTATTGTAGGTGGTGATTTGAGGAAAAATCTTTTTTAAGAGGAGGGGAATGATACAAATCATAGCACAACTTCAAAGAATTCAATTCAAGTTCCGATTGGTCCAGTTATGAGAGCATAAGTAAATAAGTTTAAAGATACACTTAACGGGCTGATTTAAGAAGTTTAGACGCAAGTAATTTCGTAGAGACCCATTGGGCTTAGTTCACATATCCAGCAAAGATAGATATGCATGATTCAAACTCTAGAAACGTCTGACCAAATCTAAACTTGACTTTTTAGCAAGTAAAATAGAAATATTTAGGAGTGTTTGAGTTTATTTATAAGTTTATTTAATTAGTAAGCTTTCCTTGGAGTGTTTAAGTTCATTTATAAGTCTATTTAATTAGTTAGCTTTCCTTTCTGTCTTAGGTAAGTACAAGATACGATTTTGCCTATAAAAAGGCACCTTTGAATAAGAAGCAATCAGAATTCATTAGTTAAAATTTGAGAGTTATTTTCTATTTGGTTCTTTGAAGAACTATTCGAACTTATCAAGAATTATTTTTGTGGTGTTCATCAGTGACTTATCGAACGGATTTCCATCACCGTTTGTGGCATCTACATTATACCAAGATTTTTGTTTCTTTATAAACAATGGGTCGAGGTTCCATTCAAATCTGATCGTAAAACGATCTTGAGTTCCTTGTTAAGTTCGGGTCTCGTTATTCTTAGCGAGATTCGTATCATCCTTATGTTGAAAATAATAGTCATAGCCTATTCGAAAGCCCAAGATTATTCACACAATCTACAAGGCCCATTACAAGCAACTAAACACAACAAGACAAATAAACTAGCCGTTGAACAGTAGCCGTTGTGAACAGCAACAGTTAAAAATTTTGAAAAACTAGCTGTTACAAACTCATGTATATAAACACATCATTGTAAATGAAAAAGTGAGAAAAATTAATACTTTTTTTTGCACTTGAAACTTCATCATTCTTTTATCAATATTTTTTACATGGTATCAGAGCCAGGTTTCATCCTAAATCCACCTTCTATCTTTGTTTCTTGTTGGTTCTTGGTGTATCAAGACATTTTCCTTCAAAACCAATTTAAGAAATGGAAAAGGAGGGCTCGTCATACAACACCAAGAACAAAAGTTCCTTCAAGGGAGTTGACAATGATGGTAATACCACTTTGAAACTTACCACATTTCACTTGAATGGAAAAAATTATTCAATTTGGCTCAATCTCGCTGAACGAGCATTAAGTGGAAAACGAGCATTGGGTTTTGTCAATGGAAGAATTACAAAGCCTACTGACACATCAAGTGAAGAATATAAAGATTGGTGTTATAATGACAACTTGGGGTATACATGGATTTTGAATTTGATGGAGCCAGCCTTCATGAGTGCATTGTTGAAAGCTGAAACTTCTAAAGCACTTTGGGAGTCTATAAAGAGACAATTTGGTCATCAAGGAAACTTGATGAGAATATATGAGTTGAAGCATTTCATCAACAATATCATCCTTGGTGGAGGTAGTTTGGTAGACAGCAAGGAAGAAGGTATGTTGGTTCATGGAGCAAAAGTCAAGGCTAAGTGCGACAAATGTGGACGGATGCACAACCCAAAAGCCAAATGTTGGAAGTGTGGTCATTGAAAGATGCTAGGTCATACTAAAGAAAAATGTTGGGACCTCAATCCACATCTCAGGCAAATTAATACAAGGAAAAGTCACAACAACAAAGTGCTCAAAATGCGATAGAAAAAAGCAACTCAAAACTCCTTGAGGATTTGGTAAAACTTCTTCAAAATCATCTTTCAAGCTCCTCTCAAGGTATGATTTCCAGCTCATATTTTAAATTTGAACCATGGGTTATTGATTCAGGTGCTACTAATCATATGTTTAGAAACAAAAACAACGCATCTAGAATAAAAACCTAACGAAACTTTAGAAATGTGACAATAGCCAATGGTAGTGAAATACCTATTGAAGGACTAGGTGATATTAAAGTTTTATCAAAGGAAACAAAAAGTCTTTACATGCCAAATTTTTCGTCAAATTTGTTATCGGTTAGTAAGATAACAAAAGACTTAAATTGTTGTATCATCTTTGAACCAAATAAAGTGATATTTCAGGACATACTGACTGTGAAGAAGATTGGTGAGGGAAGACTACAGGACGGCCTATATTTTTTGGATAACACCAATCGAGCTCTTAGAGTTGAAGAAGATCGTGGACTTCAAAAACTTTGGCATGCAAGATTAGGACATCCTCCTAGTAATACTCTGTGTAAAATGATTCCGAATATGAAGTTTAGTGATTTTAAACAATGTAGGGCTTGCAATCTAGGAAAACAAACTAAACTTCTTTTTGTACAATCGGAAACTTGTTATAATGAAATGTTTGATCTTGTACATTCTTATCTATGGACTTCCCCTTTAGAATCTCATAATGGCTTCAAATATTTTGTGACATTTATTGATCACAAGTCTAGATACACTTGGATATACTTGATTAAAAATAAATCGGAAACCTTATTGTGTTTTAAAGAGCTTGTATCCTTAATTGAAAATCAACTTGGCAAAAGGATAAAGATTCTTAGGAGCAATAATGGGGGAGAATACACAAGTGCTGCTGTTGAGAATTACTTGAGCACTTTAGGAATAATTCACCAAACGACTTGTCCCTACACACCTGAACAAAATAGAGTAGCCGAGTGAAAAAATCGGTAAATCTTAGATGTAGGAAGGTCATTGATGTTTCATCACAATGTCCCAAAAGAATATTGGAATGAAGGCATTCTAACTGCCATACATTTGATTAACCGAATGCCTTCTAAGTTATTAAATGGAAAATCTCCTTTTGAAATTTTGTATAACCGACAACCCAACTTATCTTATCTTGAGGTTTTTGGCAGTACTTGTTATGTTCATATCCCTAATCATGTTAGAGACAAATTGAGTTATAGGAACGTAAAGTGCATGTTCTTAGGGTATTGCATTGATAAAAAAGGTTATAAATATTTAGATCCTTATACAAATGAGAAATTTCTCTCAAGAAATGTTACTTTTTTGGAAAGTAATCCTTATTTTGAGAAAGTGAGAAATAAGGGGGAAACTAAGAAGGATTCTTTTCCCTTATCTATTGTGGGTAACCGGTTAAGTTCATTAAGAAATAATAATCAAATCAATGATAGAAGAAGTTTGAATGAAAGTGAAAATGAAGATTCTAACAATGAAGAACAAAACATAGTTAGTGAAAGTCCAAGTGAGGAAACATCTAGAGATAAGCTGCCTGATGATCGATTAGTTTCTGAAAATGAAATTCCATTTTGTTCTTCACAGGTTGATCAAAATGAGATAGATTCCACTTCTCCATTATATGATCAAAATTTTTCACTTAGGATATCTCAAAGAATTAGGAAACCTCCATCCGAATGGAAAAAAAATAGGGTATTCTTTTATGGGAATAAGGTAACAGCACATCTTATAGAAAATTACTATACCTTAGATAACATTAAAGAGAATTATAGAGTTTTTCTAACAAAATTGGATAGTTTAAAAGAGCCATCTTGCTACAATGAGGCCAAAGACACTCCTATTTGGAGAAATGCAATGGACGAAAAGTTGGAAGCTTTAGTTAAGAATAAAACATGGGAAATTGTTCCTCTTCCTCAAGATAAGAAAACAGTTGGGTGTAAGTGGGTGTACAAAACAAAGTTGAAGAGTGATGGTTCTGTTGAAAAATATAAAGCTAGGTTGGTAGCCAAAGGATTACACTGAGACATTTGCACCAGTAGCCAAAATGAACACCATTAGAGTCATCTTATCTTTAGCCGCTAACTATGAATGGAAAATGTATCAAATGGATGTTCGAAATGTTTTTCTTCAAAAGGAACTAGAAGAAGAGGTTTATATGGATATCCCATAAGGATACAACGTCAAAGTACCAAGAACACATGTGTGTAAACTTAGAAAAGCCATTTATGGCTTATAACAATCACCTAGAGCTTGGTACTCTAAGTTGCAAGGTGCTTTAACTTCTCAACTTTTTAAAATTAGTAGTGCTGATCATTCTTTATTCCTAAAACACTCCAATAATGGTATGATAATTGTGATAATCTATGTAGATGATATAATTATAACTGAGAGTGATAGTTTGGGAATAAAAAACACTAAAAACTATTTAAAATCTACATTTGATATTAAAGACCTTGGGTACTTACGGTATTTCTTAGGTATAGAAATTGCCCATTCTAATAAAGGGCTTTTTGTATCCCAAAGAAAATATACACTTGATCTTTTGAAAGAGACAGGTAAGCTTGGAGGGAAGATAGCTTCAACACCAATTGAAGGACAAACCAGAAAGAAGGAGGGCAAACCAATTCAAGACATCAAGCAATATCAAAGAATTGTGAGTAAGTTAATCTATTTAACCATTACTAGACCTGACATTTCTTTTGTTGTGAATCAAGTGAGCCAATTCATGACTTGTCCAATGGCCGATCACATGGAAATGGTGGACCGAATACTCAAATAATTTTGATTCCAATGTTTTGTCTTCTTCAATTAGAAAAATGTTTGGTTCTAAAACCAAAGACAACCCCAGAATCATCAAATCCAGAGAACTCATGACCAAAATTACCAACTTTAGTCAAAAAATCAACAAGGATATCTTACCCAATATTCCCTATAGCACAATTTATGACATAGGTTACTTTGATTACAAAACCGCAAGTTCAATCAAGGAACACGAAGAACCCTTTCTCTTCAAAATGAATTTGAAGAGATTAGGCTCCTCAATTCCACAGCCATCAATAGATACAAAGAACAAGGTTTCAACTACCTCCATTTTGGATTAGTCCAAATTGCAATCAAACCCCTTTCAAGAACAGGATTAGATTGCCCCATCTTACTCATGCTTAGAGACAAAACCTTACTCAAATTCGAGGATTCCATTTTAGGAATAGTCCAGTCAAACTTATGTAATGGTTCCATATATTTCAACTGTGCTCCAAATTTCCAAGTTAGCCTTTTAGATCCAACCATTTTAGATACTCTTGTACTCAACATTCATGCTCCAGAAACCAAATTTACTCAACATAGACAAGGTTATATGCTCCTTTACAGGATTTACTTTAGACAAATCACTTCTCAGTTCAATCCAAAATGCTTACTCAAAGATGATAGAGGAGAGACAACCATGCTTAGTATTTAAACGGAAAGAGATGATACACCAACTTCAACTTACACTCCAAAACTCCTTCAATGGAATGAAATCACCATTCCAGAAGTATGGAGATTCCAAAACCCACAGGTTCCAAGAAACCTAGTCCAAAAAGATCTTAAACAAGTAGTAGAAACCTCTGATGGTCAAGTTTTACTTAGATTCAATTACTTTAGACAACCAAGAACATCAAGCAGCTTTGCTGAATTCCAAGCTGCTAGGTCATCATTTTCAATGCCATCAACTTCTAGACCAAATAGGATAGAAGAAGTAGAAACTCAAAAAGTTCTGTTAGCTACTCAAATCCCGTAGCTGAACCAATACCTCAACAAACTCCTACTCCCGGATCCCCCACATTGTCTGACTTTCAATCCATCAATATGATTACCAATGACAATTTTCAAATAGACAAAGACTTTCTTAGGCAAGATTTCAAGACCGATACCAATAAACCCAAGGTAGAATGGTTTTACAAAAATTTTGATGAAACAAAACGTACCCAAATTAGAGAAGTTTGGTATGAAGAAATGAATAGGCTTAAAGTCAACATCCCATTCTTCACATGGTTCCAGATGTATTTAGATAATCATCACATAGAATACCCTTTCAAGACCATTGATATCAATGTCAATCATAGTCAACTTAGGAAATGGGAAACCAAAAGTCATGGTATTATTCAATCTGTCCATCCATCAATAGAATCTCTCAATCTTAAGGTTTCTGAAAATAGCATTCCCGCATCTCCCTTTAAGATTGCCGACAATAGACCCAATACAGATACTACAAATTTAGGAGATATCAAGAAGGTCTACGAACAAAATAACTACCAAAGTCAAATTCTTCACACAATTTCCAAACAGGTCAGTCATATCGAAGATAAGTTAGATAACATCCAAACCAAACAACCTAACCAATTTCCTTCCAATGTTTCACCACCGTTATTCAAACCTTACAATTTACCATAGTCACAACAAGAACCAATCACCTTTCCAAAAATAGACATCTTAGATCAAATCAACAAAAAATTGACAATGTTACCAAGCTCATCCAACGTCAATACTATAGATGAAACCAATAGTATGCAGACTAGTGACACAGAGCCCGTTCAAATAGATAGAGTTCAAAGACAACAAAGGCCCAAGATCAATTGGAGGAATAGTTCAACCCGAAACTATTACCCAAGACCTACTCCACCCGATATCTAATATGAAGAAAGATCCAAATATGTCAGTACCCAATACACCGATGAAGCCATTTATGAATGGAATATAGATGGTAGATCTGAGTATGAAATCATGAACCTACTCCAAGAAATAGGTATGGCCGCCATAGCCTACAAAGCACTCAAAAATACAGACCACACAGCTGCCAAGTACATAGTTGCAGGATTCACTGGATCCCTTAGGTACTGGTGGGACAATAGTTTAAGTATCCATACTCAACAAAGTATCCTCAACCACAGTGAAAAAATCCAAATCGAAGATGATCAAGGTTTCATTACCGAACATGAAAAACAAAATGCTGTAGAAGTCCTTATCCATACAATAGGAATGCATTTCATAGGCAACCCTCAAGAAGAATTACAAAGTTCAACAATAGTCTTAACCAATCTTAGGTGTCCAACTTTAGGAGACTTTAGATGGTACAAAGACGTCTTCATCACCCATATTTTCCAAAGACAAGACTGTAATGCGTCTTTTTGGAAAGAAAGATTCATTTCAGGTTTACCCAAATTCCTTAGTGATAGAATACTCAAAAAGTTAGTTGAATTCACAGGAGGAAGCTCAATTCCTTGGGATTCAATTACTTATGGTCAATTGTTTGCTTTTGTCAAAAAGGAAGGACTGGCATTATGCCAAGAACAAAAAGAAAAGAAGAAAACCGAAAGGTACTCATTTAGTCAAACTGTAGGAAGTTTTTGTCAACAATATGGTTATGAAAAAATCCAACCACCATCCCGTAGAAATAAGCCCAAGCCCAAACACATTACCTACTATTCCAAGCCCAGAAAACAAAAAGCCCAATTCAATGAGTCTTATTATAAAACCAATAGGAAGTACAAAAATCAATACCGGCCCAATAGAAAGTCCAAAAAGGATTTAGTCTGTTGGACTTGCAAAAAGCCCGGACATACCAAAAACAAAATCAACGAAATTTTCAAAGACCAAGATGACCTCAGAGAAAAATTTAGACAACTTCTATTAAGTGAAGATTCAAATAGTACTCAAGATAGTTCTGATGAAATCCAACAAATAGACAACCCTAGTAGTAGTAGCGAAGACAATCAAAATTGTAGTTGTTCTGATGGTATATGCAATTGTACCAGTATCAATATGATTAGTAGAAATAAACAAGACAAACAATTCCTCTTAGATATCATAGATAAGATTGACGATCCAGACACTAAGAGGGAGTATCTACTCAAGCTCAAGGAAATCATTACCCAAGAAAACCAAGTCAATAACCCAGAACCTTTTAGTCTCAATAAAATCTTTGAAAAATACCCTACTCAAAACCTTTTTAGACAGGTTACAACAGGAGAACTTCAAGAAGAGGTTAAATTACTCAAAAAACAAATCAATGATTTAAACCAAAAAATTCAAGAACAACAGATCCAACAGCTTCAAACCAATGTTAGGTTAAAATTGTTAGAAAACACCCAGAACAAAGGAAAAACTGTTATAAATAACCAAATTACAAATCAGCAAGCTGAACCAAGTCAAGTCCTTGACCCCGAACAACAATTAGGTGATAGTGATTTTATTCAACTTATTAATAGGATCAATTTCTAAAAATGGTATATCAATATCTCCTTACACATAGGCAATAGTTTTCATCTTAATACAACTGCCTTAGTTGATTCAGGAGCAGATCAAAACTGTATTAGAGAAGGTATTATTCCAACCCAATATTACGAAAAAACCTACGAAAGACTTAGTAGTGCAAATGGTTGGAATCTCAATGTTAGGTACAAGCTATCCAAAGCCCAAATCTGCAATCAGAATTATTGCTTCAAGAATAGCTTTATCTCAGTCAAAATATCATTCTAGGCACACCTTTTCTTACTCAAATTTATCCTTTCCAAGTAGACGACAAAGGAATCAATACTCAAGTACTAGGGACCCAAATCACCTTTAATTTCTTGTCCCCCATCAACAACAAAGAAATAGCTTTACTTCAACAAAATTCCATTAGTTAACAAATCAATCTTATAAAAAACAAAGAAAGTCACATCCAAGCCTTACAAAAAGAAATTCATTATGCCAAAATAGAAAAACAATTAGAAAATCCTACCATTTAAACAAAAATCTCTGACATTCAAAAGTTTTTTGAAAAACAAGTATGCTCGGACCTACCCAATGCCTTTTGGGAAAGGAAAAAGCCCATTACTCAATTACCATACGAAAAAGATTTCAATGAAAGACAAATACCTACCAAAGCTAGACCTATCCAAATGAATCATGACCTCCTTGAACATTGCAAAAAAGAAATTCAAGATCTACTCAATAAAAATCTCCTTCGAAAATCAAAATCGCCTTGGAACTGTTCTGCCTTTTATGTCAACAAAAATTCTGAGATAGAACGAGGAGTTCCTAGGCTAGTCATTAATTACAAACCATTAAACAAGGTTTTACAATGGATTAGGTATCCAATCCCCAATAAAAAGGATTTACTCAAAAGATTATATGACTCCACCATCTTTTCTAAGTTTGATATGAAAAGTGGATTTTGGCAAATCCAAATCGCAGAACAAAATAGGTATAAAACTGCCTTTACTGTACCATTTGGACATTATGAATGGAACGTGATGCCATTTGGTCTCAAAAATGCCCCTTCAGAATTTCAAAATATCATGAATGAAATATTCAACCCTTATTCTCAATTTCTCATTGTCTACATTGATGATGTACTCGTATTTTCCAAATTCATGGAACAATATTTCAAACACCTTCACATTTTCCTCCAAGTAGTCAAAAAGAATGGCTTAGTAGTGTCGGCCACCAAGATGAAACTTTTCCAAACCAAAGTCAGATTTCTAGGGCATGAAATCTACCAAGGCACTATTCAACCAATCAATAGGACTATTGAATTTGCTTCCAAATTTTCAGATGAGATCAAAGAAAAAACCCAATTACAGAGATTTTTAGGATCTCTCAACTATATAGCAGACTTCTTTCCAAATATTAGGCAAATCTGTGAACCATTATACAAGATATTACAGAAGAACCCGATTCCTTGGACAGAGCAACATACTCAAGTTGTTAAAATGATCAAAAACAAAGTCAAGGTCATACCATGCCTAACAATTCCTCATCCTAGTGCATTTCTTATTGTAGAAACAGATGCTTCGGACATAGGATATGGAGGAATTCTTAAACAAAGGTTAGATGGGTCAAATAAGGAATCAATTGCTATATATCATTCAGGTATCTGGCTCGAATCTCAAAAAAATTACTCAACAATCAAAAAATAAATTTTATCAATTGTTTTGTGCATCATGAAATTTCAAGATGACTTGTTCAACAAACATTTCTTACTTCGAATTGATTGCAAATCTGCAAAAGAAGTTTTAGAAAAAGATGTCAAAAATCTTGTTTCAAAACAAATTTTTGCCAGATGGCAAGCAATTCTTTCCAACTTTGATTTCCAAATTGCCTATATAAAGGGTGAAGATAATTCTCTCCCAAACTATCTTACGAAAGAATTCTTGCAAGGAAAACCAAACACTTAAACACTATGGCCAACAAGCAAATTATGAAAGCCTCAGACTATGCAATGAAGAAGCAACAACCAGGTAAAACTCCTCTCTCTCAATTTCCTCCTCTCTCTTATTCTCAATTACTCAAAATAGGGTCTTCCACCCAACCTGGGTCATCTACCCCAAAACTTGACGGTTCCTCCTCAGTACAATTCCAAAAATCCTCCTACCAAACAAAAGACCCAATCATCCATATTCAAATTACTCCATATTCCCAACCTGTCACAGTCAAAGAAATCTAAACTTTGGCAAGAAAACTTTTTACCAAAGTAGCCCAATTTATTACTGATGACCTAAACAAAAATCGTAAATTCTACGAATTAGTTCTCGTTGACACTAATTCCGTAGAAATTACACATCACCGAAATCCCAAAAACCCAGATGACATAGCCTATTCAACCTGCAAAATTAAACAAATCCTTACTTCAAGTGATTTTATCACATTACATACAACCCGAAAATTTTCCATCCCCTTTATTCCAAATGGTTACAATTTCATTGATTATCAAAGAGCATGGTACAACATGTTTTATGTCAAAAGTTATGACCATTCCTGGTTTATTCAATTTAATGAAAATTGTCCAAATTTATTTCCAACATGGTTCGAAGAATGGTGGTTTTTCTTTGGACCAATAGAGTCAATTTATCCAGGACAAATTCGCCATCTGTCCCTACCCTGGTACAAAGACAATATGTCAAGTCACCATATTTCTCAACAATTAACCTTTCATATGGATTTTCAAATACCATGGATACTTTCATGGCATTATGCAGTAACCCGGTTCTACCCAAACTGCAACCTTTCTTTTGTAAGGGAATTTCGAGTCAAATGGTGGGACAAATTTGACCTCAACAGAATCTCCCTCATCATGATGTAAAAATGGAAGCAAGCTGGTTACCAAATAACCAAAGTAGTCAAAGAAGTCTCCAAGAAAACTCCATTGGCATCTACAACTTCATCTCCAACCTCAACCAGCAAAAACAAAGAATTAACCTCCACAAGAAAAGACAAAAAGAAAATATATACAAAATTATTTGATGAAATAATCAAACAAATGGAAGACGACAGCGAAGAATCTTCAACAAATTCAAACAAAGTTTCAGACGACCCCTTTGGTGGACCATTATCTCAAGACCCCTTTGACTACTGACCAAAGGAATCATTCAAGCTAAGATAAGAAAAATGTCGGTGCAAAATTATTCAAGATCTCATAATCAAAAGAAGACAAGCAACTTAGGCAATACTATTCAACCTGCGGGACCCACATCAATTATGAAGACCACTTTTTCAAAAGTGGTTCAATGACTCAAGATTGTTCAAGATTCGTCATCATCAAGCCAGACTTTTCAAGATCCGTCATCATCAAACCAAAATATTGAAGATTCGTCATGATCAAGGCCACGTTTTCAAAAGGTGGTTTAAGAATTCAAGATCCGTCATCATGAAGGCCACTTTGTCAAAAGGTGGTTCAAATTTTCAAGATTCCCATCAAACACCAAGACAAACTTTCAAAAGGAAACATCATTATGTTTCTTTAATCATTCAATTGTAATAGTCCATTTTAGCATGTATAAATGGACTCAAAATCAATAGCCTTAGGCAGAGCTAGAACAGAGAGCCTTCGAGAGTTTTGCACATCGCTTACTCCTTCCTCTGTAAAAGCTTACAATCCCCTGTAGCAATTCCACCAAAAAATCCGTGTACAATTTCTGTAAAAATTCAATAAAATCTTTTAATTTCAATCAATCTCTTGACCGTGTTGCATTCTCAGTTTCATTTTAAATCAAATTAAAATTAAATCCGATTTCAAGATCCATTTTAAATCATAAACAAATTTCACAATTTTAAATTCATTTCAAAAATCCTTTTTCAAATCTTCTTTTCAAAAGATTCATTTCAACTTTAACTTCTCAACTTTTTAAAATTAGTAGTGCTGATCATTCTTTATTCCTAAAACACTCAAATAATGGTATAATAATTGTGATAATCTATGTAGATGATATAATTATAACTGAGAGTGATAGTTTGGGAATAAAAAACACTAAAAACTATTTAAAATCTACATTTGATATTAAAGACCTTGGGTACTTACGGTATTTCTTAGGTATACAAATTGCCCATTCTAATAAAGGGCTTTTTGTATCCCAAAGAAAATATACACTTGATCTTTTGAAAGAGACAGGTAAGCTTGGAGGGAAGATAGCTTCAACACCAATTGAAGGACAAACCAAAAAGAAGGAGGGCAAACCAATTCAAGACATCAAGCAATATCAAAGAATTGTGAGTAAGTTAATCTATTTAACCATTACTAGACCTGACATTTCTTTTGTTGTGAATCAGGTGAACCAATTCATGACTTGTCCAATGGCCAATCACATGGAAATGGTGGACCGAATACTCAAATATCTCAAAGGAACTTCAGGACAAGGAAAACTCATGAAAAAACATGGACATCATCAAATTCTCACCTACATAGATGCTGATTGGGCAGGAAGCATTGAAGATCACAAGTCTACAACTGGATATTGCACTTTTGTTAGTGGGAATTTAGTGACTTGGAAGAGCAAAAAGCAAACTGTGGTGGCCAAATCAAGCGCCGAAGCTGAATATAGAGCAATGGCTTCAACCACTAGTGAATTGATATGGTTGAAAGCATTGGTTGAAGATTTAGGTTTTAATGTAGAGGCACCCATGAAGTTACATTGTGATAACAAGTCGACAATACATATTGCGAATAATTCGATATTTCATAAGAGGACCAAGCACATAGAGGTAGATTGTCATTTTATAAGAGAAAAGTATTTGAATAACACAATCTCAATGCCTTATGTCAAGAGTGAAGATCAATTGGCGGACATGTTTACCAAACCTCTAAGTATTCAACAACTCCACAAGTTCATTAGCAAGTTTAATTTGATTAATTTGTTCAAGCCCAACTTGAGGGAGAGTGTTGAAAATAATAGTCATAACCCATTAGAAGGCCCAAGATTATTCACTCAATCTACAAAGCCCATTACAGGCAACTAGACACAACAAGACAATTAAACTAGCCGTTAAACAGTAGCCGTTGTAAACAGTAACGGTCAAAAAATTTGAAAAACTAGCTATTACAAACTCATGTATATAAACACATCATTGTAAATGAAAAAATGAGAAAAATCAATACTTTCTTTTGCACTTGAAACTTCACCATTCTTTTATCAATATTTTTTTATAGATTTACCATTGAATACGTTTGAAGGCATTCGGTCGATCAAGTGTGTTGCCGTGAGGATAACATCACTTCAAAACTCTTTGGGCACATTTTGATGAAAGAGCATTGATCTTCCTACTTTAAGGATGTGGCGATTTTTTCTTTCAGCCACTCCATTTTGCTCTAGGGTATACGGACAAATGATTTGATGGATAATCCCATTGTTTATCAAGAAGTCTTTGAATGAACGATTCATGTATTCTCCTCTATTATCGATTCGGAAACTTTGATTTTCATACCAAATTGATTAGTAACTTAAAACATGAATCTTTTAAAACATGAAAATGCATCAGATTTGTGCTTTAAGAGATATATTCATGTGAACTGTGACATGTGATCAATGAAAGTAATAAAATACTTATAATTATCATGTGAAAACATAGGGGAGGTTCATACATTAGAATGAATTTAATCAAATAAATTTTCACTCACATAATCAGAATTATTAAAAGGAAATTTAGTTTGCTTGCCTAAAATGCAAGCCTCACATTTGTAGTTATTATCAAAGTTTATTCTTGAAAATAAACAATTTAAAATTTTATTCGATGGATAGCCTAATCTAGCATGCCATAACCTATGAGTACTAATACAAATCATGGCATAACTTCAAAGAGTTCAATTCAAGTTCCGATTGGTCTCATTGAGCTTGGTCCACATATTCAGCAAATATGGATATGCATAATTCAAACTCTAGAAAAGTCTGACCAAATCTAAATTTGATTTTTTTAACAAGTAAAATAGGAATATTTAGAAGTGTTTAAGTTCATTTATAAGTCTATTTAATTGGTCAGCTTTTCTTGGAGTGTTTGAGTTCATTTTCTTAGATAAGTACAAGATATGATTTTGCCTATAAAAAGACACCTTTGAATAAGAAACAATTAGAATTCATTAGTCAGAAAAATTGAAAGTTATTTTCTCTTTAGTTCTTCAAAGAACTATTCGAACTTATTAAGAATTATTCTTGTGGTGTTCATCAGTGACTTATCGAACGGACTTCTATCACCGTTTGTGGCATCTACATTATACCGAGGTTCTTGTTTCTTTATTAACAACGGTTCGAGATTCCATTCAAATCTGATCGTAGAACGATCTTGGGTTCCTTGTTGAGTTCGGGTCTCGTTATTCTTAGCGAGGTTCGTATCAAGTACTATGCTCTTTTTTAGCAACTAATGCTTGGCTTTCATCTTTAAGTATATAGAAACCATTCTGAGTAAAGCCTTCACCAATCCTCTTGTCGATTACAATATCCTGAAAAACCACTTTATTAGGGCCAAAAATAACAAGGCAATTAAACTCTTTGGTGATTTTACTTACGGATAGAATATTAAATGCAAAATTAGGCATGTATAAACCTTTAGTCTTTTTAAAGAATAGTTTTAGATCTGTCATGCTATCAATAGTAATGCAATCACCATTTGCAATTTTAACTTTATGTTTTCTAGTCATAGGAATCATTTTAGAGTCTATATCTATATTTTTAAACATATGATCACTAGCCCCTCAGTCAATAATCCAAGATTCATCACAAGTGGTAGAGCCAAAGCTAGAAATCATACCATCTTCAAATGAACAATTTGCATGTGATGCAGTTTTGGTTTGGGGTTTGACCTTGAGTTGGCCTTGAATCATTCTTGCAAGTTCCTCAATGGTGAATTTAGGCAGATTGCTTTCAGCCTTTCCATGTCCCGAATGGGCTTGCTGTGCATTTTGGTCAGGTGCTCTCCCTTTATCCCGAGAAGGCTTCAGTTGTGGATGAAGAGTCCAACATTTGTCTTTCACATGACCGACTTTGTGACAATGATCACATCTAGGTCGAGAGTTGTGCACATTCTTTTTGTTTTGAGACAACATGGCATTCTTATTTATTAGTTCTTGAATGGTTAGAGCATTGGTTTCGATCTTTTGAAAGTTTGTGTCAAGAACCTGAAGAGATGTTTTTTCTTTGTTGATTATTGCACACACTTCATCAAATAGAGGTATGATTTGGTGCCTAAGTATTTGGTTACGGATTTCTTTGAAGGATGAGTTGAAGTCTTTAAGCATTACTAGCAACTTTGACCCAGGTAGGGAAGTTTCGGTTATTAAGAAGAATGGTAGTGAGTTTGATAATGGTATTTCCATCATGTTCCACCATTTTTCGGATTGGTTATGAGGTTGGATTAATGGTGTCTGAGGAAGAGTCCTCTAGTGCCATTATGGATATGACTGAATAGATGGAAGTGACTCAAACACAATCAGCTCAAGAATAGTGAAGGAACGATAGGTTAAACACCTTGCTCTAATACCATGTTGATTTCTATAAGAATTTAATACATAAACTACTTAACAATGGCAATTGTAAGTTATTTGGAATAGAAAGAAAAGAGATGAAGCAGAATAGAGGAGAGAATAAAAAATATATTATTAACTTAAATTTGTTTACAATATATACTAAAACAACCAACAACTAGTTGGTTATATTAAGTATGAAGAAAAAGTAACAACAGATACTTGCCATATCATAAACAAGTATTAATCACATTTGAATAATACCATAATTGCCTTGGATTATTCTTTTATTTGTAATATTCACTTTCCTTTTTTAACAAAGAAAGATTTTAATGTTGAATTTTTAAGAAAGGAATGCTACCAAGCACTTTAGGAAGGATGTCATGTGAATAATGAATGGAGATTTCATACTCTGACTTTGGTCTAACAACTTGGGCTGACTTTGGTCTAACAATCTGGGCCGACTTTGGTCTAACAACTTGGGCTGACTTTGGTCTAACAATCTGGGCCGACTTTGGTCTAACAACTTAAGCCATAGCCTTGGTTTGTTGATGATCTACATGCTTCGATCCAAGTCGATCTATGTGCCTCAACTCAATAATTAAGAGCATTAAAGCATATTTGAAGTGTCCATTTGACGTTAAAGATTTGAAAAACTTATAATATTTTCTAGGTATAGAAATAGCTAATTCCAATGAAGGGCTAATTCTATCCCAAAGAAAGTATGTTCTTGATTCATTAAGCGAGGTAAGAAAACTTAGAGCAAAGCCGGCCATGACACCAATGGAGGCACCAAGAAGGAAGAAAGAGGATAAGAAGTATGAAAAAGAGCATGACAAAGAGAAACCATACAATGACATCAAGTTTTATTAAAGACTTGTAGGTAAGCTTATATATCTAACTATTACACGACCTGATATTGTTTTTTTTGTGCAACAGGTAAGTCAGCACATGTCATGCCCAAAGAATATAGACCCATGGCATCTATTACTAGTGAATTGGTTTGGATAAAACATTAGTAGAAGACTTAGGTTTCTCGGTTGAAACACCTATGGATATGTATTGTGATAACAAAGCGGCAACACACATTACATCTAATCCGGTATTCCATGAGAGGACCAAGCACATTGAAGTTGATTGTCACTTCACAAGAGAAAAGTACTTGAGCAAAGTGATCAACATGCCTTATGTGATACATTCACTAAACTATGTACTCATCAACAACTCCTTAAGGTGAGTTCCAAGTTGAACTTATTCAATTTGTATAAGTCCAACTTGAGGGGGAGTGTTGGAGATGAAAAAATTGAGAGTTAAGATTCAAGGAATGAAGAAAATAATACGAACCTTATCAAGAATAAGAAGACCCGAACTTAACAAGGAACCTAAGATCATTTTACGATCAGATTTGAATGGAACCTCGACTCGTTATTTATAAAGAAACAAGAACCTTGGTTACTGTAGACACCACAAATGGTGATAAAAATCCGTTTGATGAGTCATTGATCAACGCCACAAGAATAGTTCTTGATAAGTTCAAAAAGTTCTTTAAAGAACCAAAGAGAAAAGAACTCTCAATTTTCTAACTGATAAATTCTAATTTTTTCTTATTCAAAGGTGCCTATTTATAGGTTAAATTATTACAAGGTAAGTTTTAAATTTCCTTGGGCCATCTTAATTAAGACTAAAAAAAAGAATATCTTCTACTTATCTAAAATAGAAAGGAAATAATTAGTCAATTAAATAACTCTACATGTCCAAATTAAACAAAGAAAGTTGACTAATTAAATAGTTTTACAAATGAACTTAAATACTCTTAAACATTCCTAGTTTACTTGCTAAAATCAAGTTTAGATTTGACCTGACTTTTCAAAAACTTGAATCATGCAGATCCATCTTTGGTGGATATGTGGATCAAGCTCAATGGATTTCCACAAATTTTCTTAAGTCTAAACTTCTTGAATTAGCCCATTAAATGCATCTCGTAACTGAACCAATTGAAACTTGAATTAGATTCTTTAAAGTCGTGCCATGATTTGTATCAGAAAAATCCAAATAATTCTTTAAGTTGTTTATAGATGCCTACATTAAGCTCAAAACCCATTTCTAGTTTTCGAAAAAAAACTAGATACCAAAAGACAAAATAACAACTAGTTTTTTAAATTTTAAAGATATTGTTGTACCTAGTTGTTGAAAAAGTAAAGTAAGCTTGTATTTAGCTATTAGAATGTTGTATATCATATATAAACTCAGGATGTGTAAATATTTGGTGAATGAAATAAAGGCTATTTATTTTTCTCTCCTTATATCTTTCCATCTACTTGTATTTTCTCTTAAATTTTGTTGAATATTTAAAATCAGGAGCTAAACACATTTAAATTTATTTAATCAACATTATCGACAAAAGGTTGAAGTCTAAAATAATTTCTTAGCACTTTCGTTAAATGCAGGCGATGTTTGAAAGCATTTTCCTGCATTTTCTGCTTAACAGTGATATTTTCAACTATTATATTGTGATTTTGATAACAACAGTAATGTTTTAGTGCATTGTACATTGATTTCAAGGTTTTTTTATAGAAATGTTGGCGACTATAAGCTTTTTGTAACATTTTCGGCAAGAATGGTAGTGCTTGAGAGCATTATAGGTGATGAAGTGACATTTTCAACAATTGATAATGAAGGTGGAAATGTTTATAAGCGTTATATTGCATTTTTCATGAGAACGTTGGCATTTTACAGCATTCATTTGCATTTTTTTATTGAAAATGTGATGTTACACAGAGTTTTGCAAAATTTTTGGCAAAATCAGTTACATTGGAAGCATTTTGTGTTATTTTTGATTAAAAATGTGATGCTTAAAGGTAATGGTTATCACTTTTGGCAAAAAGATGTAGTTTAAAATCATTTCATAGCACTTTCATCAAACACAGGCAATGTTTGAAAACATTTTTCCTGCATTTTGTGTTAAACAGTGATGTTTTCTGGTGTTATATTGTAATTTTGATAATAACAGTTATGTTTAAGTGCATTGTAGAGTGATTTCAAGGCTTTTTGGAAGAAATATTGAAGTTTACAAGCATTTTTGGCAAGAATGTTAGTGCTGTTAACCTTAATGATTAAAGTATAAGAAGTGAACTTGAGAATTTTAGCCAAAGGGAGAAGTATGAATAAGATGAGAGAATTGTTTTTCTTTATTGAAAAAATAATGTTACTAGAATTTAAATAGGCAAGCAACTAAAAGTTATAATTACTTTCCCAATGTGGGATATCTGTAATGCACAAAATAGACTAAACAAATTTAAATTTAAACATTCAAATTTGAATATTTGAATTCTTCTTTTTGGCACCTAAATGTGTTGATTGGGATTAGGATGCTTACTCAGATGATGATTGGGATACACAAATTCCAATGCAACACAGTCACAATACTAGCATAAATCTCAAGATTGGTCAATCGGTTTTATTTCAACAAGTGCTTGAGAGCATTATTGGCAATGAAGTGACATTTTCAATAATTTATAATGAAAGCTGTAATGTTTTTAAGTATTATATTACATTGTTCACTAAAACATGACATTTTACAACATTTTTTTATTGAAAAGGTGAGGTTACATGGAGTTTTGCACCATTTTTAGCAAAAACATCATGTAATTGTTGAAAATGATAGTTATAGCAACTAATATGGATCTTGGTTGACCAATCACCATTTTTACAAAGCTATTTAGAAGGCTCAAGATTATTCACACAATCTACAAGGCCCATTACAAGCTACTAAAGAAATTAGACACAAGAAGAAAAATAAACTAGCCGTTAAACAATAGCCATTGTGAATAGTAACAGTCAAAATTTTGGAAAACTAGCTGTTACAAACTCATGGATATAAGCACATCATTGTAAATGAAAAAGGTAAAAGAAAAAGCTTCTGTATTCTTTCATCAAAACTTTCTTTTACATTTGGAACTTCATCATTCTTTCATCAATAATTTTTTTCATGGTATCAGAGCAAGTTTCATCCTAAATCCACCTTTCATCCTTTGTTACTTGTTGGTTCTTGGCGTATCAAGACATTTCCCTTCAAAGCCTAATTAAGAAATGGAAAAGGAGGGCTCGTCATACAACACCAAGAACAAAAGTTCCTTCAAGGGAGTTGGTAATGATGGTAATACCACCTTGAAACTTACCACATTTCCCTTGAATGGAAAAAAATATTCAATTTGGCTCAATCCCGCTGAATGGGCATTAAGTGAAAAACGAGCATTAGACTTTGTCAATGGAAGAATCACAAAGTCCACTAATACATCAAGTGAAGAATATGAAGATTGGTGTTATAATGACAATTTGGTGTATACATGGATTTTGAATTCCATGGAACCATCCTTGGTGGGTGCATTCTCAAAGGCTGAAACTTTTAAAGCACTTTGGGAGTCTACAAAGAGACAATTTGGTCATCAAGGAAACTTGATGAGAATATATGAGTTGAAGCATTTCATCAACAATATCAGCCTTGGTGGAGGTGATCCGATAGAGTACAACACCAAAATTAAGGAGGCATGAGATGAACTTCAATCCTTAAGGCCAATTAACAACAAGGAAAAGACACAACCACAAGGTGCTCAAAATGCGATTGAAAAAGGCAACTCAAAACTGATACGAACTTCGCTAAGAATAATGAAACCCGAACTCAACAAGGAATTCAAGATCGTTCTATGATCAGATTTGAATGAAACATCGACTCGTTGTTTATAAAGAAACAAAAATCTCGGTAAAATGTAGACGCCACAAACAGTGATGGAAGTCCATTCAATAAGTCACTGATGAATGCTGCAAGAATAATTCTTGATAAGTTCGAATAATTATTTAAAAAACCAAAGAGAAAATAACTCTAAATTTTTTTTACTAATGAATTTTGATTGCTTTTTATTCAAAAGTGCTTTTTTATAGGCAAAATCGTATCTTATACTTACCTAAGACAGAAAGGAAATAATCAGCCAATTAAATGGCTTTACATGCCCAAATTAAACAAGGAAAGCTGACTAATTAAATAGACTTATAAATGAATTCAAACACTCTTAAATATTCCTATTTTACTTGCTTAAAAATCAAGTTTAGATTTGGCCTGACTTTTCTATAGTTTGAATCATATAGATCCATTTTTACTAGATATGTAGATCAAGCTTAATGGGTCTTCACGAATTTACTTGAGTTCAAATTCTTGAATTAGCCCGTTAAGTGCATTTTTGAACTTCTTTACTTGTGCTCTCGTAACTGGACCAATCGAAACTTGAATTGGATTTTTTGAAGTTATGCCATGATTTGTATCAAAACTCCTTGAGGATTTCGCAAAATTTCTTCAAAATCATCTCCCAAGCTCCTCTCAAGGTATGATTTCCCATTTCACATTTTAAATTTGATCCTTGGGTTATTAATTGAAGTGCTACTAATCATATGTTTAGAAACAAAAATAACGCATCTAGAATAGAAACTTAAGGAAACTTTAGAAATGTGACAATAGCCAATGGTAGTAAAATACTTATTAAAGGACTAGGTGATATTAAAGTTTTATCCAAGGAAACAAAAGGACTTTACATGCTAAATTTTTCATCAAATTTGTTGTTGGTTAGTAAGATAACAAAAGATTTAAATTGCTGTGTCATCTTTGAACCAAATAAAGTGATTTTTCAGGACATATTAACTAGGAAGAAGACTGGTGAGGGAAAACTACAGGATGGCCTATATTTTTTTGGATAACACTAATTAAGCTCTTAGAGTTGAGGAAGACTGTGGACTTCAAAAATTTTGGCATTCAAGATTAGGACATCCTTCTAGTAACATTCTGTGTAAAATGATTCTAAATATGAAGTTTAGTGATTTTAAACAATGTAGGGCTTGTAATCTAGGAAAACATACAAAACTTCCTTTTGTACATTCGAAAACTTGTTATAATGAAATGTTTAATATCGTACATTCTGATCTATGGACTTTCCCTTTAGAATCTTATAATGGCTTCAAATATTTTGTGACATTCATTAAACACAAGTCTAGATACACTTGGATATACTTGATTAAAAATAAATCGGAGACCTTATCATGTTTTAAAGGATTTGTATCCTTATTTGAAAATCAACTTAGCAAAAGGATAAAGATTCTTAGGAGCGATAATAGGGGAGAATACACAAGTGCAGTTTTTGAGAATTACTTGAGCACTTTAGGAATAGTTCACTAAACGACTTGTTTCTATACACCTAAACAAAATAGTGTAGCCGAGCGAAAAAATTGGCACATCTTAGATGTAGGAAGGTCATTGATGTTTCATCATAATGTCCCTAAAGAATATTGAAATGAAGCCATTCTCACTGCCATACATTTGATTAATCGAATGCCTTTTAAGTTATTAAATGAAAAATCTCATTTTAAGATTTTGTATAATCGACAACCTAACTTATCTTATTTTAAGGTATTTGGCTATACTTTTTATGTTTATATCCCTCATCATGCTAGAGATAAATTGAATCATAGGAGCGTAAAGTATATATTTTTAGGGTATTGCATTGATAAAAAAAGGTTATAAATGTTTAGATCCTTGTACAAATAAGAAATTTCACTCAAGAAATGTTATTTTTCTGGAAAGTAATCCTTACTTTGAAAAAGTGAGAAATGAAGAGGAAACCAAGAAGGATCCTTTTCCCTTATCTATCGTGGGTAACCGGTTGAGTTCATTAAGAAATAATAATCAAATCAATAATAGAATAAGTTTGAATGAAAGTGAAAACGAGGATTTTAACTATGAAGATTCAACATCATAAAATGATGATATATGTGGACCATTAGAATCAAATGAAGAACAAAATATAGTTGGTGAAAGTCAAAGTAAGGAAACACCTAGAGATTAGCAGCCTAATAATCAATTAGTTTCTGAAAATGAGATTCCATTTAGTTCTTCACAGGTTGATCAAAATGAGAGAAAGTCCACTTTTCCATTACATGATCAAAATTTTTCACTTAGGAGGTCTCAAAGAATTAGGAAACCTCCATCTGAATGGAAAAAGAAATAGGGTATTCTTTTATAGAAATAAGGTAACAGCACATCCTATAGAAAATCATTATACCTTAGATAATCTTAAAGAGAATTATAGAGTTTTTCTAACCAAATTGGATAGTTTAAAGGAGCTATCTTGCTACAATGAGGCCAAGGACACTCCTATTTGGAGAAATGCCATGAATAAAGAGTTGAAAGCTTTAATTAGGAATAAAACATGGGAAATTATTCCTCTTCCTCAATGCAAGAAAACAGTTGGGTGTAAGTGGGTGTACAAAACAAAGTTGAAGAGTAATGGTTCTGTTGAAAAACATAAAACTAGATTTATAGATAAAGGATTCACTTAAACCTATGGTTTAGATTACATTGAGACATTTGCGCCAGTAGCCAAAATGAACACCATTAGAGTCATCTTATCCTTAGCCACTAATTATGAATGGGAAATATATCAAATAGATGTTCGAAATGCTTTTCTTCAAGGGGAATTAGAAGAAGAGGTTTATGTGGATATCCCACAAGGATACAATGTCAAAGTACAAAGAACACGTGTGTAAACTTAGAAAAGCTATTTATGGCTTAAAACAATCATCTAGGGCTTGGTACTCTAAGTTGTAAGGTGCTTTAACTTCTCAACACTTTAAAATTAGTAGTGTTGATCATTCCTTATTCATAAAACACTCTAATAATGGTATTACAGTTGTGATAATCTATGTAGATGATATAATTATAACTGGGAGTGATACTTTGGGAATAAAAAGTACTAAAAGTTATTTAAAATATACTTTTGATATTAAAGACCTTGGGCACTTACGGTATTTCCTAGGCATATAAATTGCCCATTCTAATAAAGGGCTTTTTTTATTTCAAAGGAAATACACACCTGATCTTTTGAAAGAGATAGGTAAATTTGGAGGGAAGATAGCTTCAACACCAATTGAAGGACAAACCAAAAACAAAGAGAGCAAACCAATTTAAGACATCATGCAATATCAAAGAATTGTGGGTAAGTTAATCTATTTAACCATTACAAGACCTAACATTTCTTTTGCTGTGAATCAGGTGAGCCAATTCATGACTAGTCCAATGACCAATCACATAGAAATGGTGGACCGAATACTCAAATATCTCAAGGGAACTTCAGGACAAGGAATACTCATGAAAAAACATGGACATCATCAAATTCTCGCCTACACAGATGCTGATTGAGCAGGGAGCATTGAAGACCGCAAGTCTACAACCAGATATTGCACTTTTGTTGGTGGGAATTTGGTGACTTGGAAGAGCAAAAAGCAAACCATGGTGGCCAAATCAAGTGCCGAAGCTAAATATAGAGCAATGGCTTCAACCGCTAGTGAATTGATATGGTTGAAGGCATTGGTTGAAGATTTGGGTTTTATTGTGGAGGCACCCATAGAGCTACATTGTAATAACAAGTCGGCAATACATATTACAAATAATCTGGTATTTCATGAGAGGACAAAGCACATAGAGGTAGATTGTCACTTTATAAGAGAAAAGTATTTGAACAAGACAATCTCAACGATTTATGTCAAGAGTGAAGATCAATCGACAGACGTGTTCACCAAACCTCCAAGTGTTAAACAACTCCACAAGTTTGTTAGCAAGTTGAACTTGATCAATTTGTTCAAGCTTAATTTGAGGGGGAGCGTTGAAAATGATAGTCATAGCAACTAATATGGATCTTGGTTGACCAATCACCATTTCTACAAAACTATTTGGAAGGCCCAAGATTATTCACACAATCTACAAGGCCCATTACAAGCTACTAAAGAAACTAGCCACAAGAAGACAAATAAACTAGCTGTTATGAACAATAATAGTCAAAAATTTGAAAAACTAGCTATTACAAACTCATGTATATAAACACATCATTGTAAATGAAAAATGTAGAAGAAAAAGTTTCTTTTTTCTTTCATCAATACTTTCTTTTACATTTGGAACTTTTTCATTCTTTCATCAATATTTTTTACACCAACCTCACAACCAGTCCCAAAAATGGTGAAAATTGATGGAAATACTACCATCAAACTCACTACCATTCTTCTTAATAACTAAAACTTCCCTATCTGGATCAAAACTGCTACTAATGCTTTGTATGGCTATGGAAGATATGGTTATGTCACGAGCAGCATCAAAAGACCGTCCTTGGACAATGAATACTCTAAAACATGATTCCAAGTCGATAAGATGGTGCTCACTTGGATCCTCAATTCTATTGAGTCGAAGCTGTTGGGAGTCTTCTTTAATGCCAAAACTGCTAAGGAATTGTGGGACTCCATCAAGATTATGTTTGAACAGCAAAAGAATTTAATGAGAATCTATAAACTCAAATCTTATATAAATAAACTCAATCAAGGTGAGTTAAGTGCGATAGAGTACCTTGGAAAATTCAAGGAGGCATGGGAAGAACTTCGGTCCTACAGGCCAGAAACAAGTGACATACATATAATCCTTTCAAGGGCAAATGAAGACAAACTTTTTGCTTACCTTGAAGGCCTCAACTCATCCTTCAAGGAAATCCGTAACCAAATACTTAGACACAAATCATACCTTTATTTGATGAAGTGTGTGCAATGATCAACAAAGAAGAAACATCTCTTCGGGTTCTTGACACAAACTTTCAAAAGACCGAAAGCAATGCTCTAACCATTCAAGAACCAATAAATAAGAATGCCATGTTGTCTCAAAATAAGAAGAATGTGAACAACAACTTTCGGCCTAGATGTGCACCTGACCAAAATGTACAGCAAGCCTATTCGGGACATGGAAAGGCTGAAAGCAATCTGTCTACATTCACCATTGAGGAACTTGCAAGAATGATTCAAGGCCAACTCAAGGTCAAACCCCAAACAGAAAGTGCATCACATACGAATTATTCATTCGAAGATGGTATGATTTCTAACTTTGGCTTTAGTACTTGTGATGAATCTTGGATTATTGACTCAGGGGCTAGTGATCATATGTTTAAAAATATAAATATAGCCTTTAAAATAATTCCTATGACTAGAAAACATAAAGTTAGAATTGCTAATGGTGATTGCACTACTGTTGATAGTATGGCAGATCTAGAACTATTCTTTAGAAAGATTAATGGTTTACACATGCCTAATTTTGCATCCAATCTTCTATCTGTAAGTAAAATTACCAAAGAGTTTAATTGCCTTGTTATATTTAACCCTAACAAAGTGGATTTTCAGGATATTATAACTGGCAAGAAGATTGGTGAAGGCTTTACTCAGAATAGTCTCTATATGCTTAAGGATGGAAGCAAAGCATTAGTTGCTAATAAAGAGCATAATACTCATGGGTTATGGCATGTTAGATTAGGCCATCTTTCGAACAAAATTTTAAATTATTTATTTCCAAGAATGAACTTTGATAATAACTACAAATGTGAGGCTTACATTTTAGGCAAGCAAACTAAATTTCCTTTTAATAATTTTGATTACTTGAGTGAACATTTATTTGATTTAATTCATTCTGATGTATGGACCTCACCTATATTTTCACATGATAATTATAAGTATTTTATTACTTTCATTGATCATAAGTCACGGTTCATATGGATATATCTCTTAAAGCACAAATCTGATGCATTTCCATGTTTTAAAAGATTCATGTTTTATGTTACTAATCAATTTGGTAAGAAAATCAAAGTTCTCAGAACCGATAATGGAAGAGAATACATGGATCATTCATTCAAAGACTTCTTGATAAACAATGGAATTATCCATTAAACCACTTGTCGGTATATCCCAGAGCAAAATGGAGTGGCTGAAAGGAAAAATCGCCACATCCTTGAAGTAGGAAGATCAATGCTCTTTCATCAGAATGTGCCCAAAAAGTTTTGGAGTGATGCTATCCTCACGGCAACACACTTGATCAACCGAATGTCTTTAAACATACTCAATGGTAAATCACCCCATGAGGTAATCTTTAACCAAAAACCTAAAATTGCATATTTTAAAGTTTTTGGATGCACTTGCTATGTTCATGTTCCTAGTAACTTAAGAGACAAACTCAGCTATAAAAGCCAGAAATGCATTTTTGTTGGGTATTCCACAACACAAAAAGGGTATAAGTGTTTTGAACCTAATACTAATAAACTGTTCATCTCTAGAAATGTAACATTTTTAGAAGATGAACTTTTCTTTGCAAACAATAACGATAGTATTAAGGGGGATAGCACTCATGTTCTTGTTCCTAGGCTCATTGTAGAAACCCTGAGCAAAACCAAATCCATTCATGGGCATCATGATTATTTAAAAGTCACACACAATGAACCAGATCATATCAATAATCAAGATACATCTCTTCATAATGAGCATGAACAAAATATATCACCTGATGAGCATGAATCTACCATATTGCAAGATGACACCTCACATGACAGTTCGCATGATGCATCTCATGACATATCCCATGACACTCTTCATGACACAGCACAAATGGACTCAAGGGAAAATGACCATCATCACATCCCAAATCAACCTCCTCTTAGAAGGTCTACTAGAATCAAGAAACCAACCTCTAGTTGGATGCACGACAGGGTCTTTTACTATGGAAACCATGCCACCAATCATTCCATACATCATGTTTACACCCTTAATCATATAAAAGATCAATACAAGGCTTTTCTCAATACCATTAACGGGCTTCAAGAGCCCATAAACTATTACGAGGCCGAATCCTCTTCCATTTGGAGGAAAGCCATGCATGAAGAGTTAGATGCATTAACTAGAAATAAGAGTTGGGAAATTGTTCCTCTTCCCTAAGGAAAGAAGCCTGTAAGGTGCAAATGGGTGCATAAGACTAAACTAAAAAGCGATGGGTCAATTAACAAGTATAAGGCTAGACTAGTAGCCCAACGCTTTACCCATGTATGTAGACTTAAGAAGGCCATCTATAGTCTAAAACAATCCCCAATAGCTTGGTACTCTAAATTGCACAATGCATTGAAGAGTCAACACTTCATCAAGAGTGAAGCTGACTCGTCTCTATTCACTAAGCATATTGATCATGGCATTACCATTTTACTTATATATGTGGACGACATTATCATTACTGGAAGTGATCTTCATGGAATTAGATGTATTAAAACCTTTCTTATGTCTACCTTTGACATTAAAGACTTGGGATACTTAAGGTATTTCCTTGGCATAGAGTTTGCACATTCTAAAGAGGGACTCTCTCTATGTCACAGGAAATACACACTTGATCTTCTTGGTGAAACAGGTAAATTGGGAGCAAGGCAAGCATCAACACCAATTGAAAGTAACTATAAGAAGAAAGAACAAGACAACAAATAAGACAAGAAGGCAGACCAGCCCTTTGAAGATATCAAACAATATCAAAGAATTGTAGGTAAGCTTATTTATTTAACCATCACTAGACCTGACATATCCTTTGCTGTGAATCAGGTAAGCTAATTCATGTAGCAACCAATGATCGAACATATGCACATTGTTAACCGAATTCTTTGCTACTTAAAAAGGACCCCAGGCCAAGGATTACATATGAAAAGGCATGGACATCATGAGATCATAGCTTATAGTGATGCAGATTGGGCTGGAGATATCTTGGATTGAAAGTCCACTACAGGTTTTTGCACCTTTGTGGGTGGAAATGTGGTAACTTGGAGAAGCAAGAAACAAAGTGTGGTAGCTAAATCAAGTGCTGAAGCTGAGTATCAAGCTATGTCTTCAACAACTAGTGAGCTAATTTGGTTAAAAGCTTTAGTAGAAGACATGGGATTCAAGATCGAAACTCCAATAAAACTGTTTTGTGACAATAAAGCTGCTATTCACATTGCTTCCAATCCTTTTTTCCATGAAAGAACCAAACACATAGAAATGGATTGTCATTTCATAAGAGAGAAGATTCAAGGCAAAGTCATCTACACTCCATTTGTTTGAAGTGAAGACCAATTGGGAGATATTTTTACCAGAGCCCCAACCAAACAGTAAATCAATAAAGCAATCAACAAGTTGAACTTGAAAAATTACTTCAAGCCCAACTTGAGGGGGAGTATTGAGATGAAGAACACAGATCGATTTGGATCGAAGCATATACATCATCAGTAAACCAAAGCCCAGATTGTTAGACCAAAGTCAGCCCAAGTTGTTAGACCAAAGTCAGAGCATGAAATCTCCATTCATTATGCATATGACATCCTTCCTAAAGTGCTTGATAGCATTCCTTTCTTAAAAATTCAACATTAAAATATTTCCTTATTAGAAAAGAAAAGTGAATATTACAAATAAAGGAATAATCCAAGGCAATTATGGTATTATCTAAATGTGATTAATACTTGTTCATGATATGACAAATATCTGTTGTTATTTATTCTTTATACTTAATATAGCCAACTAGCTGTGGGTTACTTTAGTACATATTGTAAACAAATTCAAGTTAATAATACAATTTTTATTCTCTCCTCTATTCTGCTTTATCTCTTTTCTCTCCATTCCAAACAACTTACAATTGCTATTATTAAGTAGTTTATGTGTTAAATTCCTATAGAAATCAATAAACTATTTAGAAGGCTCAAGATGATTCACACAATCCACAAAACCCATTACAAGCAACTAAAGAAACTAGACACAAGAAGACAAATAAATTAGCCGTTTAAACAGTAACTGTTGTGAACAGTAACAATTAAAATTTTAAAAAATTAGCTGTCACAAACTCATGTATATAAACACATTATTCTAAATGAAAAAGTAGTAGAAAAAAGCTTCTTTATTCTTTCATCAATACTTTCTTTTATATTTAAAACTTCTTTATTCCTACATCAATATTTTTAATATGGTATCAGAGCAAGTTTCATCTTAAATACACCTTTCATCTTTTGTTATTTGTTGGTTCTTGGTGTATCAAGACATTCTCCTTCAAAGCCTAATTAGTAAGTGGAAAGGGAGAGCTCGTCATACAATGCCAAGAACAAAAGTTTCTTTAAGGGAGTTGATAATGATGGTAATACTACCTTAAAACTTACCACATTTTCCTTGAATGAAAAAAATTATTCAACTTGGCTCTGTTGAAATAAAGCCGGTTAAGCCAATTGACCAATCTCGAGATCATGCTAGCATCGTGACCATACTGCATTAGGAATCCGTATATCCCTATCATCATTGTTGGAGATGAAGAAATTGAGAGCAAAAATCCAAATCCAAAGAATGAAGAAAAGCCCAAATAACACTTTGGGTTGTCTAGATACTAAAGAACAAAATAACAACTAGTTTTTTGAATTTGAAGCATATGTTATTATATGTTATACCTAGTTGTTGGAAAAGTAAAGTAAATTTGTACCTAACCATTAAGATGTTGTATATATAAACTCAAGATGTGTAAATGATAATTGTAGAAGGAAAAAAAGGCAATTCTCTCATCTTCTTCATATTTCTCTTTTTGGCTGAAATTCTCAAGCTCACTTCTTATACTTTGATCATCAAAATTAACATGGTATCAGAGTAGTAAGCTCCTATACTTTTTTTCCTTTTTCTTGTTATTTGATTCTTCATGGTTGTGCTTGAAAAGTATCTCTTATCTTTTGGCCAAATCTAAATGGCAAGTGAGGAGCCCTTCTTAGGCACCCACAAACCAAGTGAAACACCTTCTCAAACCACCATCAACACCTTTAGTCAAACCACTTTCAAGATAATGGAAGTAGATGCTAACACCTTCCTTAAACTCACTTCTATTCTACTAAACAACCACAACTACTCCATATGGGTCAAGGCTGCAACAAATACTTTGTGTGGTAAAGGTAGATACTGGTTTGTCACAGGAAGGGTTAAGAGACCTTTGGATGATGATGGATTTGAAGAATGGTTCCAAGTAGACAAAATAATTCTAACTTGGATCCTTAACTCTATAGAATCAAACTTGATTGGTATTTTCTCTAATGCTGAGACTTCTAAGGAGTTGTGGGATTCTATCAAGAGAATCTATGGTTAACTAAAGAATCTCATGAGGGTGTATGAGCTCAAATCTTTTCTCAACAAGCTTAAACAAGGTGAGATGAGCGCGGTTGAACACTTGGGAAAATTTGTAGAGGCTTGGGATGAGCTTCACTTCTACGGCCAAAAACTAATGACATTGCCTTCATTCTTGCATGGGCTAATGAGGATAAAGTGTTTACTTACCTTGCTAGCTTGAACTCCAAGTTTAACAATATTCAGAACCAATTACTGAGAAGCAATGAAATACCACCCTTTGATGAAGTTTGTTACATGATCAACAAGGAAGAAATAGCCCATCGTGTTTTGGACACAAATGGCCATGACAATAAGGTGGAGACAAACGCTTTTTTGACTCAATAGAAGCCTAAAACTGAAGCCTTAGTGGCTAAGTCAAAGGAAAACAACAACAACCAAATGCGGGCTAAGTGTGACCATTGTCACAAGAATGGTCACTCTAAAGATTGGTGTTGGCACCTTCATCCAGAACTCATGCCTTCACGGTTCAAAAAGGGCAAAGCTTCAAATCAAAGTATTCATGGTGTTTCAAGTGCACATTCAACTCCCGTTACTAAGATTTCAAGTCTTCACTCCTTTAATCTTGACGATACTGCCAAGGTGA
The DNA here is from genome assembly GCA_032401905.1 of Swietenia macrophylla. Lineage (NCBI taxonomy): Eukaryota > Viridiplantae > Streptophyta > Magnoliopsida > Sapindales > Meliaceae > Swietenia > Swietenia macrophylla. Next base: position 7,183,161 of record CP135573.1, read on the forward strand.
TAAGGAACCAACTTCAAATCAATTCAGAAGCACTTGGAACCCAGCACCATGCTCACAAAGGCAAATAGGAGGATGGTACTCTTCTTGACCCTCATTTTAACTCTTGTAATGATTTTGAACCATGGATTATAGACTCAGAAGTTAGTGATCATATGTTTAGAAACATAAATAAAGCATCTAGATTATATCCTTTAAAGAAAATACAAAGTGTCAAAATTGCTAATGGAAAGCATATACCCATTAAGTATTCAGGAGATTTGAATTTATTGTCAAAACAGATTAAAGGGTTTTATATACCTAATTTTGATTCCAATCTATTATCGGTTAGTAAACTTACTAAGGACTTAAATTGTATTGCTATTTTTGGTCCTCACAAAGTGATTTTTCAGGATATTATAACAAGGAAAAAGATTGGTGAAGGTTGTGCTCAAAATGACCTTTATATGCTAAATGACGCAAAACAAACTTTTAGGGTCACTAAAGAAATCAATTCACATGAGTTATAGCATGCACGGCTTGGACATCCTTCTAATCATATTTTGAATTGTCTAGTTCTTAGTCTAAATGATTGTCACATTTCTAAGTGTGAAGCATGTATTTTAGGAAAACAAACTAGACTTCCCTTTATACTATCGGAACATGAATGTGATGATGTTTTTGAATTAATTCACTCTGATTTATGGACTGCTTCTATAACATCACATGATAACTATAGATACTTTGTTACATTTATTGACCATAAATCTAGATATACTTGGGTATACCTTTTAAAAAGCAAATCGGACACATTATCATGCTTTATGCTCTTTGTTACTAACCAATTTGGCAGAAAAATCAAAATAATTAGAATTGATAATGGTAAGTAATATGTCAATAATTCCTTTAAGGAATACTTAGTAAGTAAAGGGATTGTACATCAAACTACATGCCCATACACTCCAGAACAAAATGGAGAGGCAGAGAGGAAGAATAGACATATTCTTAAAGTTGGAAGATCAATGATGTTCTACCATAATGTTCCTAAACATTTTTGGAGCAATGCCATCCTCACGGCTGTTCATTTGATAAATAGAACACCTACAAAGGTTCTAAAAGGCAAGACTCCAAATGAGGTAATGTTTAATCAAAAACTAAATCTTTCATATCTTAAAATTTTTGGATGCATATGTTATGTCCATATTCCTTGTAGCAATAGGGATAAACTTAGCTATCGAAGTCAAAAATGCATATTTCTAGGCTATGCCACAACCCAAAAGGGTTATAGAAGCTTTGACCCAAACACAAATAGGTTGTTTGTATCTAGAAATGTCACATTTTTAGAACATGAACCTTACTTCAAAAAACATGAACTCGAATCCAATGGTAAGGGGGAGGATGTGGATAATTTCACTCCTATTTTCGTTATTGACGCTATTAACGCAAAGGGGCCCATTGTTGAACTTAGAAAGAATGTCCATAACCAGTTAGAAGTTCAAGGGGAATCATCTCAAAATGAGAATGATCCTTACTATTTTAAACAAATACATGATGAGAATGTACCCACTTTTGCCCAAGATGAGTTATCTCATGATGAGATTGATTCAGATCACCTTAGAGAAGACCAAATTAATAACCATGATACACTAGATCAATCTATAGGTGGTGATGATCATGTTACATAGGAACTACCCACTCTTAGAAGATCCACTCAGATAAAAAAACCAGCCTCTGAATGGATGAAAACCATAGTGTTTTATCATGGTAACCATGTGACCAATCACCCTATTCAAAGCTATTATACTCATGATCTCATTAAAGATCAGTATAAAGCTTTTCTAAATGCCATTGATGATATTCGAGAACCTTCCAGTTATAAAGAGGCCCAAATCAGCCCAATTTGGAGAAATGCAATGAATGAAGAGCTTAAGGCTCTAATTCGAAATCAAACTTGGGATATTGTTCCATTACCTAAAGGGAAGAAAGCTGTAGGATGCAAATGGGTGTATAAAACCAAGTTTAAGAGTGATGGGACTATTGAAAAACATAAAGCTAGGTTAGTGGCAAAAGACTTTACTCAAACTTATGGCATTGATTACATCGAAACATTTGCTCCCGTAGCTAAAATGAATTCTATTGGAGTTCTTATGTCTTTAGCTGTTAATTATGATTGGCCATTGTACCAAATGGATGTAAGAAATGCCTTCTTACAGGGCAAATTAGAAGAGGAAGTATACATGAGAATACCTGAAAGGTATGGGAGTGACATTCCCAAATCACATGTATGTAAGCTTAGAAAGGCCATCTATGGCCTTAAACAATCCCTTAGGGCCTGGTACTCCAAATTACATTATGCTCTTAATTGCCAGGCCTTCACCAAAAGTGAGGCTGATTCCTTTTTATTTACCAAACATTCCAAAGATGGAATAACTGTGATTCTCATTTATGTCGATGATATTATTATTACTAGTAGTGACCCAACATGAATTAGTTGCATTAAATCATATCTTAAATCTGTTTTTGACATTAAAAACTTGGGATACTTATGATATTTTCTAAGAATAGAAATTGCCCACTCCAAAAAGGGATTATTTCTATGCCAAAGAAAATATACACTTGATCTACTTTGTGAAACAGGTAAACTAGGTGCAAGGATAGCTTTAACGCCAATTGAAAATACCTGCAAGCAAAAGGACAAAGAAGAAGACCAACAGAGCCAACCCAAGCCAATTCAAAATGTCAAGCAATATCAACGAATTGTTGATAAGTTAATTTATTTAACCATTACTAGACCTAGCATTAGCTTTGCTGTGAATTAAGTTAGTCAATTCATGCAACAACCAATGACCAACCACATGGACATGGTGAATCGGATCCTTTGTTACCTTAAAGGAACACCAGGACAAGGTTTACACATGCAAAAGAATAGTCACCATGAGATCCTAGCATATAGTGATGCAAAATGGGCCGAAAATGTTGAAGACAGAAAATCAACAACCGGATATTGCACATTTGTTGGAGGAAACTTGGTAACCTAGAAAAGCAAGAAACAGAGTGTAATAGCAAGGTCAAGTGCAAAAGAAAAGTATCGAGCTATGGCAAGTACAACATGTGGGCTGATTTGGTTGAAGGCTTTAGTCCAAGATTTGGGATTTAAGACTGATGCACCAATGAAACTATTTTGTGACAACAAAGCAGCAATCTACATAGCTTCAAATCCGGTATTCCATGAGAGGATGAAACACATTGAGATGGATTGTCACTTTATTAGGGAGAAAGTTCAGAATAAGACCATCTGCACCCCTTATGTTCAAAGCAAAGATCAATTAGGAGACTTGTACACAAAGCCTCCCACTAAAAAACATATCGAGATTGCAATAAGAAAGTTGAACTTAAGTAATATCTTCAAGCCCAACTTGAGGGAAAGTGCTGAAATAAAGCCGGTTAAGCCAATTGACCAATCTCAAGATCATGCCAACATCGTGACCGTGCTGTATTAGGAATCCATATATTCCTGTCATCATTGTTGGAGATGAAGAAATTGAGAGCAAAGATCCAAAGAATGAAGAAAAGCCCAAATAACTCTTTGGGTTGTCTAGATACTAAATGACAAAATAACAACTAATTTTTCTACTCACTAAAGGACAATAATAACTAGTTTTTTGAATTTGAGACATATGTTACTATATGTTGTACCTAGTTGTTGGAAAAGTAAAGTAAGCTTGTACCTAGCCGTTAGGATGTTGTAAATATAAACTTAAGATGTGTAAATGATTGTTGTAGAAAGAAAAAAGGCAATTCTCTCATCTTTTTCATCTCTCTCTCTTTGGCTGAAATTCTCAAGCTCACTTCTTATACTTTGATCATCAAAGTTAACAGTTTGATGGTATCTTCTTACATTTTTTGCTGAACAATTATATTTTAAGTGTTATATTGCAATTTTGATAACAAATGGTGATGTTCTACTGTGTTATATGATGATTTCAATACTTTTAGAAGAAACGTTGGTATTTACAATCATTTTATACCATTTTTTATAAGAACAGTAGTGCTTGAGGGCATTATTCACAATGGAATGACATTTCTGACAATTCCTAATGAAAGCGATAATGTTTTTAAGCATTATATTGCATTTTTCATGAAAATGGTGATATTTTACAGTACTTTGTTGCATTTTTTGTTAAAAAGGTGAGGTTACAGATAGTTTTGCACCATTTTTAGCAAAAATGGTTAGGTTTGAAATCATTTTGCATCATTTTTGGCTAAACATGTGGTGTTTGAAGCCAATGTGCATCACTTTTGGCAAAAAGTTGAAGTTCAAATTATTTTGTAGCACTTTCGTCGAACATAGGCGATGTTTGAAAACATTTCCCTGCATTTTCTGCTAAACCATGGTATTTTCTAGTGTTATATTATTATTTTGATAATAACAGTTTTGTTTATGTGATTGTACAGTTATTTCAAGGCTTTTTGGAAGAATGTTGATGTTTATAAGTGTTTTATGCCATTTCTGACAAGAATGTCACTGCACAAAAGTATTATTGGCAACAAAGTAACATTTTCAAAAAATTATAATGAAAACGTTAATGTTTTTAAGCATTGTATTACATTTTTCATGAAAATGTTGACACTTGACGGCATTTTTTTGCATTTTTTAATGAAAAGGTTATGTTACACTGGGTTTTGCACCATTTTTAGCGAAAATGCTTATGTATGAAGGTATTTTGCATCATTTTAAGCTAAATATGTGGTGTTTGAAGGCATTATGCATCACTTTTGACAAAAAAGTGAAGTTTGAAATCATTTCTGATACGAACCTTGCCAAAAATAAGGAGAACCGAATTCAACAAGGAATCTAAGATCATTCTATGATCAAATTTGATTGGAACCTCAACTTGTTATTTATAAAGAAACAAGAACCTTGGTATAATGTAGACGCCACAAACGGTGATGGAAGTCCGTTCGATAAGTCACTAATGAACGCCACAAGAATAATTCTTGATAAATTCGAATAGTTCTTCAAAGAACTAAAGATAAAAGAATTTTCAATTTTTCTGACTAATGAATTCTAATTTTTTCTTATTCAAATATACCTATTTATAGGCTAAATTATTACAAGGTAAGTTTTAAATTTTCTTAATTACAGGATATCTTAATTAAGGCTAAAAAAGAATATTTTCTATTTGCCTAAAATAGAAAAGAAAATAATTAACTAATTAAATGGCTCTACATGCCCAAATTTAAAAAAAAAAGTTGACTAATTAAATAGTTTTACAAATGAGCTTAAATACTCCTAAACATGCCAATTTTATTTACTAAAATCAAGCTTAGATTTGGTCGATTTGTGGACCAAGCTCAATAGGTCTCCACGAATTTACTTGAGTTCAAACTTCTTGAATTAGTCTATTAAGTACATGTTTGAACTTCTTTACTTGTGCTTCCGTACCTAAACTAATTGAAACTTGAATTGAATTCTTTGAAGTCGTGCCATGATTTGTATCAATTTTGTAGCACTTTCATGAAACACATATGACATTTGACAGTATTTTCTTGTAATTTTTGCTAAACAGTGATGTTTCGAGGAGTTATATTGCAATTTTGATAAAACAATGATGTTTTAGTGCACTGTATGGTGATTTCAAGGCTTTTGGAAGAAATGTTGGTATTCACAAGTGTTTTATATCATTTTTGGCAAGAATGGCAGTGCTTGTGAGCATCATCGACAACGAAGTGACATTTTCAACAATTTATAATGAAAGCCATAATGTTTGTAAGCAATATATTTCATTTTTCATGGAAATTGCATCATTTTATTGCATTTTTTATCAAAAAAGGTGGGGTTACAGAGAGTTTTACACAATTTTTAGCAAAAACAGTTATGTTCGAAAGTATTTTGCATTGTTTTTGGCCAAAAATTATGGTGTTTGAAGGTAGTGTGATCACTTTCAGCAAAAAGTTGAAGTTTAAAATTATATCGTAACACTTTCATCAATCTCAGGCCATGTTTGAAAACATTTTTCTGCTAAACAGTGATGTTTTCTAATGTTATGTTGCGATTTTGATAATAATGGTTATGTTTAGGTGCATTGTACGGTGATTTCAAGGCTTTTTGGAGGAAATGTTGGAGTTTACAAGTGTTTTATGCCATTTTCGACAAGAATATTAGTGCTTCAGTGCATTATTGGCAACAAAATGATATTTTCAACAATTAATAATGAAAATAGTAATGGTTTAAAGCATTATATTGCATTTTTCATGAAAATGGCGACATTTTGCAGCATTTTATTGCATTTTTTATTGAAAAGGTTAGGTTACAAGGAGTTTTGAACCATTTTTAGTAAAAATGGTTACATATGAAAGTATTTTGCATCGTTTTAAGCTAAGAATGTGATGTTTGAAGGCATTTGCATCACTTTTGACAAAAATGTGAAGTTGGAAATCATTTTGTAGCACTTTTGTCAAACACAGATGATGTTTGACAGTATTTCTTTCATTTTCTGCTAAATGTGATGTTTTGAAGCATTATATTGCGATTTTGATTGCAACAATGATGTTTTAGTGCATTGTACAGTGATTTCAAGCTTTTTGGAAGAAACGGTGGTATTTACAAGCGATTTTTAGCAAAAATGGAGGTGCTTGTGATACAAATCATGGCACAATTTCAAAGAATTCAATTCAAGTTTTGATTGGTCCAGTTACAAGAGCATAAGTAAAGAAGTTCAAAGATGCACTTAATAGGCTAATTCAAGAAGTTTAGACTCAAGTAAATTCGTGGAAACCCATTAGGCTTGGTCCACATATCCAACAAAGATGGATACGCATGATTCAAACTCTAGAAAAGTCTGATCAAATCTAAACTCGATTATTTAGCAAGTAAAATAGAAATATTTAGGAGTGTTTGAGTTCATTTATAAGTCTATCTAATTAGTCAGCTTTCCTTAGAGTGTTTAAGTTCATTTATAAGTCTATTTAATTACTTAGCTTTCCTTTCTATATTAAGTAAGTACAAGATACGATTTTGCCTATAAAAAGGCACTTTTGAATAAGAAGCAATCAGAATTCATTAGTCAAAATTTGAAAGTTATTTTCTTTTTGGTTCTTTGTAGAACTATTCGAACTTATCAAGAATTATTCTTGTGGCATTCATCAGTGACTTATCGAACGGACTTCCATCACTGTTTGTGGCGTCTACATTATACCGAAGTTCTTGTTTCTTTATAAACAACGGGTCGAGGTTTCATTCAAATTTGATTGTAGAACAATTTTGGGTTCCTTGTTAAGTTCGGGTCTCGTTATTCTTAGCGAGGTTCGTATTATTTGGTATCAGAGCAAAGGTTATTCTAACGCCAGGTTTGCCTATCTTTTTTGTTATTCTTTTCACAATTCTTGATATAAAAGAAAAGAAAGAAAAAGAAAAAAAAAGAGAAGAAAAAAAAGTGAAAAAAAATAAAAAAAAAATTTCATATTTCACTTTGTCATCAATACCCTAATATTTGTGTATCAAATTCTAATATATTCCTTGTGATTCTCAATTTCCAAATCAGTGGGTATAAAATTGAAATACTTTGTGTGAAATTAAAACCTTTAAAATCCGTGACACGACCTTATTTTCAACCTTTATTTTGCCGTAGTAAGTCTTGAAGAATTGTTGCAAGAAATTTTTGGTTATTGTTTGTTAGTTTCAAAAGAACCGAAGGAGAATTATTGAGTGGAAAAAGACAAAAATGGTGAGAGCATTAGAGAGATAAAAGCCGCAAATTTTTTGAGTGAAACATGAGTACAGAGTGATTCATATTCTTGAATGTAAACATGTAAGAGAGAGAATTGTGAGGTCCTTTTTCATAACTTATCTCCAGCAGAAAGTGATGCGTCTTGCGGAAGCTAAAAGTGAGTTTTGTTCTTCAACTTCGTCACTGTTCACGGGATTAGAGTTTTGAATTCTTAAACTCTTCAAATAATGATAACAAAAGAGAATTTATAAAAGCCAAGTATCTAGAGCTTAAAGGCAATGCCACCAGTCAAGGAAAAATCCACCACCAAATTTGGCAAGAATTTGGATAAAGGAAGAAGAGTTGGATTACCACTCAAAAGAAATATATTTTCATTCAACCAGCCAAAATCCCCAAAATGAGAAAAAAGAAGCCTTTTTATAGGCATTACATATTTGGTCAAACATAAAAGAAAGCTACAGATTATTTAGGGACTACAAGCATTAATTATAATAAATAACTGCACAATGCTCCATATTATGCGTCTATTTGGCAGGGATGCCCCAGGTATAAGGTCAATTTGGTGCTCTATGCCTCTTAAAGGTGGTAATCCAGGTGGTAGGTCATCTGGGAAAACATCAGTGTATTCTTTGAGCAAGTTTTGGACTAGAGGGTGTGGTTTGCTCTCATTCTCAACATTCTTTCTTTCAGTTACAAGCAAGGCAAGGAGAGGTTGATGCTTAAGGATGGCTTTCTCAACTTGATTCTCATTTAGGAATAGGCTCTCTTTTAGGTTTTCTGTCACGGGTGTAGGTTTGTGTATTTGTGATGGTTTCAAAGGTTGTAAGGTGATATTCTTCTCCTTCAATTTAAACAAATAAGTATTCTTTTTACCATCATGATTAACTCCTCTATCAAACTGCCATGGTCTTCCCAACAATAAGTGACATGCATCCATAGGAATAACATCACATAACACTTCATCAGTATAAGTTCTACAAATAGAAAAAAAAAACTAAAACCTGTTTCGTTACTTGCACAGTACTCCCATTGCTGAGCCATTGAAGCTTATATGGTTAAGCATGAGCTAAGGTTGGAAGGCTCAACTTCTTCACAAGTGTTGTAGAAGCAATATTAGTACAGCTCCCACTGTCAATTATTACTGAACAAACCCTCCCATTGATGGTGCATCGGGTTTGGAACAAGTTCTCCCGTTGATCTTCATTGGGGCAGATCTGAATATGTAAAATCTTTTTTAACATAAGCATTTCCCACTATCAGCCTCTTCTACAATCTCTTCTTTATTGTCAGATTCAACAACTTCATCTTCTCTCTCTTGCAAAAACTCCTCAATCTGCTCAATCTCCTTTAAAGTCATAACCCGATTATTAGGACAATTAGCTTGGAAATGTCCATAACCCTGACATTTGAAGCACTTCTTATTTTCATGGTCTGTCTTGACAAAATTCGGCTTTTTTTTAGGTGCTTCCATCAGCTTCTCTTTTCCTTTGTCCCTGGTGGTAATTTCGGGTTTGCTGAAGGATGAAGAACCCTTGTAATATGAGTTCCCCTTACTAAAATTCTTGGGTGCCGAAGTCTTCATAGCTTTCTTTTGTTTCTCGACTTTAATGGACAACTTACATACATCTTCAAACGAACAAAACGGTTGTAATTCCATGATATTAGCAATCTCCGTATTTAACCCTCCTAAGAATCTGGCAATAGTCTGTTCTTTAAGCTCTGGTGCATCACTTCGCATCATCAATCTCTCAAAATCTCGGATGTACTCTTCTACACTCCTGTCTCCTTGCTTAAGAGTGTGCAACCTAAGGTCCAGATCTTGTCTATAGTTTTCGGGCAAGAATCTCCTCCTCATCAACTTTTTCAATTTCTCCCACGATCTCACTTTTTCTTTCCCTTCTCTATCTCTTTGTTTCTTGACATTCTCCCACCATAGAGAAGCATAATCTTTAAACTTCAGAATTGCTATCTTACATTTTCTCTCATCAGAATAACCCTTGAACTTAAAGAACCTCTCAATCTCCTTAAGCCAATCCAAAAAATCATCTGGATTTAATCCCCCCTTAAATTCAAGAATATCAATCTTTAATCCTCTATCATCATCACTCTCCCTTCTTCTTCTTCTTTTGTCTACTTCAAACTCACTAGATTCACTTTCATCCCAAATTTCTTCTTTATAATAATGGTGTCTTGGGTGAGGTGATGGTCTTTGGCGGTTCTGGTTTGGAAGGGCACTCCCTTCTTTTGGTTGGCCTTGGTTTTGATTTTGGTTTCTCAAGAGCTGGAAGCATTGTTCTCTAAGTTCATTCATCTGTTCTTCAAGTTTTATAGTTATTAATTCCCATGGTGCGGGTGGAGTGGATGATCTACTCATAGTTTTTTTTTTTTAAGTGTGGTGATACAGCAGTAGGTTAATTAGGTTTAGGGTTTTTAATGAAAATAAGAACTCTAGCAGAAATTAAAAAGGATTCAGCAAAGGAAAGATGATAATAAGGTGAAAGATTACTCACTCTTGACAACCCGGTGCTCTGATACCAATTGATGCGTCTTGCAGAAGCTAAGAGTGAGTTTTGTTCTTCAACTTCGTCACTGTTCACAAGATTAGAGTTTTGAACTCTTAAACTCTTCAAATGATCATAACAAAAGAGAATTTAAAGATAAAAGCCAAGTATTTAGAGCCTAAAGGTAATGCCACCAGCCAAGGAAAAATTCACCACCAAATTTGGCAAGAATTTGGATAAAGGAAGAAGAGTTAGATTACCACTCAAAAGAAATATATTTTTATTCAACCAGCGAAAATCCCCAAAATGAGAAAAAAGGAGCCTTTTTATAGGCATTACATATTTGGTGAAACATAAAAAAAGCTACAGATTATATAGGGACTACAAGCATTAATTATAATAAATAACTGCACAATGCTCCATATTATGCTTCCAAGAGTCACATAAATGCTTAGCTTTCATTCCAAAAATTCATATAAATGCTACTCCATGACTTTGACTCTAAGTAATCAAATTAAGGACAAATGAAGTGTTGAGCTTGCAGGAGAGCGTTGAGCTTGCAGGTAAAAGAAGTTGAAGAAGTGCAACGAGAGAACCTCTTTCATACTAGGTGCCACGTCAAGGACAAGGTGTGTAGTATGATTATTAATAGTGGTAGTTGTACTAATGTTGCAAGCACAATAATGGTGGAAAAATTAGAATTGCCCACGTTGAACCACCCTAAACCTTACAAATTGCAATGGTTAAATGATAGTGGAGAGATGAGGGTAAATAAGCAGGTGATAGTTGCATTTCGAATTGGCAAATATGAAGATAAAGTGTTGTGTGTTGTAGTACCGATGCAAGCTGAACATTTGTTGCTAAGGCATCCATGGCAGTTTGATAGGCATGTAAAGCATGATAGCTTTACGAACAAGTACTCTTTTCTACTTAATCAACAACCAATCACTCTTGTACCTTTAATACCGCAACAAGTGTATGAGGATTAAGTGTGGTTACGAAAAGAGTGTAATCAAAAGAAAGAGAGAGATAAAAAGAAAACGAGTGACAATTCGAGAGAAATAATTGAAAGAGAAAAAAAGAGTGCAGATTCAGTCGTTGAAAACAAAATAGAGAGAAAAACAAATTTTTATGCAAAAGAGAGTGAAATAAAAAGAGCGAAGTTTTTAAATTAGCCAATAATTGTACTTTTGTACAAAAAGGCGTTTTTAAATACTAATGAGATTGATTCTGCTTTGCCTAGCTCTATGGTTTCTCTTTTACAAGAATATAAGGATGTCTTTCCCGAACAAATGCCACAAGGATTACCTCCTATCCGAGGGATTGAACATCAAATTGATTTTGTACATGGTGCGACAATTCCAAACCGACCAGTTTATAGGAGCAATCCTGAGGAGACAAAAAAGTTTCAAAGGCAAGTAAGTAAGTTGATGGCGAAAGGTTACGTGAGGAAGAGCATGAGTCCATGTGCCGTTCCAATTTTACTTGTACCTAAAAAGGATGGCACTTGGAGAATGTGCGTTGATTGCCGAGCGATTAACAACATGTTATATGAATTGCATGAAGCTTGTATATTTTCAAAAATTGATTTAAAGAGTGGGTATCATCAAATAAGCATGAAAGAGGGTGATAAATGAAAAACTGCCTTTAAAATAAAAAACGGTTTGTATGAATGGTTACTAATGCCTTTCGGTTTAACTAACGCACCGAGCACATTTATAAGATTAATGAACCATGTATTGCGTGCATTCATAGTCAGATTTTTCGTTGTTTATTTTAATGATATTCTCATTTATAGCAAAAACTTGGATGATCATATTGTGCATTTAAAATCGGTTTTAGATGTACTTAAAAAAAAAAAGTTATTTGCTAACTTAAAGAAATGCACCTTTTGCATCGATAAGCTGGTGTTTCTTGGTTTCATTGTGAGTGCACAAGGAATACAGGTTGATAAAGAGAAAATTCGTGCAATTCAAGAATGGCTGAGTCCCACGAGCATAGGTAACATACAAAGTTTTCATGGATTCGCTAATTTCTACCGACAGTTTGTAAAAGACTTTAGTACTTTAGCCACATCGCTCACAGAGGTAATAAAGAAAAACATTGGTTTCAAGCGGGGAGAAGAGCAAGAGAAGGTGTTTCAGCTCATCAAGCAAAAATTGACAAACGCACTTTTATTAGCTTTACCTAACTTTAACAAAATATTTGAGATCGAATATGATGCTTCTGGTATAGGTATTGGAGCTGTGTTTATGCAAGAAGGACGACCGATTGCGTATTTCAATGAAAAGCTAAGTGGAGCAGCTTTAAACTACTCGACTTCTGATAAAGAATTATACGCGTTAATTCAAGCTTTAGAAACATGGTAGCACTACCTTTGGCCCAAAGAGTTTGTGATTCACACTGATCACGAATCATTGAGACACTTGAAAGGACAACACAAGCTGAACAAAAGACATGCTCGTTGGGTGGAGTTCATTGAAATGTTTCCATACGTCATCCGATATAAGTAAGGTAAGGAGAATGTGGTTGCAGATGCACTCTCTCGTAGGTACGCATTACTCTCTACTCTTGATTCTAAATTACTTGGTTTTGAACATATTAAAGAGTTCTATCCTTCAGACCCTGACTTTAGTGAATAGTATATAACTTGTGAAAAGACCCCCAATGGTAAGTACTTTAGACATGAGGGTTTTCTATTTTGAGAAAATAAGTTTTGTATATCGAATTGTTCTGTGCGTGGTTTATTAGTTAGAGAATCACATGGTGGAGGATTGATGATACACTTTGAGATAGCTAAAACATTAGATGTTTTACAAGAACACTTCTTTTGGCCATACATGAAAAGAGATGTTGAGAGAACTTGCGATAGATGTGTCACATGCAGGCAGGCAAAATCCCAAAAGCAACCCCATGGTTTATACACACCATTGCCCATTCCTAATGAGCCTTGGATTGATATTTCTATAGACTTTGTGTTAGGATTGCCTAGGAGTAAACATGGTAGAAATTCAATTTTTGTGGTTGTGCATAGATTTTCTAAAATGGCACACTTTATTCCATGTCACAAAACGAATAATGCTTCACATGTTATTGATTTTATTGAGTTGAACCACACAGATCGATTTGGATCGAATCATGTAGATCATCAGCAAACCAAGGCCCAGATTGTTAGACCAAAGTCAGCCCAAGTTGTTAGACGAAAGTCAGAGCATGAAATCTCCATTCATTATGCATATGACATCCTTCTTAAAGTGTTTAATAGCATTCCTTTCTTAAAAATCCAACATTAAAAACTTTCATTATTAGAAAAGAAAAGTGAATATTACAAACAAAGGAATAATCTAAGGCAATTATGGTATTATTCAAATGTGATTAATACTTGTTCATGATATGGCAAGTATCTGTTGTTACTTATTCTTTATACTTAATATAGCCAACTAGCTGTTGGTTGCTTTAGTATATATTGTAAACAAATTCAAGTTAATAATACAATTTTCATTCTCTCCTCTATTCTGCTTTATCTCTTTTCTTTCCATTCCAAACAACTTACAATTGCCATTGTTAAGTAGTTTATGTATTAAATTCTCATAGAAATCAACATGGTATCAAAGCAAGGTGTTAAACCTATCATTCCTTCACTATTCTTGAGCTGATCGTGTTTGAGTCACTTCCCTCTATTCAATCATATCCATAATGGCACTAGAGGACTCTTCCTCAAACACCATTAATCAAACCTCACAACCAGTCCGAAAAATGGTGGAACATGATGGAAATATCACCATCCAACTCACTACCATTCTTCTTAATAACCGAAACTTCCCTATCTGGGTCAAAGCTGTACTAATGCTTTGTGTGGCCGTGGAAGATATGGTTATGTCATGGGCAGCATCAAAAGACCATCCTTGGATGATGAAGACTATATAGTATCGTTCCAAGTCGACAAGATGGTACTCATTTGGATCCTCAATTTTATTGAACCGAATCTGCTAGGAGTCTTCTCTAATGCCGAAACTGCTAAGGAATTGTGGGACTCCATCAAGATCATGTTTGGACAGCAAAAGAATTTAATGAGAGTCTATGAACTCAAATCCTATATAAATAAACTCAATCAAGGTGAGTCAAGTGCGATAGAGTACCTGGGAAAATTTAAGGAGGCATGGGAAGAACTTCAGTCCTACAGGCCAAAAACAAGTGACATGCATATAATCCTTTCAAAGGCAAATGAAAACAAGGTTTTTGCTTACCTTGAAGGCCTCAACTCATCCTTCAAGGAAATTCGTAACCAAATATTTAGGCACCAAATCATACCTCCATTTGATGAAGTGTGTGCAATGATCAGCAAAGAAGAAACATCTCTTCGGGTTCTTGATACAAACTTTCAAAAGACTGAAAGCAATGCTCTAACCATTCAAGAACCAATAAATAAGAATGCCATGTTGTCTCAAAATAAGAAGAATGTGAACAACAACTCTCGGCCTATATGTGATCATTGTCACAAAGTCAGTCATGTGAAAGACAAATGTTGGATTCTTCATCCACAACT